>CAUOFW020002042.1:0-59488 GCA_963454935.2 Ilex paraguariensis
GACTTACTTCAACTTTACTAGTATAAGTTTATTTAAGGGAGAGGAGTGTGAACCTACAACGGCCATAAAATTCTCTTCATCTTTTTGAGAAAAGGAGTCATCACTCAATGTGAACTCACTTTCCCTGTCACTCCATTTGGCCTCTATGGCACTCTTTTTTTTTTTTTTTTCATTTGGTGAATCCCTCTTCTTTTGATTCGGGAATGCTGCAGTCATATGTCAAAATCATTGACACTTAAAGCATTGGAAGCCTTGACTCTTTCTCTCAATCTCTTGTCGAGATATTCTTCCCCCTTTCTCTTTTCCCCCCTCAGGAGTGTTAGGTCTACTAAGCTTTCCTTTTGACATTGAGGACTTCACATTGCTAGCCTTGAAGTACTTTTTGAACTTCCTTGCAATGAAGACTTGGTCCTCTTCTCCTAATTAGGGTGACTTGTATTTACCCTCTTCTTCTTTAGTCAAACTTAATGCACCTCCCTTCATATTTTTTAGGTGGAAGAAGGTTCATTTGGAAAGTCAGTATTAACCCAACTAGATCTTCTATTGGCACCGACTCCATATTGATGCTCGTCTCTAAGGACGTCACCTTTGCATGAAAACCTCTTCGGTAGAGATTTCTAAATTTTATATTTAATGGATGTGTCATCAATCTTGGTGCCTAATGGAAAAGATGAATTAATAATGTTACACAATTTAGCATAAACCTCACTATATCTTCTTGCATCCTCAAAGTCTCAAATGAAAAGGTTTACCATTGGAGTCTAGACATCTTCACCATGGTGGTCCCTTCGGGAAAACTACAAAGATGTCTCATTCTTCTTTGGATGACTCATAATTTGCAATCCTCTGAAACTCATTATGCGTCACGACATTGCATCGCATTCAAGCCAATTAAATTTCATCTTTAGTCCACAACTTTGGGGATTTGACTTCAACCACTGCTTCTCCACCTTCAACCCAAGTGGTGGCGATGGGAGGGCTCCAACCTTCTTGCACACATATCCAAACTCTCTCGTTGATAGATTTTAGAACACTCTTATGTAAGCTTTTCAATATGCGAAGTTAGACCCATCGAACAGAGTCGATTGTGCAATTGAATCTGCTTCCTTTTGAGACTCCATCAGATACTAACTAGTAGTTATCAGTAGATTTCTTGGAAGCAAAATTAGGTATGTAAAAAAAAAAAAAGATATGCCTATAAGTGTCTAATGCAACTCAAGGCAACTGTGCTTTAATATCGATTATTGTTTTGGAAGGGAGAGATATGGAGTGGATCTTCCCTCACAATTATACAAGTGGATTGCACAACACTACCTAGAGGGGGTGAATTGGTTTTCAAACTCCATGCTTGGACAAACATCAATTTAAACCTATTACTACCTCAATTACATCTTCTCACAAAGATTGTTCAATTAATAGTGACAACCCCTTTTCAACCACAACAACCCTTAAACCCATAAAGATCAGTGTATTGATTTTAGAAATTAATCATTTAATACTCAATCCCTCACGGGGATCCTAACCAAAGACCCAAATTATTGATACGTAACTATAGATGATAATGATATTTAATCAATCATTCAATCAAACACATAATGTGCGTGTGTGCTCAAATTGAAAGTATATATGAAAATAACAAAGATTAACACATGCAATTTGTTGATGTGAAAACCCTTCTCGGGAAAAATCGAGGGAAACTACTCACTAAAAGCCAAATCCTCTATCTCAAAGTTAATTTATAAGTACTCAAGTCTTATACCTCAACCAATACCATGGTTAGGTGCTCCTTTGCTTCAATAAACCTCTCAACAGATACACCCATCGATGTCTTGCATAGCTTCACTTGGATTCTTCACCGCAATGGATCTTCTAGGCCTCAAGTGATGTTCTCTGCTAAAATCCTCAGTATGCACACTTCCAATGAGTTTGGTTTTCAACCAAGTAAGCTCTTCTTCTCCAAGGTAAGAATTAGAAGATGGTAGCCTTTGGATTTAGGGATCTAGGGTTGTGGTATGATCTCCAAGGTTTAAGAGGAAATAATTTAGCTCACAAAAGGAATACTTAAGTTGGGAAAGACTCCCTCTATTTATAGGTCCAAAATAGAGTTTGTCTTGGAGGCCAAGAAAACACAAATTCGTTAACGAACGCTCGAGTAGTGGTAGAGCTGTTAGAGGGTAGTGGTCACTAGAATAAAAAATGAATTTCCCAAAGTCATGAAAACACCTATCTAGTGAAGGCTAGAGAGCATATGACGGTCACTATTGGTTTTTTAAGCCTAAAACCAAGAAAAAAATGTATCCTTTTGATTACTATAAGGTGTTGCTCAAGAGGGGTCCTATGACGGCTCAAATCTATGTTTCCAAAACGCACAAAAGTTTTTTAAAAAAATTCTTTGCAGCATACCTAGGAGTCATACTTGAATCAAATACTGATTCTATTTTAACACGAATCCTTCTAAGTCTATTAAACCAATGGATCATCTTAGGTCTCTAAGTCATTACCTGGTCTTAAGCAAGAAGGTGCATATTGAGTGCCTCTGTTGTAGCTTTGACACGTGATCTATTTCCTTTAAATAATGCTTTTAGATCTTCATCGTTGTAGCATTATTACTATGGAATAGGTTTCGATTTACAAAAACTTCACAAAATTAGTCTATTACAAAATATGATCTAACAGACTCATTTGCAACTATGCTACTAGATTGTCCTATAGGGACATCAATTCTTGTTGGTGCATTTGGAACTGGCAGATATGACTTTGTTACTTTATTTGTGTTGGTGAATGTATCAGGTAAGTTATTTGCAATACCTTGAAAATGAATGATCCTTTGAAACTTCTAGTTTATATTGATTTGTCTAGGGATCAAAATTAGATAACGCTAAAACATTCCAAGTCAATTCATGTTGTTCTTTTAATTGTTTATTGTTGCTCCAATTATAGAATTGATCACCCAAGTGCAGGTTGTGCGAAATAATAAATACTCGGGAGTCCAAGGTCGAACCACAAAGATTTGGTGAAAACATGGAACACAACAACATTGTTTTGAAGAATTTGATGGAATTGTCTTGAGAGAACAATGAAATTTTGGTTTAAACAATAATTGGAGATACTAAAGCATCAGGATATCCCTTTTAACTCCACACAATATTTATTCTTGATCCGATTTTTGAACTCAATTAAAAATTAATCGAGGAATGATCTTAATCGAAAGATTTAGCAGTGATAATATAAAAAAAATTCAAAATAATAGATAAATTATTTGGATAGAAAATAGTATTTAATTGTAGATCACAAGCATTCACCATGGCCGTAGTCAACAATGAATCAAGATCTTCAACAAAGAAAACCACTTTAATCACAAACAAGAAATCAATTATTTTCATAAAAATCTTAATTAACTGATCAAACCATATAAAATTATTTATTTGACTCGCATAGAATCAAAAACATTTGATGTACGTGGTACAACAAATCAAGAGATTTCATAGAGCAAAATTTTTACTAAATATAGGAATCAATCAATAAAAAAAATCATGCATTAAAGAACAATGGGTCACAAATAAATACCATACATCGTTGAAAGATTTACCCATAGCTTTAGTTTGGACTTTTTGCACTTCATAGACATGAAAAAAATAAAGAAAGATATAGAAGATGGAATCTAGAATTCTCCCTCTAAAAAGAAATAGCCTATATTTATAATAGGGAGGCTAGGATTGACCTTGGAACAACTCCATACCGAAAAAAGAGTATATTTAGGTCTAAACTCATGCATCAAATCTTAGAGTGCATCACTACGTGGGGTACCATATCTTTCCAAACTTCAAGCTCCATTTGAGCATAATTAAAGGCTGATTCATGAAATTGTCATGAAATACATTTTTGTATCTCTTTATGTCTTCTTTCCAATTTCGTAAAAATCAAGTAAATTGGACATCGGGTAAAAATGTATAACCAAAATACTGAATACATGTCAAAATCTTATCTTCTAGAATACTTTTCTAATCCAAATCTAAATGAGATTTCTACCAATTTGGACTCCCACAAGAATTAAATTGCAGCTTTATCTTGAAATATCATATTTTAATCTTTATCCTTCAATCCTTCTCAATTGTAACCCTTCCTTTAATGTTGGTTTTACTTGTCTTGTCTATTATTACATTAAATTAAACAAATTACCTACAAAATAAATTAAACAAATTACCTACAAAATAAATCAAACAACTACAACAAATATCAAACTAGAAAATCAAGGAATCTAATACATTTAATCACAAATAATATGCAATTAACCAATCATTAAATATAATACTAAAATTTTTAGCCCCATCACTTGTTGTTTACCATATCTTCAAGGACACCTCCTCTATTTTCTGAATCTTCACTAACACCCCCTAATAGATTAAAGATGTTAACTAGAAAGCGATTTTACTAAATTACTCATGAAATATTTTAAAAAAAAACTTCATCTACACCCTCTCTAGATGAACATATCTTTAATGAGGCCCCCTCTATTTTCTAAATTTTTTATGCATTAAAATTCAGGTCAATTAAAATTCGATTCGAGCTAATTAAAATTTAATTTTTACGTTTTAAAATTTGAGTCGATTAAAAATTATATATTTTTTACATAATAAAAATTTTAATCTGCCCAAATTTTGATACATAAAAAAATATAAATTTTAACCTAATCAATTTTTAATACATAAAAAACAAATTTTAATCAACTTAAATCAAATTTTAATTAGCAGGAATTTTGATAATTAAAAAAGTATAAATTTTAATCAACTCAAAGTGAATTTTAATCGGCATTAACAGCTTAGGTGGAGCTCAAATCGGTTTGAATTTTAATATGTGAAAAAATAAAATTTAATCTGCTCGAATTTTAATATGTAGAAAAATGAATTTTAATCAGCTCAAATTTTAATCAAATTTTATGTAGAAAAATTATTTGAGGTTTATATAAGGGTGAATTTTGTATTTTAGATATTTTTGTTAAAAAGAATGGTTTAACGGCAGGGAATGTCAGTGATGTTTAAATATAAACTAGATATGGTGTGATTGAAATTTTCTCAATATAATAATATAACACTTTTGATAGTAAATCAATCGTATTCCCTAATGGTGAAAAATTGACTCATTAAAATGACAATTTGTAAAATGAATTTTAAATATATCACCAGTTAAAGGTTCAAGAAAATTATTGAAGGAGAATCAAATTTAAAATAAAATTCCAAGTTGACGTTGTAGACCCATCTTGGTCCGTTTTGGTGGTGGAATTGGAACTTATGTAACACAATCAAAAACATTGTAACTGAGAAATATTTGGTTGTAGACTAAGAACAAGTTCTGTTGGTGAATATGTACGATATGCAATTGGTTGAACACGAATACATGTTCTGAGTAGAAATAGGTAATTTTGTCATCACAAATATAGGCCAAGCTATCAATTGAATACATTTGCGGAGGGTAGTCAATATTCATTCTTACCGATATGCAATAGTTATTGAATGTTTGAGATGCAAACTCGCTATCATTATCCAAACAAATTGTCGTGATTAGATAATCTAGAAATTGTGCTCATAACTGAATTATTTTAGCAAGACGCCTTGCAAATGCGACATTTCGTGCATAAATTAGACACACATGTGACCATCTTGTTGATGTATCAATTAAAACCATGAAATAGCGAAATAACTTAAATGGAGGGTTTATTGGCCCACATATATCTCCCTGAATTTGTTGGAAAAAATTAAAAGGTTTAAAAATTATCTTCAAAGGGGGATGGTTTAATAATTAGTTTACCTTGTGAACAAGTAGAACATAGATAGTCACTTGATAAAGGAATCTTTTCGTTATTTAGAGAATGTCCATGTGAGTTCTCAATGATCATGCACATCATTATTGATCCTAGATGATCAAGACAATCATGTCAAAATATAAAATTTTTTAGATCAGAGATTTTTTTGTGCATCACAATATTTGTTTCTACAGATTTTATGGTGGTATAGTATAACCCAGAAGAGAGAGTATGCAATTTTTTTAGTACATTCTTTTGGCTTGATACACTAGATATGATGCGTAAACACTCTCTGCCAATCTCATTCGTCATTTCAATTCGATATCCATTAGGATGAATATCTTTAAAACTTAGTAGATTTCTGCTGGATCTACCAGAGTATAATGTAATTTAAAAAAAGAGTTTTATTTATCAAGATTGCGTCATATTCACTCCACCTGAGCCTTCAATCAAGTCTGTAGGTCCTGATATTGTATTAATACTTATTTTAGATAAAGATATTTCTGAGAAATATTTTCTATTGTGAATAATTGTATGTGTCGTAGTACTATCCGCTTAGTATATATCTTCATCGTTCAGCTTGGAGTTAAATAATGAATTATTATGATCCATATCTCTATATGAAAATTTTACACCTAATTTTATTAATAAAGAAGATGCATAGAAATGAATAATATGAAAATAATAAATATCACACGTAGGAATAAAATCCATTACTTTAAGATAATATTCTTAATCTATTTTTTCATTTTATTTTCGTTTGGGTTGACAAGTCAAAAACATCTAAATTAACAAAATTTAGTGGATAGTCGGTGAGAGTGGTGCCTGATATCCCCTTGCCAAAATTCGTCCATATCAACTTTTTTTTTCAGTGATAGATTTTTGATATATATCTGCCAAAAATTTCAATATACGACATATATGCCACTAGTGTTCTTTCATTCCATATGTATAACAACTATTTTCAGTTTTCTTAGAGAGTTTATTCAGGAAACTCTTTTCTTTCTTACGTTTTGCTATAATTGTTCCACTTCTAGTGTTGTGCAATATTGCTCCATTTTTGACTTGATGTGAAGGACTTTAGGCCTCCATAGTAACCTTGAGGAAAATAATTGTTTTTATTTTTATCACGACTATAACCACGACCTCGTCTTTGACCATGAAAAAATGTGACATTTTACTTCTAGAAAGACTTGGTGGTTAGTTGGACGAGACTCATGATTCTTCATTAGTAATTCATTATTCTCCTCCGCGAGTAAAAGACATGCTATGAGTCAATTATATGTCTTGAACCCAAGTTGTTTATATTGTTGTTGTGACAAAATATTGATGCGCATAATGTAGAATAGGTCTTTTCTAATTTTTTTGAATCTGATATACACTGACCACATAATTTCAATTCAACAGTGTTTCTATGTACTACTGAGTTGTATTTGTGTATGGTCTTAAAATCTTGGAATCAAAGGCTAAACCATTCATGTCTAGCCTTCGGAAGGTTGATGGTTTTATGGTGATCAAACTTAACTTTCAAATTTTTCTACAAGTCTAAAGGATCTTTGAGAATAAGCTGCTCACTCATTTTTTAATCCTTCACTAATGTGATGACGAAGAAAAAGCAATGAATTTGCACGATCTTAAGAGTTGCCTTGTTTTTGACCTTTGTGGTGTCACCAACTGTTTTTTGTATCTAGGAAAAGCTCAACATCTAATACTCATGACATGCAGTTGTGATAAAAAGTCTAAAGCCAAAAATTTCAATTTTGCGATGTTGGCTATTTTCACAAAAGCTACATAAAACAAAATGATAAAGTTAGATAAAAAAAATACACTCAACAAATCTCTATCATTAATAGCAATTGATCATGTGCACACCAAATATTCAATATCTTCATTTAATTTTTTTTGTGAAATTTAAGATTACATAAATATATTTGTCTTTTCGATCATGTCTATATATATGTTGTAGAATACAAATCATAGAAAATAAAATTTTCTTTTACGGCTGCGAAAAATAAATTCATAAACTCTTCTTTGTTATCTCTTTTATATTCTTATTCTCTATACAATGACAATTTTTATTTTCCTTTATGTAATCATATATCACCACGGTCATGGTTCGTACAAATTTATTTGGTGTAATTTTCTCGGAGATCTATTTTTATTTTTATTTCTTATTCTAGCAAGTTACTAGTACTTCTTATAAACTTGTATTATTATTAAAAGATCTTATTTATTTATATTGAATTGCCATCAAAAAAATCTATTTATAAATATTCTAGAAAATTACGGAATGAAAATATAAATTTCAAAAGTTGAGAGAGATAATCAGTACTCATAATAAGATAAAGGGATCAAACTATAAACTAATTACATTAATTCCACTACAACCTTTTAACCGTCTGCAATTGTGGGATCGAATCCTAAAGCAGTGAGATCCATCATTTGAATATTTTTTTGGCTTCAAAATAATTTATTTTCTTACAGATTAAATAAATTTTAATATTATAATTATTACAACTATAAGATAGTAAATTCAAACTGGTGACCTTCACTTTCTTAAGCCGCGACTAACCATCTCGGATACACATGTAGGTCTGAACAAATTCGATGAAATATGAATGCAAGAATATAATGATAAATTTTTTTCAAATATCAATTAATATATTAAGTCTGCTAACACAATTTTATGCATGAGTTTTAAGCTCTACAAATTAAATTGTGATCTTCTAGTATAACAATAATTTACAAACATTGGGTCTGTAATTTATGTATAATTTACAAACTTTAGGTCTATAATTTCTGTCCTTTTTTCTGGCACAATAAAAATTTTTGTACTTCAGTTACTAGATTTGTTTTTTCATGTTCTTCAAGAACATAATTTATATTAAATTTTTATATACTTCAGACACTAATTTAAATATAATGGTAGTTTAAAAAATAGGACAACAAACACCCACATCATGTTTTTTCATAATATGTATGATGTTAATTGAAACTAATAAATTTATATATTTAATTTTACCATTCAAATAAAGAATATTATTCGGTTGTGACTCAATTTATTAGCTATTGTGTTGATAACGTATTATAAAACTAGTATATTAATTCAGGTGCGAACAACTAATTTAAAAGCTAATGGAAGAATACTAAGAATATTGAGAGAGAGAGAGAGAGAGAGAGAGGGGGGGGGGGGGGGGGGCGGGGGGAGATTTTTAGATTGTATATCTATTTTTTATGTGTGCATTTTCATTCAGCGGAAGCCGGCTGCTTTATTGGCAGAGATACATTATTGATCCGACAAGAGGAAAGTCAGAAGCTGGTAGTCAGGCAAGTGTTTTTATGAGCGTGGGTCATCCTTCATGTGCAGGTGCACATAGTTTTTCAACTCAAACATATATTTTTAAAATATTTCTATGGAAATATTTCCTATGCCATGTTAAGAACTTTTAAGGTGAAACTATATTATCAGACAAATTTTTTGTTGGAAATACTAAAGAATCACATGCGAACAATTTCCTGGTAAATGAATTTATTTTTCGCAAAAAAACTTCGTTGGCAATACTAGCGGATTACCCTCGAAATGTTTCCCTAAAAATAATCTTATTTAGTCAGTATATATATTTACTTCCAACGAAAAGTTTCACTGGAAATAATAAAACTTTGCTGGCACTAGTATTTTCCTGAGAAATTTATACTTTTACTAGCTAAAATTTTCTCTGCTAAAAGCGTTTTTTATTGTAGCCCAAATTTCATTGCTTGTGCATTGTATGGGTTATCTTTAGTTGATTACATGCTAATGTATCTTAGCCTCTTGGAACGTTTTTTTTTTTGGGAGGGGGAAAGGAAAGGAAGAGGGAATTTGAACCCTTGATCTCAAGAAGATAAAGTTTTTATAAGATAAAGAGTATCATTGGACTAATGACTCATTGGTTAGCTTCTGGGAAAGTAAGAGAGGTAGTTACCTAGTTATTTGGATTATTATTTTTATTTTTTTTTTTGGTTTTTTGTTTTGCTGATTTTAAAAATATAATTTGGTGTCAATATGATAAGAACCCATAACCCGTCCAACTGAATTATATCTACCCTACTTTCTTAGCTATACTCCACATTCTAGTTTATCATTTGATGACTTAAAAGTCCAAAATATTAAAAAAAAAAAAAATAACAAGAAAAAACTGTTGATACGGACAACGACTTTTAGGTAGCGTAATCTTGTAACATATGAAGGAAGTTCATGTTGGAGGAAGTTAGCGTAATCTTGGCCAAGATGGAGGAAGTTCATGTCGCTCCAGATTATGGAAAAGCCGTACATACATGACACCACGAAAAGGGGAGGAGAGGTGGAGGCTTGTTTATTTGCTTCGTCACATTACCGGTAATTCACCACAGAGAAAAACAAACCGTTAATGGTCATCCGCGTTACGTGCCTTCTTTAGTTTCCTTCTTTACTAACCACCTTTGACTTTCTCCTATCCCAAGCAACCTTTGTTTTGGCTTCCATAGGGATGTTTACTTATCATAACCTCTTTGCAGCTCATGTCACTCTATATTAATTATAACTTGACAATAGGATTTAATTTAAGGAGTTAAATTTAATGTTATTATTAGATTAATCTAGTGATAATGTTAGACGAAGTTTATTTTGATCTAACAGAGTCAATTGATTAGGTATGCAGATTTAAAACTAAATATCATTTTCTTTCTAAGTTTGTACCAGCCGAAAAGATTATGTCATTACACATTAAGGGGTAAAATTATAACTCAACCTACTAAGCTTACATCAAAATAAATGGTTTTCGACTGGTCCTAACATTCTCAAATTTTATGATCGATTCAAAATATATATATTTTTTTGGTAGCTTCGCCCACTAATAATAACTTAGCCCCAAACATAATAATAAAATTCGGTACCATGCATCCTCCATAGCATTGCGAAAAGTCACAAAGATTTAAGGGTGAAGATGTGATTTTTGAGACTTTTGTGTGTGTGTTTAGGAGGAAGAGGAGGAGAGGGAGAGGGGGAGGAGGCTGGTATTGCCCTCTTGTCCTAAGGTGACTTTGCCTTTGCTTCTTTATTTCAAAATGGCTTTCATACTGCGTGTTTCGGTAAAGAGGAAGAAAAGATCAATTGGCGCTACACAAAAAATGAGGATTGGCCTTAACAGTTATAAAGCAGCAAATATCCCCTGCAAATTTCGGCGCAGTTTGCTTGCTTTTTAAATTTTTTCCTTTTCGCTTGCTGCTTAATTCATGTGAGATGAAACATGCATCAATTCAAATGCTCTATAAATAGCCCCTCCCACTCCCACCCCCTTCAACTCCTCAACATCCTAACTCCCCATTCATTATTCAAGCTCTCTCTTTATCCCCCAAATCAGTGGGACAATGTTGAACCCTATTAGTCTGCTTGTTTTTCCACTTCTCTTCATAATCTTCAATCAATCATTTGCAACTGCAGCGACATACAATGTTCTCAACTTTGGGGCCAAACCTGACGGCAGAACCGACTCAACCAAGTCTTTCCTCGGCACTTGGGCTGCAGCTTGTGGCTCAGTTAAACCGGCCACGATCTACGTGCCACGGGGAAGGTACTTGCTTCACAAAGCACACTTTGCAGGCAATTGCAAGAACACTGCAATAACTATCATTATTGACGGCACCCTCCTAGCTCCCTCAGATTACCATGTTATCGGAAATGCTCATAACTGGGTCCTATTCGAGGGAGTCAATGGAGTTTCTATACGTGGTGGGATGCTTGATGGCCAAGGGGCTGGTTTGTGGGCATGCAAGGCCACCGGCAAGAGTTGCCCTAGAGGTGCCACGGTACGTGAAATTACCAAACTAGCCATTACAGTTTTGGTGCCAAGTGCAATACTGCGATCCAAACATGGGGCGCACCAATTTTAGGACATAAATTTCCTAACAATAATACTATTTAGAACTAATTTATTAATATAATTCATTACAATCATTGAATTAATTGTTAATCTCAACAAATAATAGGATCTACTGTCAATCTAATAGTTATGAAGGACTAGGTTAGTAAATTATGTCCCTAAATTAAGTTCAAGTAGCATTATTCTTTTCCTAAATATTATGCCATGGTTTCCTTGTGGCCACTGTTGTTTTGGTGCCTTCATGTTATATGGAAATCTTCAAATTATTTTTCATGGAAAAACAGTAGTTGTAGTTAATTTGGGAACTTAATGCTCTTTCTCCTAAGCTAAATAATGGTTTTCAATATTGAATAGAATCAAATATAAACTAAACAGTAACTATACATCAAGTACTAAAATTAAATTTAATATTTTTATTTTTTTTCTTGGAAAAACATAGAATGCTATGTATATGCGGGTCTTGGTCTTCCTCAAAGGGAGATATCTAGACTTAAGTGACTGGCTTTGGCCTCTAGGCTTCGCAAAGTAGTATTTTTGTGCATAGAAGAAGACGCTCTTTCCTTGATAAAAGAACTAAAATTCCAAGGAAGCACCTGGAAAAGAATGTAACAAAATGATTCCTTTTATTTGGGCACATTACTATTAGTAGTTCCCTCTTCTGGTTTATCTTTTCTGAGCTTTTAAAATAATGAAGCTCGTGGTTTTTATTTTATTTTATTTTTTATCACTTCTTTCCTTTTTGATTAATAATGTTTTACACTTGATTATGTGTATGGTCAGACACTGGGCTTTACTGACTCAAACAACATCGAAATCAATGGATTAACTTCGCTAAACAGCCAGATTTTTCACATCGTCATCAATGGCTGCCACAATGTCAAGCTGCAAGGAGTGAAGGTCTTGGCTTCCGGCAACAGCCCGAACACTGATGGCATTCATGTGCAATTATCATCAGGCGTCACAATCTTAAACTCCAATATTGGTACAGGTGATGATTGTGTATCAATAGGTCCGGGCACGACTAACTTGTGGATAGAGAACGTTGCTTGTGGCCCTGGTCATGGAATTAGGTACCGAATGTCACAACCAATACATAGACATAACACATTATTTATGACGAGTCCTTTATGTTTCTCGTTCCTATATTATGCATACATATAGTGCTAATATGTATGTGTTTGGTGCAGCATTGGAAGTCTAGGCAAGGACTTTCATGAAGCTGGTGTGCAAAATGTGACAGTTAAAACTGTTACATTTAAGGGTACAGAGAACGGGATGAGGATAAAGACATGGGGTAGACCCAGCACAAGTTTCGTTAGGGGTGTTCTTTTTCAGCATGTTAGTATGGCAAATGTTCAAAATCCCGTCATAATCGACCAAAATTACTGCCCAGATAACAAAAATTGCCCTGACCAGGTACGATTTTATGATTATATACGTAGTGATGAAAAAATTTCATGCTTGTTGAGATGCACCAACCTTGCATGTTGAGTCCATAATGAAATTTTTAAGAGTCTTACTCCCCTTGGCCTTTTAGGCTAACGAGTGGCCTTGACCGTCATGACAGTCTGTGGAATTTTGAGAGAAATTCATAGTAGTAATCTTATTTTCGAGTTAGATTACTGAATAATTTACTATTCAAATATGGTAATCTAAAATTTAGGAATGATAATCTCATTCTTAATCAAGATTATTGTCATCCAAACAGGGTATAAAACTTTTGCAATAGATTGGCGGTTAATTTCTTGAACAAAAATCTTTGAAAAAACCTAGAAAAAAAAAAATTCTTGAACTTATGTGCCTCAGTTATAGTTCTAATGTGATGATCTGATTAAATCTTTTCTTGTTTGTATAATTTTGTCACAGGTATCAGGTGTAAAAATCAGTGACGTTACATACCAGGACATCCATGGAACATCAGCAACACCAGTTGCTGTAAAATTTGATTGTAGTAAGAAGAATCCATGTAGCACGATAAGACTTGAAGATGTGAAACTCACTTATAAGAATCAAGCAGCCAAAGCATCATGTGTCAATGCCGGAGGAACAACTTCTGGCTTAGTCGAACCCACAAGCTGTTTGTAACGCAGAGATATTTTTTTTCCCAAAAAAAAAAAAAGAAGAAAAGAAATAATTGTTGTATATGCAGGGGGAACATATGTCTTGATTCCTCCAGTGTTTTGGTATGCTAAGTAGCATTATATTGTGTTAGCTTGTTACAGTAAAGTTCTTGCCTGAGCCTGTGGTGGTGCCAGCCCATTGATCCTGCCTGGCCTTGCAAATGGTAGAGTCCCCATTATTGAATGTTCTTCCACGGATTAATGTCAGAGAATTTAACTGTTGAATATGCGATTAGTAGCGTCTCTAATTTTACATAGCAATGCAAAATTTGGTACAAATTGCAAAGAGCATCTCTCCGCCATGCCAGTCGCAGGATGAATGGTTGTATTGAAATAAAAAACAAATGGCACGTCAAGTATTTCATTTGTTGTTTTTCGAAATTTTACAATTTTTTACTTGAATTAACGAATTGAAGAAGTTCTAAAATTTTACATATCAAACTAACAAAATTTAATTAATGAAAGAATTGGTATCACGTTGATTGTAGGGACTCCAAGTATTGCCCATGAAAAATTCGGCATGCCCAAAAAACGACTGCACATCTTTCACACTTTAGGGGTGGGTAGATTTGAACTTAATTCAACCTTTGATTTGTCCACCTCTACTCCTTTTCCAAACACTATATGACCCAAAACTATGCCCCGAGTTACCATGAAATGACATTTTTCTCAATTGAGCACCAAATTTTTTCCTTCACACCTCACCAACACCTTCTCCAAAATTTCCAAACAAACCTCAAATGAATCCCCAAATACCAAAAAATCATCCACAAATACTTCAATTATCTTCTCCTCTATGTTACCGAAAATTCCAGTCATACAGGTTTGGAACATACTTGGGGCATTGCATAGCCCAAATGGCATATGGTGATAGGCAAATGTCCTAAAGGGGTAAGTGAAGGTAGTTTTCTATTGATCTTCCATAGAAATCTCTATCTGATTGTAGCATGAGTATCCATCCAGAAAGTAGTAGAACAAGTGACCTACAACCCTCTCCAAAACTTGATCAATGAAAGGAAGTGGAAAATGATCCTTGCAGGTGTAGGAGTTGAGCTTTTGATAGTCAATACAAACTCTCCACCTGGTCACTACCTGAGTTGGAATCAGATTATTGCTCTCATTGGCAACCAAAGTGACCCCTCGACTCCTTTGGTACCACTAGCTCACAAGGACTTCAACTCGGACCACATCCTTCATGATTAGATTTAGTCTTCTTTGTGGTTGGGATGGCTTCACATCATGTGACTCCCCAAAATCTGGGGCTCTTTTCTCTACACGTTGATCACCCATCAACCCACAAAAATACCCGTGTATGCCGCATGACTCGACACCACATCATCACATGACCATTTCAAGGTCCAATATACACCAATTTTTCCTCAGTATTTCACCAATTACATTCTTTATACAAGAAGGCTCAAGGTCTGAAGGCTTGGCAAAGTTATACTTAAATTTTGAAAATTTTGGAAGAGGTAACGATACCTCCTTCATGTGGTATCAGTACCTGAGCTTTCTGTTTGCTAGGTACCAGTACCTATACACGTGGTATCGGTACCTGGGCCCTTAATAGAGTGGTACTAGTATTTTTGACCCTAGGTATCGGTACCTGAGTCCACTACCAGCAGGGTATTGGTACCTGTGAGCCTAGATATTTGTACCCAGGCTCTCTGGATGCCAGGTACTAGTGAGGTACCGGTACACGGACCCCATATTTTCTCCAAACTTTCCCAAATTCAAATTTTAGCCATCCATTAAATACCACACCCATTCCATTCATTCCTTCTATAAAAGAACAATGTCCCATTTCACGCCCTTGCTAAAATACAAGGTTTTATACATGATTTATATGAAGGCAAAATAAAGTACAAAATGATTACAAAATGGGATTCATGAGCCAGAACTTGGATCGGCCATCAACACCTGCCCAAGTGAAGGCCATCTGCCAGAGCTTGTCCAACACCTAAAATATATATCCCCATAAAGGATGTCCCCTAAAAAGGCTAATTTCCAACACAGATGCATGTGAAATGTTAACATGCAATTCAATAATCAGCAAATATCTATTCGAGAATATGCAATTCATAATGGAATTCAAAATACCTTGCCATGTTATGAGATGAGACTCTTACATGCAATGTAACCTGAGCCTTCACCGGCTCTCATAACACATGCAATACCATGCATATGTACCCAGCCATTCTAAGCCTTGCCATTGATGTTACATATCCAATGACCATTTATAAATTCCTGGTCTTTTTTGGGGTGGGTATTTATGGACTTTCACCAACGGGTACAGAACCAACACGACATCTATGGATTTTCACCAACGACTTCGCGTATGTCGACACACTTTATAAACTAATTACCAACATAGTACGTATCCAAATCACCTGGTCTTGCACCCGAGGGATAATTTACCCTTCTTGCTAATCCTAGCCCTTATTTTCCAATGCAACCCGTGTGACTCAGGTGAACCTATGTCTAATTTTCCCGAGCCCATGTATCAACCACCAAGAATGGTGTTTGATCAAACCATGCACACACCTACACTCATGTCAAATGCCCATGAATGTGATGCTACCCATATATATATATATATATATATATATATATATATATATATATATATATATATGCAAATGTAATAAACAATTGTAATTCATATCATTATGCAACCAAGTTTTTAATTGCAACTACAATATCATATTTAACATGTTATGAGCACATTATGAAAAATTCCAATGTCTATCAACAATTCCAAATCCTCAATGTAACTTATATCATAAAGCTTATAATTACATTCCAAAGTCTTCACAATACATGTTATATTAATTTCATTCAAATAACATACTTATATTAGTCCAGGTATTTTATCAAATACCCACAAGGCACAAAATCATGTAAACACATAATCATGCGCAATTCATCACACTTCTCATGAAATTAGAAACAAGAAATTTCAACAAACGCAATTCATGCAAAATTGGTTTTAACATTTTTTTCCTATACTTATTTCATTCTCCAACAATCCTAGTTATATGTTATACATGAGATTTCATCTCTAACTCCCTACCCATTTCATATTTCAACTCTAGGTTGAAAATAAACCTAGTTAGGAAAGGAACCCTATCTCTTGAAGTGTAATTGATTAACCCTAAATAGTGTGTAAATAAATTAAGGTTTAGGGTTAATTGTGTGCATAAATTATGTTAAAGTGATTAATTTTTAAAGTATTAGGGTTAATGTGTAATTTGCATATTTTGTAGGGGTTCAAGCACAAATACAAAAATTTAAGACAATAAAAGTGCAAAGGCTAAATTGAGCAAGGGAGCCAAGTGTAATTAAGAAGTCAAAAGAGTCAAATAGGGGTGGCTGCCAAGCATGAAATCCAGAGAATCCCCACCGTTTGGATGGTAGTGGTGTCGTCCGAACGGTGCTTAAACCGCTTTACTTCTCTCTCTTCTCCCATTGGTCCATTTGAGCAACAAAATGATGTAATTGGGCAGCTTGGGTGTCTACCGTCTTACCCCCTCCTTTTGGTGCCTATAAATAGTCTATTTCAACCATTTTTAGAGAGAATCACCAGAGTTCAATTTAGTTCAAGGGAGGAGAGAAAGAAAGGAAAGAAAGAGAGAAAGGGAGACTTTAGAAAGAGTTTCAGTCATAAAATGAGTGAAGCCCTGCCCTAATCACTTCTCAGCCAAAATTTTCTCTACTATATTTCTATCTATCCTTTCTACTAGAAGGGTTGAATCTCTCCCACTTTTGTGCCCTAGCCAATAATAAGAGTATCAGTATTTCAACTATTCCTCGAGGAGGGACGTTGTGGTATTTTTTATTTTTTTGGTTGTAGTGGGATCATCTCACTCCTGTTGCTCGTCTATAGCAATGAGGCGTGAGTAGTTCGTTTATATTCTTCGGTGAAGGGTGAATGGATATATGATAATGTTTAAGTTATGAAAATGCCGATGTCTTATTTATGCGTTAATGTTTATACCTCCCTTAATTGATGGATGAATATTGTTATAATATGCTCATGGTTATGAACACCGAGCAAAACCTAATGCTATGTACCATTCTATCTATAATTATTACATACTCCATGCATGATACGGTGATGTACGTAGTTGGAATTTATATAACAGTCAGGAGATTGGTTACAGATGGGTTAATCTTGTCATGCTGAGTTAAATCTTACCATAGCCAATGCTTTTGATTCAATGCATAAACCGAAACTGCGTCATCATTGAATCATCAATATGTCGATTGAATAACTAGAGTAAACCTTTTAAATGGTTCACATTCAATTTTACTAGGGTTATTTGGTTGTTGCATGGTACATAGACCTTCCGGCTAAGCTAATTAGTTGTTATATGGTTCAGTTATACATCAAACCTACTGGTTAGTTTTCCAGTAAAATGGAAGTTAATTGTTGTAAGGTGGTATTTTCATAAATAAACAATATAATACATGTTGGATCCCTGAACTGAAGAGTACCTTTTATCCTTGTTATTTAAATTTTTAGTTAAGTATTTGTTTGATAATTCTAAACTCACACCACAAGCTATTCCATTGCACATTACACACAAGATAATTTTACCATTTTCTGTTTGGAGTACCAACAGTTAACTCCCTGTGGGTTCGACATCGGACTTAACTAATAAATACTACAATTTGACAACTTATACTTGTGTATAACGTAAATCAGGTCAAATTAAGCTTTTTGATGTCGTTGACAAGGAGTCACAATGATTTCAAAACAAATAGGGAAGTTGTCTAGTTTGTATTATATGTGTATACATTGTTTGTTTTATTTTGATTGTTTATGTCTATTAATTCCTTAGTAGGGTCTATAAATCAATCTAGCCCTTCGTATTTGTCATCTTTATCGTCACAAACATCTTTGGACACTTTTGAGTTAAGTATGACTAATAATAATCAAAGGGAACAAGAGGTAGTTTAAAATGTTAGACCCCTAAGAGAATACCACATGCACTAGTGTCCCTTCATGTTTTTCTTTTTTCACTAATGCTCCAAATTTTAACATTAAAGTAGGAACAATATAGCTTTTACAACATTTTCATGGTCTTGAGTATGAAAACCCTTATTTGCATATAAAATAATTTGAGGAAGTGTGTGGTGCATTGCAAGATAATTCTGAAATGACTCGATTGAAATTTTTTTCTTTCTCTTTGAAGGATAAGGCTAAACAGTGGCTAACTTCTTTAAAAGCTCAATCCATTCCAAGTTGGCAAGTTATGCAAATAGAGTTTTTTAAAAAGTTTTTTTCTATGCACCGCACTAATGCATTGAGACGTCAAATCATGAATTTTTCTGTGAAAGAAGGAGAAAATATTTATCATTGTTGGGAGAGATTTAAGGATCTTCTCCATGCTTGCCCACATTGTGCATTTGAGAGTTGGACTTTAGTTGGTTTCTTTTATGATATCCTCCCATTTGCAATACGTCAGTTTGTTGAAATGATGGCCCATAGGGAATTCATGGGTAAGAGTCCCGATGAGGCATTCGTGTTTTTAACACCATTTCTAAGAGTTACCAAATGGGGGACTCGGTCTCACCAAATATTATTGAAACCAAGCCATCCTTGTCCCAAGGAGGGAAATACATGTTAAAATAAGATGATGATCTAAGGGCCAGAATGACTACTTTGTCTTAAAAGGTTGAAGCTTTAAAGATGAAAAAAGTCAAGGAAGTACTTGCTGTGTCACCCACTGATCAATTGTGTGCAATCTGTGCATTGTCAAGACATCCCACAGGAGAACGTCCCACCATTCCAACATTCAAAGAGGTCTTTATAGAACAAACCAATGCCATTTCAAACTTAAATGAGCCTTATTTCAATCTCTATTATGAAACCTATAACATAGGGTGACAGAATTACCCGAATTTTAGTTGAAAAAATACACATCCTTTGAGTCAGCGACCAAGTCCACCACAACTCTAGACTCAACAGTCATATCAGCCTTATTAACCCCCCACATAAGAAGAGTTTAGAGGATAGCATGAACCAGTTCATTCAAAGTTAAATGAGTTTTAATACTCAATCTACCCAAGCATTTAATGATTTCAAGGCTCAGACTTCACAAAATATTGAGGATGTTAAGAGCCATCTAGCCAAATTGACCCAATTTTTGAGCACAATAGAGAAGGAAAAATTTTCATCTTAACCTAAACCTCCATAGAGTCAAAATCAGGGTAATGTTGTGACTTCCGAACCATCCCCTAGTCAAGTACAAGAAATCACCACACTGAGAAGTGGTAAGGTGATTGATAAGAACATTAAAGCCAAAACCCTTGAGACCATAGCTGAGTCGATCCCTGTTAATAAACCAATTGAGCCTAAACATTTGATTGAAAAGAAAATAGAAATGCTAAATGAAAAAGAAAAATTAAGTCAAGTTCCTTTATCTTTTTCTCAAAGAGTTAAGAAACCTCAACCATTGAACAATCACGTTGAAATCTTCGAGTTGTTTAAGTAAGTAAAGATTATTGTCCTCCTATTGAATGCAACCAATCAAGTCCCATCCTATGCCAAAATTTTGAAAGATCTCTACATAGTAAAAAGAAGGATCAATGTATAGAAAAGGGCATTTTTGACTGAATAGGCTAGTGTTATCATTTAGCACAAGGCCTCTCTAAAGTAAAAAGATCCTGGGAGTCCTATAGTCCTATGTATAATCAGGAACTTTAGGATTGAGGAAGCCTTGCTTGATCTTAGAGCTAGTGTTAATTTGCTTCCATATTTTGTCTATGAGCACTTAGGATTGGGTGAATTAAAACCCACTAATGTCACATTGCATTTGGCAGATTGTTTTGTGAAAATTTCACGTGGAGTTGTGGAGGATGTACTTGTTCAAGTTGATAAGTTTTTTTTTCAAGAGAATTTTTATTGTCTTGGATGCACAGCTAGTCTTGCATGTCTCTACACAAATTCTTGTCATTTTAGGGCGACCATTCCTAGCTACATCAAATGCATTGATAGATTGTAGGAATGAAATCATGAAACTTTAATTTGGAAATATAACATTGGAATTGAATGCGTTCGATATTGCTAAGCAGCCCAGAGAAGAAGAAAAATTGCATAAAGTAAACTGCATTGAGTTATTAACTCAAAATCTATTTGAAAATGTTGTTACAAGAAAGAGTCGCATGCATTAGAGTTTGTAACTAATGTTAAGTCTATAGATATGTCAACTATTGAAACATAGATTCCAAAATTTGAAGATTTATTGTCTTATGGAACCAAGCTTGTAGAGTCTAGTGTTGTAGTTCCCAAACCAGAGTTGAAACCTTTCCCGGCTGACTTGAAGTATGTCTTCTTGGGGGAGGATGAAACTTATCTAGTGATAATATCTACAAAATTGTTAGAAGGCCAAGAAAAGCAATTGATAGAAGTTATAAAAAATTATCAAAGTGCAATTAGTTGAACGATAGCAGATATAAATGGTATAAGTCATATTCTCTGTACTTATTGTATATACTTGGAAGAAAACTCTAAACTATCCCGATAGCCGCAAAGAAGGTTGAATCCACATTGGAAAGAAATAGTTTGGGCTGAAGTACTTAACCTATTAGACACTGATATTATAGATTCTATATCTGATAGTAAATGGGTCAGCCCTACAGAAGTAGTACCTAAAAAGTTTGGAGTCACAGTAGTAAGAAACCAAGAAAATGAATTAGTCCCTATGCATACAATCATTGGTTGGTGTATATGTATTGACAATGGGAAGTTGAATTCTCTCATCAAAAAAGATCATTTTTCCCTACCTTTCTTGGACTAAGTCTTGGAAAGAATAGCCGGACATGCATATTATTATTTTTTGGATGGATACTCCGGCTATAACTAGATTGAGATAGCAATTGATGACCAAGAGAAAACTAATTTTACATTTCTCTTTGGCACTTTTGGTTATAAAAGAATGTCATTTGCATTGTATAATGCTCCAGCCACTTTTCAGCATTGTATGTTAAATATTTTTAGTGATATGGTGGAGCGATTTTTGGAATTTTTTTGGATTATTTTTCGGTATATGGTGATTCATTTGAATTGTGTTTAGAGAATCTTAAACTAGTCCTTACTCAATGTGAGGAAAAAAATCTTGTTTTGAATTGAAAAAAGTGTCATTTCATGGTCACACAGGGCATTGCTTTAGGACATATAATTTTGGCAGAGGGAGTTGAAGTTGATAGGTTAGAAAAAATTTAATAGTCAATCTTCTTCCGCCTAAAACTGTAAAAGATGTTCGATATTTTTTAGGTAATGCAGGATTCTATAGAAGATTCATTAAAGATTTTAGTTTGATTTTCAGATTTGTGTAATCTTCTATGTCAGGATGTACCACTTGATTGGAATAATGTATGCCAATCAACATTTGAAAAACTCAAAAGCTTGCTTATTTTTGCACCAGTTATGCAGCATCTTGATTGATCTTTAGCTTTTGAATTAATGTGTGATGCTAGTGACTGTGCAGTAGGAGCTATTTTAGGTTGGAAGAAAGATAAAAGACCCTATGTAATTTACTACGTAAGTAAAATTCTGAATGATGCACAGATGAATTATTCTACCATAAAAAAAGAATTGTTTGTTGTAGTATTTGCATTAGATAAATTTCGATTATATTTAGTTAGATCCTCAATTGTTGAGTTTTTCGATCATGGAGCCTTGCAATATTTGCTTACCAAGAAAGATGCTAAACCACGTCTCCTATGATGGATACTACTGCTTCAGGAATTTGATCTTATCATCAAAAAAAAGAAATGAGTTGGAAATGTGATAGCTGATCATCTCTCAATACTGAATTATGATACAAAGGAAGAGTCAATACCAATCAAAGAAACTTTTTCAGATGAGCAATTATTTGCATTACAGAAGTACCATGGTATGCAGATATAGCCAATTATTTAGCTACAGGTACTATTCATTTTCATTATACTTGGACCGACAAGAAGAAATTTTTAAGAGAGATACATAATTTCTTTTGGGAAGATCCATATGTGTTTAATTATTGCAAAAATTAGATAATAAGACGTTGTGTACCCAATCATGAAATTGATTAGTTCATTTCATTTTGCTATACTGAAGCTTGTGGAGGGCATTTTTCTTTATAGAAAACTATTGCTAAAATTTTGTAGTGTGGATTTTATTGGTCCACCATTTTTAAAGATGTACACGTCTTTTGTCTAAATTGTGACAGATGCCAAAGAATGAGAAATATTTCAAAAAGAACATGATGCATTTGAACCCTATTTTGGTCATTGAAATTTTTGATTGTTGGGACATCGATTTTATGAGACCATTTCCCCCATCCTTTGGTCCTTTGCATATTTTGGTTGTCGTCGTTTATGTTTCCAAATGGGTAGAGGCAATTCCTTGTCAAAACAATGATCACCGCCCAATAATCATGTTTTTAAAAGAAAACATTTTATCTAGATTCAGAATTTGTCGAGCCATTATAAGTGATGGGGAACACATTTTTGTAATTAATTTTTTGAAAACTTAATGAAAAAATATTTGATTTCCAACAAAATATCTGCCCCTTATCATCCCTAGACAAGTGAAAAAGTTGAATTGGTCAATAGGGGGATAAATTATATTTTTTAAAAAATAGTCAATCCAGATTGCAAAGATTGGTCTTTAAGACTGATTGATGCACTTTGGACTTACCATACTGCATACAAAACTATATGGGAAATGTCTCTATATCAGCTAGTTTATGGTAAACCATGTCACTTGCATGTGAACTTGGAACATCGAGCATACTGGATAATCAAAATGATGAATTTTGATATTGACAAAGAAAGTGCATCTTGCAAACTTCAAGTTAATGAATTAGAAGAACTGAAAAATGAAGCATATGAAAATGCAAAGATTGCTAAATCCATAATGAAATTTTTTTACGATAAAAATATAGTGCATAATTCTTTTGTATCTTTTCAAAAAGTCCTGTTACATAATTCAAGACTCTGCCTATTTCCTGGAAAGTTAAGGTCAAGATGGATAGACCCTTATATTGTTAAACAAGCTTTTGAACATGGGGCAATTGAAATTGAAAATTCATTAAATAGAAATATTTTCAAAGTGAATGGTCAAAGGATTAAGTCACATCATGAGGAATTTGTTGAAAATGTGGATACCATTCAGTTAATGGAACCAGAGTGTGTGCCTTGAAAAGTCTTTATAAGTGTTTGATTGTAAATAGTAGTGCTAATTGTTTGCTATTTGCTTTTATAGATTAGGGTTTTACACTATGGATTGGTCTCGCCTCCAAATCTTATTAAAAATTGTCTATAATTTTATTTTATAATGCCATACATTGAGGAAAATGTTAAATTTAGGTTAGGGAGAGGGAAAAATCCATATTCATCTTTGTGATCGGCAGACGTTAAAGAATTGGGTAGTGAGTCTTTTCTAATTTCAAAAAATGGATGAATTTTTTTTTTTGGTTTAGTTTGGGTATGTTACGTATTTTTCCAAAAGATATACAATTTTTGATCATAGCGAAAGCAAAGATTGTTAGAAAATTAGCAATTTTTGGTAGTCAAGCAAAAATTTTGTGTGAAAAAGTTCATTTGTCAAACGCCGACAAGCAAATCGACTCGATGGTTGTGTAAAGTGTGGTCGATTAATGCATATGAGAGTATTTAATTAGAACCAATTTCAAGTGAGCATTAGATCGTCTCAACTAGATTATGTATGGGCTGAGTAACGATTACCCTAAAACGACATCCTATTCCAATCCCATGCTTTCAAGATATGTGCGACAGGAAGTTAATTGGTTCACTGATGTTCTTGATTTAGAAGACTCTGATTAAATTTACTAATGATCAAGGATGTATAATTTTAGGATTTATATGAATGTATATAAATATAGGACGATTTAATGTATTAATGAACAAATTAAGTTTATTAGTTAGTTAAATAGTTGAATTGAAACTGATTATCTGTAACTGCAGGGTGTAAACTGCAACTGGAAACCAGGTGGAGATCAAGGGTCAGTAGCTAAAAGCCTAAATTGAATCCAGAGGATCAGCGCACCACCTGGATGGTACTGGCCAGTATAAAGTCTCCAGTTCGCGAAATTGAACAGTCCAACAGTTCCCTCGTAGCAGAATTTCAAAAATCAGCAGATTTCTTCATCTTTTCTCTTCAGATTCATTTCACCCATAAACTTTTCTTCAATTCTGCTCTGATTAAACACTTACCCATAACCTTTTATAGGTTTTTACTGATAAAAAATCCTTGAAATCTCATATAAAGCAAGAAATTCAAGAATCCATGGATCCAAGAGTAAGAATAAAAGCCTCATTAAGCCAAGCAAGGCGAGGAGCCTCTCCACCGCCTGAAGCGGTCTCGCAGCAAGAACAACCCTAGGGTCAGAATGTATTCGGCATTGCTATGTTTAAAAGCATTGATTATCAATTTTGTATGATACTTACTTTTATTCTAAGCCTATTATTGTTGAGAGATCTATGATATATGAGGATTTTGAACAAATTGGGATTAGAAAAAATCTAGCAGCACGGGGTTGGCTTAATTATGTGAAATTGGTAAGTCTTGCATATGAATGTTTAGTCCAAAAATTTTACACCAATGCAAAGGAAACTGGGTCAAGGCAATTTCGTGTTTATGTTAGGGGGGTTATGTTTCAAGTTAAACCGGCTACCATTGCTAATTTTCTAAACCTTATCCCAAGGCATCGACATCCCCAATATCCCTATACCACATTACCTGACATAACTATCATTAGGATTGAGTTGGCTGAGAATCCAGAGTATGTCTGGGGTAGACTAAACAAGTATATTAAGTAAAGGGGACTTAACTGACATACAAAATCTTGAATTTGATCACGGTGAACAATCTATTGCCTCAGTCTCAGAAAAACTAAATCTACACCAAGAGAGCCTATTTTATGTATGCCTTCGGAATGGGACACACTATTGATTTGCTAACACTGATAATGAATCAAATGATGGTGACTGTTAAGACTAAGAAGCCCTCACTCCCATTTGCTTTTCTAGTATCTGAGTTATGTAGGATGAAATGAGTAATTGTAGATCCGACAAGGCTAACAGTGGAGCATTTGGCACCATTGGACAAAACCTTGTTAAAGAAAAGCCATAGAGGGGAGGGTGAGGAGCAATATGAAGCATTCACCCACCAGAGGAGCCCCAGTAACCAGAGGAGCCAAAATAACTAGAGAAGCAACCTTATATTCCCGTTGATGACTGGACTGACTGCTAGATTCTATTGGGATTAGAGACTCGCATTACTCTGTTGGATCAAAGGATGGCTAGTTGCAAAGAGAACCTGAATGAAATCCTTAGACTACTTCGAGGGCAGTACAGTGGTGGCCCGCTCAGCTGAGTGACCAGAGTTTTTGAAGTTTCTATGCTATTTCTATTTACCTAACTTTTTACTTATGCACTTTATTTCAGTTTTATGTTTTGAGCGATTGTTTTGATTTGGTTTTAGTTAATATGGTTGGTTTATGATTTTGCTAAAGTTTTGCTGGTTATGATACTTATTTCAATGATTCATGATAGGAATTATGTTATCATTCTAAATGCGTTGCAGAGATAACTCTAAACAGATTACGCGGGATTTCATACATTGTTTGTACACTATATTTATATTTTCATAGAAACTCATCATTCTGAGCATGTAAAACTTCTTTTTGTTAAAAACCTTTTGAAATACTATGATCTTTTATAAAACTTACATATATAGTGGAGATGTAAACCTGTATGCAGATTTTGAGTCAGTCCTCCTGAGAGAGTGTTTTCACATTTACTCAAGTAAGAATTTCGGTTTAGAGTAAAATTTCTTTAAATAATTTCATTATCCTTGTTTTGATTATCACTCATTGCATAACATGGTTAACATTTTCCTTTAACTCTTAAATAGATATTAAGCAGGTGTATGAATTTTGGAAAATGATTTTAGGCCATTTGTGATTTTATTTTGAGTCTCATCCAATTCTTTTGTAAAACTATATCCCTAGTAAGCCGTGATTGAATCTAAATGGAAATTTCTTTCCTTAAAACCTACCAGTTAACCAAGCCATGAAAAATATATTTATCCGACCTTTGCTAGCTAATTTTCTTGCAACCTCTCCTAAAAAAGGGTATTATATAGAAAAGGGAGAAAAATGGTGATTATGGTTCGAGAAAAGAAAAAGGGTAAAGAAAAAGAATATGTGAAAGAGACAAAAGATAACAAGGAAAGGAAAAAGCAAGGAAGCAAAGAAAGACAATAGTCAAGGAATTGCAAAAATGTGATTAAAAGGAGAAATGGGAAATAAAATGTGTAAAAGTTTGGGAAAAATGGGAGAGATGTGTTCTATACTAATCGAAAATGATAGCTTTTTGAATACCTTTGATGTCATTTCTTTAACACCTATACCCTTTAGCCACGTTATAATCCTGATAAAGTCTTTTTTGAATACAAAAGTCATGCATATGTATTATTTCCATCTATTCATGAAAAAAGGAGAGTGTTGATAATGTTGTTTGATATAGTGTTAATATTCTTTCATGAGATTATGTCAAATTCTAGTTTTGTTCAAATAACCTTCTTTTGGAATATTAGATGTGCTATTGCTTTTCTTTGATTACAATATTCATGTTGCTTGTAATTTTTGAGTGATAATCACTAAAACTTGAGTGTATTCTTTATAGAGTGATCTCTAGGAAAGGATTGACATCAAGGCTAATTCTTGTACAGTAGAATGAAAGATTGAGATATTTCTTAAGTGTTTTTGAAATAAAGAAATCCCCACACACACGAGTTTTTCTGAAAACATATGAAATAGTTTTACAACTAATGTGTGTTATTCATATAGTGATCGGGAAGAGAAATATATTGGCAATAGAGTAGAATGGTGATTTAATTTTATTTGTGAAAAAATATCAATTATGTAATCCTATCCATTCAAATTTGTATGTATCTTCGTTGAAAATCTTCACGGGATAAAACACGTTCATTAGGGGATCACCTAGGAGTTTAATGACTTGTTTTGTTTTATTACTAGGGACTATTAATGTTTGGTTGGAGGGTGTGATTAACCCTAAATAGTGCATAAATAAATTAGGGTTTAGGGTTAATTATGTGCATAAATTAAGTTAAAGTGATTAATTTATAAAGTATTAGGGTTAATGCATAATTTGTATATTTTGTAGGGGTTCAAGCCTATTGTCCGCTTTGACTAAACATCCGTCTGAGGATGAAAAGCTCTGCTCATCATCAATTGTGTCCCCATAGCCTACTGAAAACTCTCCCAAAAATAAGCCGTGAACTTGGGATTCTGATTTGATACTATAGATACAGGCACCCCGTGTAACCAGACTATCTCTCGTATGTACAATCTACAAAATTCCTCTAGTGTGAAGGTCATCCGAATAGCCAAAAAGTATGTTGACTTTGTAAGTCTGTTCACAATCACCCACAATGCGTCATACCCATACGATGTCTGTGGCAAGTGGGTCACAAAATCTATATTGATGTGCTCCCACTTCCATTCAATCACCTCCAAAGGCTGGAGCAACCTTGCTGGTCTCTAGTGCTCAACTTTGACCTGTTGACACTTGAGACATCTACTAACAAAGTCTCCAATGTGCTTCTTCATCCCACTCCAATAGTACTAGCAGCAAAGATCATGGTACATATTCATACCACCTGGATGCACAACAAAATGGGAGCAATAGAATTCCCCGAGGATCTCCTCTCAGATCTGCCGACTGGGGAACCATAACTCTTCTCCTAAATCGAAGACTACCATCTGTGTGAATGGCCCCACTCATACTTGACTGTACCCGGTCCCTGATGAACAATATCTCCGTGTCCTGTCCCTAGGACTTGATCACTCTGCTCAATAAGGAAGGTCTAGCCACCAAACTCTCCAAAATTTCCTGAGTTTGAACCCCGTAGTGTAGCCTAAACTGCCCCACAGTCTCGAGCATCTTCCATTTTAGAGAAGCTATACTAGCCAAGACTCCCAATAACCGTAGGCTGAGTGTATCAGCCATCACATTTGCCTTACCAGGATGATAATGCAAAGTAAAGTCATAATCTTCCAAGTATTCCATCCACCTGCCTCATTTTGAGGTCCCGTTGTATAAAGATGTACTTCAGACTCTTGTGGTTCGAAAATACCCCAAACTGCTCTTCATACAAATAGTGGCGCCATGCCTTCAAGGCAAAGATGACGGCCGACAACTCCATGTCATGTGTGGGGTAGTTCTGCTTGTGACTTTTCTACTATTGCGAACCAATAGCTACCACCCTCCTAGACTGCATCAATACACATCCAGTATACCGTGTACCTTTGTCCCTTCTCTGAAACTATAAGGATAGGAGCTGAAGTAAGCCTCTTCTTCAATTCCCGGAATACCCTCTCACATAAGTCATCCCATTGAAACTTGACCTCCTTCTTGGTCAATTAGTTATAGGTGCAGCAAGTTGGGATAAGTTCTAAATGAACCTCCTGTAAAATTTCACAAATCCCAAGAAACTACATATCTCGAAGACTAATTTAGACCTCTCCCAACTCATAACTGCCTCAACTTTCTCCGAGTGTACAGATACTCCCGAAGTTGACACTATATGTCCTAGAAATTTCACCTCCATTAGCCAAAATTCAAATTTGCTGAACTTAATGTACAATTGGTGGTCTCTCAAGGTCTGAAGAACAATCTTCAAGTGACTCTCATGCTCCTCCTCAGACTTGGAGCAGATCAGGATGTCATCAACAAAAACCACGGCAAATAAATCTAAGTAGAGTTAAAACTCCCTATGCATAAGATTCATGAATACTGTTGGTACATTCGTCAATCCAAATGCATCACAGTAAACTCAAAATTCCCATATCGAGTTCTAAATGCCGTCTTAAGGATATCTGCCTCTCTAATCCTCAATTGATGGTATCCCTTGCATAGATCTATCTTGGAGTAGACTAGTGCCCCTATTAGTTGATCAAACAGGTCATCAATCCATGATAATGGGTACCTATTCTTGATGGTGACTTGATTCAATTGTCGGTAGTCTATACAATGTCTAAGGGTCTTGTCTTTCTTCTGGTCGAACATTACTAGAGTGCCCCAAGGTGAGGTACTCGGTCTAATGAATCCCTTGTCCAACAATTCTGGCAACTGGACCTTGAATTCTTGCAACTTTACTGGTGCCATTCTTTGCAGTATCATAGAAATAGTGGATGAAATGGGTTATAACTCAATGGTAAAGTCTACATCTCAATGTGGAGGTAATCCCAATAATTCCTCTGAAAAAACGTCTGTATACTCACACATTACCCGAGGTAGACCCAACTCCCTTCTTACCTTATCCTCAAGTGTAAGGCTCACAAGCCAATTCATCAATTGCCTGTGCCAATGAGGGTCATACATGGTTTGGGGTGCAACATTGTATTTTTTCTCTTGAAACAAACACCCTCCTATATATAGGTAGTGACCCTCTTTCGATCACAATTAATGACAACTTGATGTGCTGCCAACCAATCCATCTCAAGGATGAAATTAAACTCCGACATGTCCATGACTCTAAGGTCCACAACAAGTAGAATTTCTGAGATCTCTAGCTCACATAAATAAATGAACGCGATGCACCAGAATCAAATAATACCCTTCCCACAAGCGAGAACGTAAGAATGTACCATGAATCACCGACTGATCCACAGGTTCAGTCTGAGGTGTGATGGCGTAGACTCACCCTTGGGTCCCTAAATTCCTGACCTGTAAGCCTTATCCTCAGCCTCGACCCAAAACCTGACCCATCTGGCCTGATTGCGGAGTCCCCGCACATAAAGTAGTAGGGCCTGTGTAGCACCCTAGAATTGGGGCTGACTTCCCTAGTCCATGGTGGGGTAGGGAGGAATGAAATAGGCCTATGGATGTCCCACCAATGATTGGGACTAAGATGCCCCATAACTCTAGGATCCCTACCTTTGAGAACAATCCCTCTTCATGTGGCCTAGTTGGTGGCATATGAAACAAGTCCTCTGACTCGCCTGGTAAGTGGCCTTGAAGTTTCTCCCGCCTTGGGAGGAATGACCTTGGCCTTAGCCTTGATAGCTGTGACCATGTCCTTAATATCCTTGAGGGGTGGAAGTCTTTTGCTTCTTTCTCGAGCTAGAAGAAGAGGATTGACCCTCCTTTTTTTTTCCTTAGCACCCGCCTCTTAAATGCCCCCTTGCGTCTTCCACTTCTCTCTCAATGGCCATTGTCGTCTTAACCATTGAGTCCAAGTCTTGTAGGTGGGGGCTCACAATCTTTTATCGGATGGACAACTTCAAGTCATCCTCAAACCTCCTCACTTTGGCCATGTTTGTGGCCACATAATCATCTGCAAAATGGGCTAGTTCTATGAACTTAGCCACATATTCCATCATCGTTATAGTCTTTTACTTTGAATCCAAGAATTCCGAAGCTTTCACTTGCCAAACAGCCAACATGAAGTATTTTCTCATGAAGAGTTCACTGAACTCTCCCCAAGTCATTACCTCAACATTCTTCGAGCCCTTGGCCCAATTCCACCATAGGTAGGCCTCTCCCTCTAGCTGAAAGGCCGCTAATGTTATCTTAGTGGCATTGGATGTGATCTCCATAGCCTCTAAGATTTTGTCCATTTTTTGGAACCAATGGTCAGCCACCATCAGATCTGCCCTTCCCATGAAAATAGGTGGCTTGTGTGCCTTAAATCATTTGAGGTTATTCAAGCCTCTTTAGCCCACGTTGGTACTAGCTTGTGCAAAGGTAGCAGCCATTGCGCCTATAGCCTCCATAAATGCTTGTTGATCAGAGGCCAGTGGTGGTGGGTTGTTGTTCCGTCCACCCCCTCTGTTGTTCCGGTGACCTCTTCCTCTATTTTTCATCTACACACACGTAAGATAGTAATAGAGCACTAACTTAGAATACCAAAGATAGGGATTAAATTCAAAACATTTAAATTTCTCTCCTTGTCTCACTAGTATGATGTGTGCCACACACTAGTATATACCTTAACCCTAAGCCCTCCCGTTCATTCTTTTCTAGCTCCCAAGGTTATGTTTTCTAACCTTATAGTTTCATTTCCATACACAAAATATCATGCATATAATTCACATAACACATAATATGTAGCATTTAAAACACATAATATGTAATGTATAATGGATGCAATAGCTTAGACCCATACCCCGCAAGCCCTTAGTAAATCGAGAACCCAAACTCTGATACCAACCTGTGATGCTCCAAAATCTGGGGGTCATTTCTCAACTCGTTAATCACCCATCAACCTGTGAAAATACCTGTGTATGCCACATGACCCGACACCATGTCATCACATGACCATTCTAAGGTTTAATACACATCAATTTTTCCTTAGTATTTCACCAATTACATTCTTTAAACCAGAAGGCTCAAGGCCTGAAGCCTTGGCAAAGTGATACTTAAATTTTGAAAATTTTGGGAGAGGTACCAGTACCTCCTTCACATGGTATGGGTACCTGAGCCTTCTGTTTGCTAGGTACCGGTACCTGTACATGTGATACTAATACCTAGGCCCTCAAAAACGTGGTATCAGTACCTGTAAGCCTAGGTACCGATACTTGAGCCCACTGCCAGCGGGGTACCGGTACCTGGGTCAACAACGTGGTATCAGTACCTGTAAGCCTAGGTACCAATACTTGAGCCCACTGCCAGCGGGGTACCGGTACCGGGGCTCTCTAGATGCCAGGTACCTAGAGCACATATTTTTCCCAAACTTATCCAAAACAAACTTTTAGCTATCCAATACATACCACACCCATTCCATTCATTCTTTTTACAAAAGAACAATGTCCCATTGGATGCCCTTGCTAAAATACAAGGTTTTATACATGATTTATATGAGAGAAAAACAAAGTACAAAATGATTACAAAATGGGATTCATGAGCCATAACCTGGATCGGTAGTCAACATGTGCCCAAGTGAGGGCCATCCGCCATTGATGTTACACATCCAATGACTATTTTAAATCCTGAAACTTTCTTGGGGTGGGTATTTATGGATTTTCACCAATGGGTACCCACCTGATATGACATCTATGGACTTTCACTAATGGCTATGCGTACGCTGATACACTTTATGGACTCAATACCAATGGAGTGCGTATCCAAATCACCAAATCTTGCACCCGAGGGATAATCTAGCCCTTCTTGGTAACCTCAACCCTTATTTTCCAATGCAACCCGTGTGACTCACGTGAACGTAGGTTCAACTTTCTCAAGCCCACGTATCAACCACGGAGAATAGTGTTTGATTAAACAGTGAACACACACAAACTCATGTCAAATGTCCATGAATGTGATGCTAGCCGTGCAAATGCAAATGTAATGAACAATTGCAATTCATATCATTATGCAATCAAGTTTTCAATTGCAAATACAACATCATGTTCAAAGTGTCATAAGCACATTATGAACAATTCCACTGTCTATCAACAATTCCAAATCCTCAACGTAACTTAAATCATGAAGCATATAATTATATTCCAAAGTCCTCACAAAGCATGTTATATTAATTTCATTCAAATAACTTACCTATATTAGTTCAAGCATTTTATCAGATACCCACAAGACACAAATTCATGTAAACACATAATCATGCCCAATTCACCTCATTTCTCTTGAAATTATAGAAAAGAAATTTCAACAAACCCAATTCATGCAAAATTAGTTTTAGTATTTTTTTCCTATACCCATTTCATTCTCCAACAATCCTAGGTATGTGTTATACATAAGATTTCATCTCTAACACCCTACCTATTTCATATTTCAACCCTACGATGGAAATAAACTTAATTAGGAAAGAAACACTACCTCTTGAAGCGTAATACATGTAGTAGAGGCTTCAAAATATCCAAATCTAACTTTAAACATTGATTTCCAAAAATCGTGATCTTAAGATTTCAGCAAAACCCTTGACTTTTGGTACGTAAACTTAGCTATCATTGCGTAGAACACTTTTTATTGTTGACTTGAAGCAATCCGAAGCACAAATTGTCCTAGATTGCAAGAGGAAGCTTGGAGATTTTGTGTTCTCTCTCTCTCTCTCTCTCTCTATCCGAAAAGCCCAACAACAAGAATGGGGGAAAATCTGATTTCCCCGCTTTTTATACTCTCCCAATGCTTGGCTCTCATTAAGCCACACGTCCTGACTTTTCTGATCCGATTTTATCTTGAATCAATTATATCTCATCCCGTATTGTATTCAATATATTTTATTTGAACTAAATTTAAATTATTTTTCATGTTTTACAATCAAATCCCGATCGCATCGTAAAATATAAAAAAATCGACTGTCTCGAAATTTAACATAATTGACTGGGTAACTAGATTTCATGAGATGAATCCAAAGGTGAGGTCCATTTCATCATCTGAGTTCTAGAAAATTTTGGATTTTCAACCCGCACCATAATGACTAATTACCATTTTGCCCTTCACAATGAAAATTTTAAATTTTTCCAGGTTTTACACATCATCCTCTACATATATTCAATGTGTGAAACTAGGGGGCCTGATTCCCTTAATGTCGGTTCAAGACACTTAACAATTTCTCTTGTTGCTCTGGTTTCAAAGATGAACTGAGCACCATCGAAATTATCTCACCACTACTGAAGGATTCATACATTAGTGTAGACGGTAGGGGCTTCAATTCTAGTGTAGGTGGTTGATTAGTGGATGAATTTTTTTTTTCTCAATCGCTAGCAACTCTTCAAATTTAGGCAACCAAGTGCCTACTTCAAAAATAGAATCTGAATTCGGCCCCTCTTTTGAATCAGCTTCCTAGATGTCATTATCACATAAGTGTTCCACATGCTACTTTATTACAGTATCAATCATATTGACTTCATGTATTTCCCCGTCATCACACATGTACTTGCTAATGTTGAAAATATTTAACGTCATGTTGGCAAATGTGAGCTTCATGACATCATTCTTACAATTAATAATAGCATTAGGGGTTGCAAGAAAGGGTTGCCCTAACATAATTAGAATTTGAGCAGCAAGGTTAGCAATAGGATGGGTATCAAGAATAATGAAACCGATAAGAAAATAAAATCTATCCACTTGGACCAACACATCCTCCATAATCCATCTTGGCATCTTCGCACTACGATTTGCCACTTGGAGAGTAATTGATGTCGGCTTTACCTCCCCTAACCCAAATTTTTGGTACACTGAATAAGGCAGAAAGTTGAGAATTGCACCCAAATCTAACAATGCTTTCTCTACTCAGTAATCCCTTTTGATTATTGAAATGGTGGGACAACCTAGATCCTTGAACTTGGGCGGAGTGTTGTTCCACAAGATATAATTTACCTACTCAGGTAAAAAGGCTTTCTTTTCACAATGCATAGATCTTTTAAAAATTTGGCATTTTAAGGAACTTGCCATATGACAGCTAGCAACGTAATGTTGATCTTTACCTGCTATAACACATCAAGAATTTCGGCTTTCTTAATCTATGTGGGTAAGGTGTAGGAACAGTACACTTATTCTCATCCAAGTTAACACTCTCAAGTAGCTCAAGTTTCTCACTCTCCTTAAAGTCACTCTAAGTCTCTTGTTCTGTATTTTTAGAGACTTTCAAAAAATTTATTTTATCAACTTCTTTCCCACTTCTAAGGGTGGTGATTAACTTGAGCTGCTCTACATTACTTTTAAGTTTAAATGGCATCAGATGACTTAATACTATGTTGACCTTTGAGGTTTACTTGGAGTTGTGTTGAAAATTTCCCTTTTTCTTATTGTAGGAAACCCAATGAGTTGATCAACTTAGTCATTAAAAGCTTGTGCATTTTGATTAATTGTTGTTATCTGACTTTGTATGAATTGATTCAAAATATCCTCAAGATTTCTTTTATGAGGTGGTTGGTACGGTGGTACATTGGGTTGACCCTAGCGCCCAAACCCTTGTTGAGGCGGGTTTTGTGCAAACCCTTGTGGTATGTGAGTATGAGGCTAAGAACTAGTAGACGGACCTTAACTAGGAAGATATTAATTTTGTTGGATAGGGGGAGCATATGACATGGATGCATAAGGTGCAGCAATATTATCATTTCTCCAATTAAAGTTAGGATGGTTCCGCCATCCTGAATTATATGTGTTAGAGTATGGATAAAATGATTGCTTAGGTTGATTGAATGCATTGACTTTTCATGAAGCACTTCCTTAAGTTCTGGAATGGTCGGCCACTCCCTCTTGGAATGCTCAATTGTATCACATATAGAGCATGGCTCATCAACATTGGACACACTAGTTATCTCATTTACTTTTTGCACCTCCAAATTTTCCGTTTAGCAAGATAATTTTGCAATCTTGGCATGGAATTCATCTTGGTCTCATAATACATATTTTCCACCCTCAGTGGATTAGGATGTAGTAGATGAATTTAATCTATCGACAGGATCGAAAATGTCCCAAGATTGGGAATTCTCTGCCATGTTATCAAAGTAATCTTAGGCTTCCTTAAGATCCTTATTAAGAAATTCACCTTTACACATCATTTCTATGAACTAAAGATGTGCATGAGTAATTTCTTTGTAGGAGATACTAAACAATTGCCATGGTTCAAATCCATGAGTGGAATAGAGTTTAAAAGGTCCTTAAATATTTCCCAATAATCAAAGAACTGTTCATTTTCTTTTTTCAAAACATTCTAAATTTATTTTTTCAAAGCTGTAGTTCTATGTACTAGAAAACATTTCTTTAGAAATTCATTTTGTATGTCGGACCATGAAGCTATTGATGGGGGTTCAAAGAATTTAGTCAAGATTTTTCTTTATCCTTAAGGGAAAAGGAAAAATAATTTCATTCTAGAAATTTAATCTCTCACATTTTGATTGAGTAATGTACTAACTACTTCCTCAAATTCCTTGATGTGAAGATAAGGGTTTTCCCTGTCCACACCATAAAATTGAGGTAGTAATTGGAGCATACCTAGCTTAACAATAAATGCATGTGCTTGCATCGACAAAGTATGCAAGATGGTGCAGTAGTTCTTGTGGGTTGGAGATAATCTCTCATCGTTCGCATGGGAGGAGCAATTGGGATACATCATTCACACTCCTGATGCACCTTCATACTTAGGACAAAAGTAATGACCTAGATACCTAAGATGAAACTTTAGTTATTTAACTTAAGAGGATTATGGTTAATTGCAACTAGAATCAGTCCATGTAGGGCTCCTAGGTGTTATGCAAAGAAAATTTTTTCTAAAACCATTTTGTGTTTTAGAAAACTTAGATTAAGCCATTATCGGAGCCCTACTAAACAATACCTTGTAGTGCTCAAGAGGACAAGTTTTTTACTTGGTTTTTTGCTTAAAAGTCAGTAGAGAACGATCTATGCTCGTTAGTGTTCACTAGAGTGGTTTATTCATGACTTAGGAAATTCAAGAGGGAAACAATCTATGATCTTGCTGGAGTGGTCCTATCACCTTGATCGAGTGGTCTCATAGTCGTTCAAGCAGTCTGGCTCTCTTAGTCAAGTTTGAAGCATGATTGTCTTTCTAGTGACAATTGCCTTATGACAGCCCTCCCACAGATCAAGCGATTGTTCACAAATCTGAGTTTTCTTATTGACTAAGATTACTTTTATTTTGGACCTATAAATAGGTAGTACCTTTTCTTCAGCTAGAGTAAGCCTCTTGTACGCCTTTTGAGAGAAAACTCATATTCTACCTTGAGAGCTTCGATCACAACCCTAGACCCCTAGGACCCAAGAATAAAGATTCTATCTAACCTCACAACTTGGTGTTGAAGATTTTGATGGTTTTTGACCCAAAAAAAAAGATCTTGATGGTTTAAACCAAACATATTGGCGTGTGCATACCAAGAATACTTGGCGTACTCATGATTGTTCGAGGCCTAAACAAACCTTGCGATACGGAGTTCTAGCGAAGCTACACAAGACATCGAAGGAAGGCCTTTGGTAGAGAGACATTGTAATGACTTGTTATTCGGTGACCGAGAATTGGGTCAGAAATGAATGTAGTGTGGAGTTTTAAAAAAAATTGAGATTTAGCAATGATAGGTTATGCGAATCATGCAAATCGAAAGGGATCAGAATGATTGAGGTTAGTGTGTGAATTCAACCAAGTAGGGGTTCGACGCTTGGTGTGTCCAATTCAAATTAGTGTATGTGAGTCTCAGAGGATTTAATTGTAAGATAATTAAATTAATATGTTTGAAATAAATAAAAAAAACAAACTTTTCAAAGTTATGGAGAGGTAAGCGTGATTATCTAAAACTTTTGGTTAGTTATGCTCGATATATGGTAGGATACAATGTTTAGTATTTCGTCCTAACAAGTGAACTTAAACTTTATTGATGATGAAAGTTTATTGGGGTTAATGTGCAATATATAGATATAAATTCTAGAACTATGCTTTGGGGAAAGACTGTGATTAATGAATATGAAACATTTGAAGTGGAATGGTGTCATCTTTTCTATGAGTTAGTTGATAGTGTTCCATAATTTCTAAATTTTATACACATACTAAGGAAAGATAAATCAAACATAGCAAAAAGAAAAGGATAGGTGTCTACCTTGTAATTGATAAAACATGAGATGTAAGGAGGATGTGTAATATGGTTTTATTCTAGCAACGTGTAACTAACCTAAGGGGGCTGGGAGTGAGTCAGCCATTAAACAGAAGAAAGATTTAAAACAAAGGAGAAAACAAAAGGGGCAAGTGTATGGTGTTGTGCGGGTTTGTGAAAAGAAGGAAGAAGAAATGGTGGAAAAATAGGGAGCCTAGAGCTGAATAAACTTAACGAGTTGTTACAAATTACTTGATGTCTTCCGCCATCAAATGATAGTTTTGGTAAGTTCAAGGCATCAACTGATATATATATATATATATATATATATATATATATATATTAAAAAAAATTGATATTAGATACATTGTCACCAACAAATATCGGGATTTACTGAGATTGGGGAGTGGTAAAAACCGAGAGAATAAGTGAATTACGAATTAAGTGTTTGTAATTTTTTTTATTTTTTTTGTAGTAGTAGTTACATGAACTGATTTTCTTTAGTTGTTGTACTTTTTATTTAGCAATTAACTAGCATTAGATTGACATTAGATTAACTGTTATAGTATGTGACTTCATTCAAGTTGGATATGTTAGCATCGATGGTCTTGGGGATTCCTCATTCACGATGTTTTCATGTTTATGGTTCTGAAAATAGAAGGTTATACTAGACCTACGTGCTAGGATGTGTACGTAAGAAATTGTGTTGTGGAAGTGGTTGATGCAAAGTTCATTTGGTGAAGTTTGTGTTTGACAGTTAGTGGTTGCTGAAAGTTATGGCTTATAACTCTTTTAAATTAATATTTTAAATGGTAGAGATATGTTCATAGGCGTGGAATGAAGCTAAATCAAGTTGTGTACAGCTAGAATGGGTTAAAGGAGCTATACACTCGTAAACCTGGTTAGCTTAGACAACTTTTATACCCTTTAGAGAAATAAGCATAACTTTATCTAGAAAACTTGGATTTGTGCAATGTTTGAAGCATTGAAAATTAGGTTCAATGTTGTTCTAATGATATAGGGTAGAATACCAGATTGATAGTGTGTCAATAAAGGTTTCTATTGAAAATGACTAAAAAAAATACGGGACCGATTAATCATACAATTTGTGATGCACCAAAAAAATAACCTTAATACTTTCCGTGGGGTGCCGTTTAGAGCCCATGAACTATGTTTATGAATTTTAGTTAGTTTATTTCCTAATTAACTTAATCTAAGTTGAGTTAGAGATTCCAAAAATGTCCGGGTTGTCGCAAATCGACAATACCAGGAAAAACATGAAAAATAATCGTGTTACTCCTACAAGTCCAGTTTGACCTGATTCTTGGAGATTTAGACCAAATTGACTTCACATTCATTTCTAATTAGTCAAATTAGACTTATTTGTGGAATCTCACTAAAAAGTTTACTATTCTATTTTTGGCAGTTCTAGGTCAGCGAATGGATCGAGGTAGGGTTTCTCAATTCTAGAACTGGTGATGATTTTGAACCTATTTTTTAAATTATTTCATATGTTATTTATGATTATTTGATATATTTTTAAAATATATGATTGGGTGCTTTGATACTGAGTTGGAATCTAGACCCGAATTAGGGTTTTTTAGTGTGGTTTGCACTAATGTTTGAAATGATCGTATTGATTGTATTGCTCATACTATTTGGAACTCTGAGATCCATTTAAATGAAACATAAGTGTACATAGGTTGAGTGGAAGAGGTTTTATGTTCCAACTTGAGGTTGTAGAAGGTTTTTCATTGAGTTCGTAAATGCCTGGGTAGTTCTGTTGGTCTTCGGACTTAGGTATTGAACTTTGAGTAGGGAGCGTATTTTTCTAGGGGTGCAAGTCCCCCAAAATGTTGGATCGTATATTCGTATTGACCATGAGTGGTCTATTAGGATGATTGCCCACAGATGTAGTACTATACTTGAATTTCTAAACTCTTTTTTACAATTTTACTTAATTGTTACTGTTTCACATGAAATGACTATGTTTCTCGTATATATGTATCAAATGCTCGTTTTGTTTTTGCCCAATCATGTCAAACTATGTTATTTTCAAACTCATTTGTCTGACTTTGACTTACTCTACTAAACTGTTGATGCTCACCCTACAATACTTTTCTTTTTTTAGGTTGGCAGGTGATGGGGAAGTTCGTGAAAGTTTGAGCTGCCATTTTTCATTCGAAGTTTTGATTAATGTTGTTGAGGCATGTAATAAGTAGTAACCTTCATGTATGTGTGTGAAATGTAATAAGTCTACGAGTGAGTCATATCATATATGTGAATAGTACGTTTATTTGTTGAGCTTAATAGCAAACACTTGATAGTTTTATGGAATTAGTATCCGAGTTTACTCATTATTTGGAGACTTTATTATTTAGTAACTATGGAGGCAATTAGTGCTCTGAATATTATGGAAATGGATCGGGGTGTTACAAACATATTAAAGAAAGGTAGCATCTAACTATGATATTGATTGAGGTATTAAGACTCGAGTCCATATGCATTCACTTTGAGAGTAATGGATTAGATTTTGGTGAATCCCGAATGGTTTCCCATGATTTTTTCAATAAGGGTTTTTCGCATTAACAAATCACTTGTGCTATCTATTATTTATGAATTTACACTTGTGATTGTTTCACACACGTGCATTATGTGTTTATATGAATGATTGATAGACATATTTTCATCCATAGTTGAGTTTGGTTTTGGATTTTGGGATTCCCATTAGATTGAGTGTTTGAGTGAATTAATTGAATATTTTAACATCAATCTTCATGGGTGTAATTGAGATCTCACTAATTAATTGACAAATCTTTGTGAGAAGATGTAATTGTGGTAGATTATGTTTTAATTTATAATCAATTGTGCTTAAAATTAAAAAACCTATTCAGTTTCTCCTCTAGGTAGTATCGTGAACTGCACGTGTATATTTATGAGAGCGTTTCTAAAATCTGTAGATGAGAGAGTTTAGTCGACCATGAAAGAGGGTTGGAGCCATCCCACCACCATCACACAAGTCAAAAGCGGTGAAGCAGTGGTTGTAGTAAAATCCCTGAATTCTTGGACTAAGACTGAGATTGAATCAGCGGGGTGGAACTCCAAAAGCTTGAATGCGATATTCAATATTGTGACACCAAACGAGTTCTAGAGAATTATAAATTGCAAGACTTCCAAGGAGGCATGGGATATTCTTGTGATCTCCCACAAGAGAACTACCATGGTCAAGATATCCCATCTCCAAAGGTACACCTCTTAGTTCAAGACTTTGAGGATGTAAGATGAAGAAACATTTAACAACTTTTATGCTGTCTTTGTATTTTGGAGGGGTTTTGTGTTGAAGTAAGGCACTGGCATGTTCTGTCAGGAAGGCTCTTTTTTAAACATTCTGGCTTCTTTTGACTATGCACAAGTCTTTTAGAAACTTTGGAACTTATTTGATTGCATCCAGAAGTGGGATGTTGATTTTTACTTGCTTAAAAAGCTCATAAATTTCAGGCTGATTATTCAACTTCTGTGCAGTTTTGATTCTGTGAGGAAAAGGAGCAGGAATAGGACACGATTGTCCCTTTTCTTTTGATGGTTCTGAATCTTGTTCAATCACAAGTTCAGGCTCCTCCTCAATTACAAGTTCAGGCTCCACTGTCTTAGGTTCAACTAGTTCAGGCTCAACTGGTGAATTAACTGGGATTGACTCAGGTTTTGGCTTGGGGATTAGCATGTCCCTAATAGTGTTGTCAATCACCTTGCCACTTATTAGTGTAGTGACAACTTGGGCTTGGTCTTGTGGAGTTCCCATGATTGCGGGATTTTTCACCTAAAATTGGCCTTGTGGTAGTTTTGGTTGGGTAGGAAACTTGTCCTTCTCATGTGTGGTCATGGATTTGGTCAACTTTTGGATGTGACTTTTAAGATCCTTGAAAGATTGAGTGGTCTATGTTTTAAAATCAGTGAAAGCCCGAGTGGAATTATTGTTGTAGTTCATTTGGTTTTGCATGAACTGATTTAGTGTGTCCTCAAGGCTCTTCTTTTGTGGTGGTTGGTATGGTTAATACGTGGGAGGTCCTTGAGGTGATGGGTGTGAAACTTGTTATTGAATCATGGGAGTTGGTTTTGTGTTTCTCCAACTGAAGTTCAGGTGATTTCGCTACCCTAGATTGTACGTTTTAGAGTACAAGTTGGATTAAGGCTTATTGAAGTTAGAAATGACATTTGTTTGTTCCAACAAAACTTCCTTGAATGGCGGAATGGTTGGACACTCCCTAGTAAGGTGTCCTGTCAGTGCACAGATCCCACACACTTGTTCTGTGGGAGGGCCAACATCAACTTAATGAACCTTTTTTATCTCTAAAGCTTCAAGCTTTCGAGACAGGGTGAACATTTTTGCTCTTAGATCATCACTATCTTTAGAGACATACTTACCCCCTTGGTAAGTAGATGGTTTGGCTTCAACAATGGTAGGGGAGGCTGAGTCCCACATCTAAAAATTGTCAGATATGGTGTCAAAAAAATTGAATGCCACTTCTGGACTCTTGCTCATAAACTCTCCTTGAGCCATCATTTCGACAAACTAACGTAGTCTAGTGGGTAAAGAGTCATAGAAGAATCCTACCAAGGTCCAATTCTCAAAAGCATGGTGTGGGCAGGACTGGAGTAGATCCTTAAATCTCTCCCAACTTTGGTAAAAGGTTTCTCCTTCTTTGACAAAAAAATTCATGATTTACCTTTTCAGTGCATTAGTGCGGTGTAGAGGAAAAACCTTTCTGAAAAATTCATTTTTTGGTGCCTGCCAATCAGGTATTGAAAGAGCTTTTAAGGAATTTAACCATTGTTTATCTTTATCCTTTAGAAAGAATGAAAAAAGTTTCATTTTGGCTAGCCTAGAATTGTTTTGAAATGTTCCACATACTTCCTCAAGCTCTTTTATGTGCAGATATGAGTTTTCTGTTTTGAGTCCATGGAATTGAGGGAGTAGTTGAACTGTCCCCGTCTTTATAGTAAAGAGAGGTGCATCTTCAGAAAAAATAAAACAAGAGGGGATACTATTTCTTGTGGGATTTAAGTAATCCCGCAGAGTTCGAATGTTAGACACTTCCCCCTCTCTCACAAGAATTTCTCCTTGTCTCTCATCATTTGCCATTTTACTTTTACAAGATTCTGCTACTGATCTAGGTGAAGGTGGTTCCGATTGATTCACAGACCTAGAAGATTCTGCCGAAAAATTTTGGTAGTGAGGAGCGTCCTTAGATATAAAAATAATTAAAATAAGTTTATACACAGTGAAACAAATATTTATACAAAAAGAGAGGTCTTTTTATCTTTTACCATAAAACACCTTTTATGGTTCCCTGGCAACGGCGCCAAAAACTTGACTTGATCCGAAATGTGTACACCCAAGTGCAAGCGGTCAAGTTGTAATAATAATCCGGTTAAGTCTGGAGTCGAATCCACAGGACCTATGATTGGTGTTCTGAAGTAAGTAGTGACAGAGATCAAGTAATTGGAAACCTTGAGAGTTTGAAGTTATGGGATTTCTTTGAATAGAGTAGAAGATTCTTTCCAAGAGTTTTCTAGACAAAATATAAGATAAAGTCAAATGTAAAACACTCACCCTTTAGCTTGAGGATTAGAACATGTGGTTAATCATTCGGTTTATTATACTTGTGTTTTATAACTCAATTAACTCCCGTGTCAACAACAAGTTAATCGAAAGGTAAAGATGGATTGTGAGAATTAAGCACATAATTTCGATGCCTTTCTAGAAGTTGAAAAAAATTGTCCGTGCTGAGATTTAACCCATCTGCAAACAAGCAAGTGTTTCTACAAGGCATCCAACCATGACATTAATGTTTCATTCTTTAGATAAAGCACAACAATGATGAAGATTGAAATGTTGTCATGAAGATCTACCTGGGATACTTGCCTTAAACCAACGGGTCTTTCCATACAAGAGTCATCCGTGACATAGAAAGAACCCCTGGTTACACAAAGTACCTTAGCTTTGCTAGATACAATCAATCATTCAATAATCAAGTGGAATATAAAGCATTAAAGCATAAAGGAAATGCAAAAATATAACTTCAGGATAATCAATACATGTTCATCACCTCTTACTAAAGAGTGAATGAGGAACTGTTCACTCTTCATGGCTTGGGTAAAGCTAGAAAAGTGAGTGATACTCATCCCTCCAAGTAGAGAACTTACAAGGTAAAGTACAATAAGCCAAGAGTCAATCTTCACCAAAGAATAAGTGAATCACGTTCCACCCTTCACGGTTTTGGTAAAGCTTTAGAAAAGTGGAAGAGTTTCACTCCTCTAAGGAAGAAGGAAGCTCAAGCAATGGAAGTGAAAGACATGAACAATAGAAGTAAAAGAAAGCTAGTCACATTTGGAGGGTGGCTTCCTCAACTATGAAATGAAGGGTTGCTTCCTCAACCAACATATGAACTAAATCCCTTGATACAAGTAAATATAACATACATCTAACTACATGAGTGGGAGTCCAAGCCTCCATCAAGTTCTTGACTAGTTCTTAGTGTAGTCTAAGCCTTACAAACCAAGTTCTAGTCTTCTACAAGAACATCCTCCCCTTCAAAGGCTCTCCCAAGGGGAGTATTTATAGATAAGGAGGAGGGGGAGACAAGGGAGTGTGAAGGAATAGTGTATGTCGTCCAAGTCCAAGTGAAAAACCAACTACTTTGCAGCCTGCCAGTGGTGGACGTTCGAATGTGATTTGGCGTTCGAACGTTGTCTGGCGTTTGAACGTTTATCCTATTTTTGATTTGTGGGCATTCGAACGCCAGATGGGGCCTGACCTCCTCACTCGAGTGGCCTGTGGTCTTCTGTGGAAACCCATTTCCACACTCCATTCACATCTTGGCTCTTTGCACTCATCACTCTGGTCTTCAATCAAATCAAGTGGACGTTCGAACGTGAGTTGGAATTCAAACATGGTACTCAATTACTTTAGGGTCTTCCTTCTTGATTGCAACATGCCATGTCTCAGCAGTCTGGTCTTCTCATAGTTCAAGTGGACATTCGAACGTGAGTTGGCGTTCGAACGTTCTTGCTTTGTTCCAACCTTCTCCAATTTTGTTCCCTAATGCACTGGTGTTACACTCAAGTGTGATATTTATTGTTCTTGAACCTTTGTTCACTTTAGGACCTGAAATGTCATTACTTAAACTCTATCAAAGTACAATTAGTCCCAAAAAAACCATAGTAAAATGCTAATTTTAAGAACTAATCAATGATCTCCAACCTTAAACTCTAAAGATCATCGTCACCTGTCGGCGTAGGTTTTCTATTGGCTCTAAGACATCAGAAGACATTTCTGTATCAAGTCCATCTTCTTTAAGGTGTCTCTAATCAAATCCAGACCAGTGGAGGGTCTCTCCAACCTCCGCCCAACAAATTGGATAATGGGACGACCTCCCATAAAGTGCCTCATAGGGTGTCATCTATATACTCGCCTGATAATTGTTGTTGTAGGCTAACTATGGGTAGATGCTCTTCTCAACTACCCTTAAGATCAAGGACACATGCCCAAAGCACGTCTTCTAAATTCTGGATGGTCCTCTTCGACTGATCGTCCATCTAGGGATTAAAAGTCTTACTCATCATCAACTGTGTCCCTATAGCCCTCTGGAAACTCTCCTAAAAAAGGGCCATGAATCTAGAGTCCTGATCCGATACTATAGATAACTATGTTCTTCATGCAATGTGTACTATGATGACCATGTTCTCCATAAGTGAAACAAAAATTATGATTGGCTTAGGTTTCCATAATAACCATCTTCTTAAAGTTCTTACTCTTACCATTTTTAGTCTTTGGTGGACTAGTGTTTACTTGTGGGGGTGATGGGTTTAGATTACTCTTTACAAACACGGTATTGGGTGATGTGTTGATGGTGTGTTAATGTGTGTAGTCCAAACCATGTTTGTCATCCACACTTTTTACCATAAACAACATTTTATCAAGTTTTTCAGTGCTTAGCGATAGTCTCTTAGATAATTCATTCAATTTAAGATGATCTATATTAAGTTTTATAAGTTTAAACCCATGATTCATCTTAGACACAACAAGCTTGAGACACTCTCTTTCAAGGAAGCTCACTCTATCTAGAAGAGATTTCTTCTCTTCCTCAAGCCCATAAATTTGAACTTTGAACTTCACTAAGTCCACATGTAGTGATTTTTCGTTCTTCTTCACTTGAGTTTACCTAGCCACTCAAGTCAATCACTTTCTTTTGTTTTTTGAGAAATTGCTCAAACAAATGATCATTCGCATCTTGTATATCCTCAAAACTCTCTTTGTCCTCCTCACACATGGGGACTTCCTCTTTCAAGTTTTCTACCATCATGGGAGGACTTACTTCAACTTTACTAGTATAAGTTTATTTAAGGGGAGAGGAGTGTGAACCTACAACGGCCATAAAATTCTCTTCATCTTTTTGAGAAAAGGAGTCATCACTCAATGTGAACTCACTTTCCCTGTCACTCCATTTGGCCTCTATGGCACTCTTTTTTTTTTTTTTTTTCATTTGGTGAATCCCTCTTCTTTTGATTCGGGAATGCTGCAGTCATATGTCAAAATCATTGACACTTAAAGCATTGGAAGCCTTGACTCTTTCTCTCAATCTCTTGTCGAGATATTCTTCCCCCTTTCTCTTTTCCCCCCTCAGGAGTGTTAGGTCTACTAAGCTTTCCTTTTGACATTGAGGACTTCACATTGCTAGCCTTGAAGTACTTTTTGAACTTCCTTGCAATGAAGACTTGGTCCTCTTCTCCTAATTAGGGTGACTTGTATTTACCCTCTTCTTCTTTAGTCAAACTTAATGCACCTCCCTTCATATTTTTTAGGTGGAAGAAGGTTCATTTGGAAAGTCAGTATTAACCCAACTAGATCTTCTATTGGCACCGACTCCATATTGATGCTCGTCTCTAAGGACGTCACCTTTGCATGAAAACCTCTTCGGTAGAGATTTCTAAATTTTATATTTAATGGATGTGTCATCAATCTTGGTGCCTAATGGAAAAGATGAATTAATAATGTTACACAATTTAGCATAAACCTCACTATATCTTCTTGCATCCTCAAAGTCTCAAATGAAAAGGTTTACCATTGGAGTCTAGACATCTTCACCATGGTGGTCCCTTCGGGAAAACTACAAAGATGTCTCATTCTTCTTTGGATGACTCATAATTTGCAATCCTCTGAAACTCATTATGCGTCACGACATTGCATCGCATTCAAGCCAATTAAATTTCATCTTTAGTCCACAACTTTGGGGATTTGACTTCAACCACTGCTTCTCCACCTTCAACCCAAGTGGTGGCGATGGGAGGGCTCCAACCTTCTTGCACACATATCCAAACTCTCTCGTTGATAGATTTTAGAACACTCTTATGTAAGCTTTTCAATATGCGAAGTTAGACCCATCGAACAGAGTCGATTGTGCAATTGAATCTGCTTCCTTTTGAGACTCCATCAGATACTAACTAGTAGTTATCAGTAGATTTCTTGGAAGCAAAATTAGGTATGTAAAAAAAAAAAAAAGATATGCCTATAAGTGTCTAATGCAACTCAAGGCAACTGTGCTTTAATATCGATTATTGTTTTGGAAGGGAGAGATATGGAGTGGATCTTCCCTCACAATTATACAAGTGGATTGCACAACACTACCTAGAGGGGGTGAATTGGTTTTCAAACTCCATGCTTGGACAAACATCAATTTAAACCTATTACTACCTCAATTACATCTTCTCACAAAGATTGTTCAATTAATAGTGACAACCCCTTTTCAACCACAACAACCCTTAAACCCATAAAGATCAGTGTATTGATTTTAGAAATTAATCATTTAATACTCAATCCCTCACGGGGATCCTAACCAAAGACCCAAATTATTGATACGTAACTATAGATGATAATGATATTTAATCAATCATTCAATCAAACACATAATGTGCGTGTGTGCTCAAATTGAAAGTATATATGAAAATAACAAAGATTAACACATGCAATTTGTTGATGTGAAAACCCTTCTCGGGAAAAATCGAGGGAAACTACTCACTAAAAGCCAAATCCTCTATCTCAAAGTTAATTTATAAGTACTCAAGTCTTATACCTCAACCAATACCATGGTTAGGTGCTCCTTTGCTTCAATAAACCTCTCAACAGATACACCCATCGATGTCTTGCATAGCTTCACTTGGATTCTTCACCGCAATGGATCTTCTAGGCCTCAAGTGATGTTCTCTGCTAAAATCCTCAGTATGCACACTTCCAATGAGTTTGGTTTTCAACCAAGTAAGCTCTTCTTCTCCAAGGTAAGAATTAGAAGATGGTAGCCTTTGGATTTAGGGATCTAGGGTTGTGGTATGATCTCCAAGGTTTAAGAGGAAATAATTTAGCTCACAAAAGGAATACTTAAGTTGGGAAAGACTCCCTCTATTTATAGGTCCAAAATAGAGTTTGTCTTGGAGGCCAAGAAAACACAAATTCGTTAACGAACGCTCGAGTAGTGGTAGAGCTGTTAGAGGGTAGTGGTCACTAGAATAAAAAATGAATTTCCCAAAGTCATGAAAACACCTATCTAGTGAAGGCTAGAGAGCATATGACGGTCACTATTGGTTTTTTAAGCCTAAAACCAAGAAAAAAATGTATCCTTTTGATTACTATAAGGTGTTGCTCAAGAGGGGTCCTATGACGGCTCAAATCTATGTTTCCAAAACGCACAAAAGTTTTTTAAAAAAATTCTTTGCAGCATACCTAGGAGTCATACTTGAATCAAATACTGATTCTATTTTAACACGAATCCTTCTAAGTCTATTAAACCAATGGATCATCTTAGGTCTCTAAGTCATTACCTGGTCTTAAGCAAGAAGGTGCATATTGAGTGCCTCTGTTGTAGCTTTGACACGTGATCTATTTCCTTTAAATAATGCTTTTAGATCTTCATCGTTGTAGCATTATTACTATGGAATAGGTTTCGATTTACAAAAACTTCACAAAATTAGTCTATTACAAAATATGATCTAACAGACTCATTTGCAACTATGCTACTAGATTGTCCTATAGGGACATCAATTCTTGTTGGTGCATTTGGAACTGGCAGATATGACTTTGTTACTTTATTTGTGTTGGTGAATGTATCAGGTAAGTTATTTGCAATACCTTGAAAATGAATGATCCTTTGAAACTTCTAGTTTATATTGATTTGTCTAGGGATCAAAATTAGATAACGCTAAAACATTCCAAGTCAATTCATGTTGTTCTTTTAATTGTTTATTGTTGCTCCAATTATAGAATTGATCACCCAAGTGCAGGTTGTGCGAAATAATAAATACTCGGGAGTCCAAGGTCGAACCACAAAGATTTGGTGAAAACATGGAACACAACAACATTGTTTTGAAGAATTTGATGGAATTGTCTTGAGAGAACAATGAAATTTTGGTTTAAACAATAATTGGAGATACTAAAGCATCAGGATATCCCTTTTAACTCCACACAATATTTATTCTTGATCCGATTTTTGAACTCAATTAAAAATTAATCGAGGAATGATCTTAATCGAAAGATTTAGCAGTGATAATATAAAAAAAATTCAAAATAATAGATAAATTATTTGGATAGAAAATAGTATTTAATTGTAGATCACAAGCATTCACCATGGCCGTAGTCAACAATGAATCAAGATCTTCAACAAAGAAAACCACTTTAATCACAAACAAGAAATCAATTATTTTCATAAAAATCTTAATTAACTGATCAAACCATATAAAATTATTTATTTGACTCGCATAGAATCAAAAACATTTGATGTACGTGGTACAACAAATCAAGAGATTTCATAGAGCAAAATTTTTACTAAATATAGGAATCAATCAATAAAAAAAATCATGCATTAAAGAACAATGGGTCACAAATAAATACCATACATCGTTGAAAGATTTACCCATAGCTTTAGTTTGGACTTTTTGCACTTCATAGACATGAAAAAAATAAAGAAAGATATAGAAGATGGAATCTAGAATTCTCCCTCTAAAAAGAAATAGCCTATATTTATAATAGGGAGGCTAGGATTGACCTTGGAACAACTCCATACCGAAAAAAGAGTATATTTAGGTCTAAACTCATGCATCAAATCTTAGAGTGCATCACTACGTGGGGTACCATATCTTTCCAAACTTCAAGCTCCATTTGAGCATAATTAAAGGCTGATTCATGAAATTGTCATGAAATACATTTTTGTATCTCTTTATGTCTTCTTTCCAATTTCGTAAAAATCAAGTAAATTGGACATCGGGTAAAAATGTATAACCAAAATACTGAAACATGTCAAAATCTTATCTTCTAGAATACTTTTCTAATCCAAATCTAAATGAGATTTCTACCAATTTGGACTCCCACAAGAATTAAATTGCAGCTTTATCTTGAAATATCATATTTTAATCTTTATCCTTCAATCCTTCTCAATTGTAACCCTTCCTTTAATGTTGGTTTTACTTGTCTTGTCTATTATTACATTAAATTAAACAAATTACCTACAAAATAAATTAAACAAATTACCTACAAAATAAATCAAACAACTACAACAAATATCAAACTAGAAAATCAAGGAATCTAATACATTTAATCACAAATAATATGCAATTAACCAATCATTAAATATAATACTAAAAATTTTAGCCCCATCACTTGTTGTTTACCATATCTTCAAGGACACCTCCTCTATTTTCTGAATCTTCACTAACACCCCCTAATAGATTAAAGATGTTAACTAGAAAGCGATTTTACTAAATTACTCATGAAATATTTTAAAAAAAAACTTCATCTACACCCTCTCTAGATGAACATATCTTTAATGAGGCCCCCTCTATTTTCTAAATTTTTTATGCATTAAAATTCAGGTCAATTAAAATTCGATTCGAGCTAATTAAAATTTAATTTTTACGTTTTAAAATTTGAGTCGATTAAAAATTATATATTTTTTACATAATAAAAATTTTAATCTGCCCAAATTTTGATACATAAAAAAATATAAATTTTAACCTAATCAATTTTTAATACATAAAAAACAAATTTTAATCAACTTAAATCAAATTTTAATTAGCAGGAATTTTGATAATTAAAAAAGTATAAATTTTAATCAACTCAAAGTGAATTTTAATCGGCATTAACAGCTTAGGTGGAGCTCAAATCGGTTTGAATTTTAATATGTGAAAAAATAAAATTTAATCTGCTCGAATTTTAATATGTAGAAAAATGAATTTTAATCAGCTCAAATTTTAATCAAATTTTATGTAGAAAAATTATTTGAGGTTTATATAAGGGTGAATTTTGTATTTTAGATATTTTTGTTAAAAAGAATGGTTTAACGGCAGGGAATGTCAGTGATGTTTAAATATAAACTAGATATGGTGTGATTGAAATTTTCTCAATATAATAATATAACACTTTTGATAGTAAATCAATCGTATTCCCTAATGGTGAAAAATTGACTCATTAAAATGACAATTTGTAAAATGAATTTTAAATATATCACCAGTTAAAGGTTCAAGAAAATTATTGAAGGAGAATCAAATTTAAAATAAAATTCCAAGTTGACGTTGTAGACCCATCTTGGTCCGTTTTGGTGGTGGAATTGGAACTTATGTAACACAATCAAAAACATTGTAACTGAGAAATATTTGGTTGTAGACTAAGAACAAGTTCTGTTGGTGAATATGTACGATATGCAATTGGTTGAACACGAATACATGTTCTGAGTAGAAATAGGTAATTTTGTCATCACAAATATAGGCCAAGCTATCAATTGAATACATTTGCGGAGGGTAGTCAATATTCATTCTTACCGATATGCAATAGTTATTGAATGTTTGAGATGCAAACTCGCTATCATTATCCAAACAAATTGTCGTGATTAGATAATCTAGAAATTGTGCTCATAACTGAATTATTTTAGCAAGACGCCTTGCAAATGCGACATTTCGTGCATAAATTAGACACACATGTGACCATCTTGTTGATGTATCAATTAAAACCATGAAATAGCGAAATAACTTAAATGGAGGGTTTATTGGCCCACATATATCTCCCTGAATTTGTTGGAAAAAATTAAAAGGTTTAAAAATTATCTTCAAAGGGGGATGGTTTAATAATTAGTTTACCTTGTGAACAAGTAGAACATAGATAGTCACTTGATAAAGGAATCTTTTCGTTATTTAGAGAATGTCCATGTGAGTTCTCAATGATCATGCACATCATTATTGATCCTAGATGATCAAGACAATCATGTCAAAATATAAAATTTTTTAGATCAGAGATTTTTTTGTGCATCACAATATTTGTTTCTACAGATTTTATGGTGGTATAGTATAACCCAGAAGAGAGAGTATGCAATTTTTTTAGTACATTCTTTTGGCTTGATACACTAGATATGATGCGTAAACACTCTCTGCCAATCTCATTCGTCATTTCAATTCGATATCCATTAGGATGAATATCTTTAAAACTTAGTAGATTTCTGCTGGATCTACCAGAGTATAATGTAATTTAAAAAAAGAGTTTTATTTATCAAGATTGCGTCATATTCACTCCACCTGAGCCTTCAATCAAGTCTGTAGGTCCTGATATTGTATTAATACTTATTTTAGATAAAGATATTTCTGAGAAATATTTTCTATTGTGAATAATTGTATGTGTCGTAGTACTATCCGCTTAGTATATATCTTCATCGTTCAGCTTGGAGTTAAATAATGAATTATTATGATCCATATCTCTATATGAAAATTTTACACCTAATTTTATTAATAAAGAAGATGCATAGAAATGAATAATATGAAAATAATAAATATCACACGTAGGAATAAAATCCATTACTTTAAGATAATATTCTTAATCTATTTTTTCATTTTATTTTCGTTTGGGTTGACAAGTCAAAAACATCTAAATTAACAAAATTTAGTGGATAGTCGGTGAGAGTGGTGCCTGATATCCCCTTGCCAAAATTCGTCCATATCAACTTTTTTTTTCAGTGATAGATTTTTGATATATATCTGCCAAAAATTTCAATATACGACATATATGCCACTAGTGTTCTTTCATTCCATATGTATAACAACTATTTTCAGTTTTCTTAGAGAGTTTATTCAGGAAACTCTTTTCTTTCTTACGTTTTGCTATAATTGTTCCACTTCTAGTGTTGTGCAATATTGCTCCATTTTTGACTTGATGTGAAGGACTTTAGGCCTCCATAGTAACCTTGAGGAAAATAATTGTTTTTATTTTTATCACGACTATAACCACGACCTCGTCTTTGACCATGAAAAAATGTGACATTTTACTTCTAGAAAGACTTGGTGGTTAGTTGGACGAGACTCATGATTCTTCATTAGTAATTCATTATTCTCCTCCGCGAGTAAAAGACATGCTATGAGTCAATTATATGTCTTGAACCCAAGTTGTTTATATTGTTGTTGTGACAAAATATTGATGCGCATAATGTAGAATAGGTCTTTTCTAATTTTTTTGAATCTGATATACACTGACCACATAATTTCAATTCAACAGTGTTTCTATGTACTACTGAGTTGTATTTGTGTATGGTCTTAAAATCTTGGAATCAAAGGCTAAACCATTCATGTCTAGCCTTCGGAAGGTTGATGGTTTTATGGTGATCAAACTTAACTTTCAAATTTTTCTACAAGTCTAAAGGATCTTTGAGAATAAGCTGCTCACTCATTTTTTAATCCTTCACTAATGTGATGACGAAGAAAAAGCAATGAATTTGCACGATCTTAAGAGTTGCCTTGTTTTTGACCTTTGTGGTGTCACCAACTGTTTTTTGTATCTAGGAAAAGCTCAACATCTAATACTCATGACATGCAGTTGTGATAAAAAGTCTAAAGCCAAAAATTTCAATTTTGCGATGTTGGCTATTTTCACAAAAGCTACATAAAACAAAATGATAAAGTTAGATAAAAAAAATACACTCAACAAATCTCTATCATTAATAGCAATTGATCATGTGCACACCAAATATTCAATATCTTCATTTAATTTTTTTTGTGAAATTTAAGATTACATAAATATATTTGTCTTTTCGATCATGTCTATATATATGTTGTAGAATACAAATCATAGAAAATAAAATTTTCTTTTACGGCTGCGAAAAATAAATTCATAAACTCTTCTTTGTTATCTCTTTTATATTCTTATTCTCTATACAATGACAATTTTTATTTTCCTTTATGTAATCATATATCACCACGGTCATGGTTCGTACAAATTTATTTGGTGTAATTTTCTCGGAGATCTATTTTTATTTTTATTTCTTATTCTAGCAAGTTACTAGTACTTCTTATAAACTTGTATTATTATTAAAAGATCTTATTTATTTATATTGAATTGCCATCAAAAAAATCTATTTATAAATATTCTAGAAAATTACGGAATGAAAATATAAATTTCAAAAGTTGAGAGAGATAATCAGTACTCATAATAAGATAAAGGGATCAAACTATAAACTAATTACATTAATTCCACTACAACCTTTTAACCGTCTGCAATTGTGGGATCGAATCCTAAAGCAGTGAGATCCATCATTTGAATATTTTTTTGGCTTCAAAATAATTTATTTTCTTACAGATTAAATAAATTTTAATATTATAATTATTACAACTATAAGATAGTAAATTCAAACTGGTGACCTTCACTTTCTTAAGCCGCGACTAACCATCTCGGATACACATGTAGGTCTGAACAAATTCGATGAAATATGAATGCAAGAATATAATGATAAATTTTTTTCAAATATCAATTAATATATTAAGTCTGCTAACACAATTTTATGCATGAGTTTTAAGCTCTACAAATTAAATTGTGATCTTCTAGTATAACAATAATTTACAAACATTGGGTCTGTAATTTATGTATAATTTACAAACTTTAGGTCTATAATTTCTGTCCTTTTTTCTGGCACAATAAAAATTTTTGTACTTCAGTTACTAGATTTGTTTTTTCATGTTCTTCAAGAACATAATTTATATTAAATTTTTATATACTTCAGACACTAATTTAAATATAATGGTAGTTTAAAAAATAGGACAACAAACACCCACATCATGTTTTTTCATAATATGTATGATGTTAATTGAAACTAATAAATTTATATATTTAATTTTACCATTCAAATAAAGAATATTATTCGGTTGTGACTCAATTTATTAGCTATTGTGTTGATAACGTATTATAAAACTAGTATATTAATTCAGGTGCGAACAACTAATTTAAAAGCTAATGGAAGAATACTAAGAATATTGAGAGAGAGAGAGAGAGAGAGAGAGGGGGGGGGGGGGGGGCGGGGGGAGATTTTTAGATTGTATATCTATTTTTTATGTGTGCATTTTCATTCAGCGGAAGCCGGCTGCTTTATTGGCAGAGATACATTATTGATCCGACAAGAGGAAAGTCAGAAGCTGGTAGTCAGGCAAGTGTTTTTATGAGCGTGGGTCATCCTTCATGTGCAGGTGCACATAGTTTTTCAACTCAAACATATATTTTTAAAATATTTCTATGGAAATATTTCCTATGCCATGTTAAGAACTTTTAAGGTGAAACTATATTATCAGACAAATTTTTTGTTGGAAATACTAAAGAATCACATGCGAACAATTTCCTGGTAAATGAATTTATTTTTCGCAAAAAAACTTCGTTGGCAATACTAGCGGATTACCCTCGAAATGTTTCCCTAAAAATAATCTTATTTAGTCAGTATATATATTTACTTCCAACGAAAAGTTTCACTGGAAATAATAAAACTTTGCTGGCACTAGTATTTTCCTGAGAAATTTATACTTTTACTAGCTAAAATTTTCTCTGCTAAAAGCGTTTTTTATTGTAGCCCAAATTTCATTGCTTGTGCATTGTATGGGTTATCTTTAGTTGATTACATGCTAATGTATCTTAGCCTCTTGGAACGTTTTTTTTTTTGGGAGGGGGAAAGGAAAGGAAGAGGGAATTTGAACCCTTGATCTCAAGAAGATAAAGTTTTTATAAGATAAAGAGTATCATTGGACTAATGACTCATTGGTTAGCTTCTGGGAAAGTAAGAGAGGTAGTTACCTAGTTATTTGGATTATTATTTTTATTTTTTTTTTTGGTTTTTTGTTTTGCTGATTTTAAAAATATAATTTGGTGTCAATATGATAAGAACCCATAACCCGTCCAACTGAATTATATCTACCCTACTTTCTTAGCTATACTCCACATTCTAGTTTATCATTTGATGACTTAAAAGTCCAAAATATTAAAAAAAAAAAAAAATAACAAGAAAAAACTGTTGATACGGACAACGACTTTTAGGTAGCGTAATCTTGTAACATATGAAGGAAGTTCATGTTGGAGGAAGTTAGCGTAATCTTGGCCAAGATGGAGGAAGTTCATGTCGCTCCAGATTATGGAAAAGCCGTACATACATGACACCACGAAAAGGGGAGGAGAGGTGGAGGCTTGTTTATTTGCTTCGTCACATTACCGGTAATTCACCACAGAGAAAAACAAACCGTTAATGGTCATCCGCGTTACGTGCCTTCTTTAGTTTCCTTCTTTACTAACCACCTTTGACTTTCTCCTATCCCAAGCAACCTTTGTTTTGGCTTCCATAGGGATGTTTACTTATCATAACCTCTTTGCAGCTCATGTCACTCTATATTAATTATAACTTGACAATAGGATTTAATTTAAGGAGTTAAATTTAATGTTATTATTAGATTAATCTAGTGATAATGTTAGACGAAGTTTATTTTGATCTAACAGAGTCAATTGATTAGGTATGCAGATTTAAAACTAAATATCATTTTCTTTCTAAGTTTGTACCAGCCGAAAAGATTATGTCATTACACATTAAGGGGTAAAATTATAACTCAACCTACTAAGCTTACATCAAAATAAATGGTTTTCGACTGGTCCTAACATTCTCAAATTTTATGATCGATTCAAAATATATATATTTTTTTGGTAGCTTCGCCCACTAATAATAACTTAGCCCCAAACATAATAATAAAATTCGGTACCATGCATCCTCCATAGCATTGCGAAAAGTCACAAAGATTTAAGGGTGAAGATGTGATTTTTGAGACTTTTGTGTGTGTGTTTAGGAGGAAGAGGAGGAGAGGGAGAGGGGGAGGAGGCTGGTATTGCCCTCTTGTCCTAAGGTGACTTTGCCTTTGCTTCTTTATTTCAAAATGGCTTTCATACTGCGTGTTTCGGTAAAGAGGAAGAAAAGATCAATTGGCGCTACACAAAAAATGAGGATTGGCCTTAACAGTTATAAAGCAGCAAATATCCCCTGCAAATTTCGGCGCAGTTTGCTTGCTTTTTAAATTTTTTCCTTTTCGCTTGCTGCTTAATTCATGTGAGATGAAACATGCATCAATTCAAATGCTCTATAAATAGCCCCTCCCACTCCCACCCCCTTCAACTCCTCAACATCCTAACTCCCCATTCATTATTCAAGCTCTCTCTTTATCCCCCAAATCAGTGGGACAATGTTGAACCCTATTAGTCTGCTTGTTTTTCCACTTCTCTTCATAATCTTCAATCAATCATTTGCAACTGCAGCGACATACAATGTTCTCAACTTTGGGGCCAAACCTGACGGCAGAACCGACTCAACCAAGTCTTTCCTCGGCACTTGGGCTGCAGCTTGTGGCTCAGTTAAACCGGCCACGATCTACGTGCCACGGGGAAGGTACTTGCTTCACAAAGCACACTTTGCAGGCAATTGCAAGAACACTGCAATAACTATCATTATTGACGGCACCCTCCTAGCTCCCTCAGATTACCATGTTATCGGAAATGCTCATAACTGGGTCCTATTCGAGGGAGTCAATGGAGTTTCTATACGTGGTGGGATGCTTGATGGCCAAGGGGCTGGTTTGTGGGCATGCAAGGCCACCGGCAAGAGTTGCCCTAGAGGTGCCACGGTACGTGAAATTACCAAACTAGCCATTACAGTTTTGGTGCCAAGTGCAATACTGCGATCCAAACATGGGGCGCACCAATTTTAGGACATAAATTTCCTAACAATAATACTATTTAGAACTAATTTATTAATATAATTCATTACAATCATTGAATTAATTGTTAATCTCAACAAATAATAGGATCTACTGTCAATCTAATAGTTATGAAGGACTAGGTTAGTAAATTATGTCCCTAAATTAAGTTCAAGTAGCATTATTCTTTTCCTAAATATTATGCCATGGTTTCCTTGTGGCCACTGTTGTTTTGGTGCCTTCATGTTATATGGAAATCTTCAAATTATTTTTCATGGAAAAACAGTAGTTGTAGTTAATTTGGGAACTTAATGCTCTTTCTCCTAAGCTAAATAATGGTTTTCAATATTGAATAGAATCAAATATAAACTAAACAGTAACTATACATCAAGTACTAAAATTAAATTTAATATTTTTATTTTTTTTTCTTGGAAAAACATAGAATGCTATGTATATGCGGGTCTTGGTCTTCCTCAAAGGGAGATATCTAGACTTAAGTGACTGGCTTTGGCCTCTAGGCTTCGCAAAGTAGTATTTTTGTGCATAGAAGAAGACGCTCTTTCCTTGATAAAAGAACTAAAATTCCAAGGAAGCACCTGGAAAAGAATGTAACAAAATGATTCCTTTTATTTGGGCACATTACTATTAGTAGTTCCCTCTTCTGGTTTATCTTTTCTGAGCTTTTAAAATAATGAAGCTCGTGGTTTTTATTTTATTTTATTTTTTATCACTTCTTTCCTTTTTGATTAATAATGTTTTACACTTGATTATGTGTATGGTCAGACACTGGGCTTTACTGACTCAAACAACATCGAAATCAATGGATTAACTTCGCTAAACAGCCAGATTTTTCACATCGTCATCAATGGCTGCCACAATGTCAAGCTGCAAGGAGTGAAGGTCTTGGCTTCCGGCAACAGCCCGAACACTGATGGCATTCATGTGCAATTATCATCAGGCGTCACAATCTTAAACATCCAATATTGGTACAGGTGATGATTGTGTATC
>CAUOFW020002043.1:0-59452 GCA_963454935.2 Ilex paraguariensis
TAGTTTTAAAGGCAGTGCGGTATGCCAGAGGGCATCGTCAATCTATCGGACCAATCCTTCCTGTTTGGGTTAACCATTTTTTCTAGAATGTCCTTGATCTCCCTATTGGCTAGCTCGGCTTGGCCATTTGTTTGTGGGTGATAGGCAGTGGATACTTTGTGAATGACGTCATATTTGAACATTAGAGATGCAAATGGCCTATTACAGAAATGTGATCCGCCATCACTTATTATTGAACGAGGCATCCCAAACCTCGAAAAAAAAGTTCTCCTTGAGAAACTTGACTACGACCCGATGGTCATTAGTCTTGGTCGGGATAGCCTCCACCCAGTTTGACACATAGTCCACTATCAGGAGGATGTACAAATAACCAAATGACATAGGGAAAGGACCCATGAAGTCGATGCCCCAACAGTTGAAAATTTTTATGACAAGTATTGGTGAACGGGACATCATGTTTCTTTGGGTCACACTACCCAACCATTGGCATTTGCGCATCCCTTACAAAACGAAACACAATCTTTGATAAGAGAGGGCCAGTAAAAACCTGATTGAAGAATTTTGGCCAAAGTCTTTTTCGCTGAGAAATGTCCACCGCAAGCTTGTGAATGACAAAATGCAAGGACGTCCGCTGTTCATTTTCAAGTACGCATCTCCTCATGATTTGGTCGGGGCAGTACTTGAACAAATACGGGTTGTGAAGTAGAAGTACTTCACATCCGCCATAAATCGTCTTCGATCTTCAGGGCTCCATTGCGGTGGTATCTGTCCTGTTGCAAGATAGTTACATATATCAGCATACCAAGGACATACAGAATGAATTGACAGCAAATGCTTGTCAGGGAAAAAGTCAGGGATAGGAATGTGCTCATCGGCCTCTTGCACACAAGCCGGATAAATGATCCGCCACCACGTTCTCAACTCCTTTCTTGTCCTTGATCGTCAAGTCGAATTCTTATAGGAGGGGTATCCACCTAATGAGTCTTGATTTTGCATCCTGCTTAGACAACAAATACTTTAAAGCAGAGTGATCAGTAAAGACAACAATAGGCAAACCAATGATGTAAGCACGAAATTTATCTAAGGCAAACACTACTGCTAGCAATTCTTTCTCGGTGGTAGTGTAATTCATCTGAGCCTCATTAAGTGTTTTGCTAGCATAATGTATCACATATGGTCTATTTTCCTCCCTCTGACCGAGCACTGCACCGACCGCGTAATCACTCGTGTCACACATGAGCTCAAAAGGTAGATCCCAATTGGGTGGTCGCATGATCGGAGGTGTGACTAGCATGCTTTTAAGTTTTTTAAAGGATGCCTCACAATCATTCGACCACTCAAATGGGACCTCCTTAGACAGCAGGTTGGTCAAGGGTCGGGCCAATGCACTGAAATTCTTTATGAATCGACGATAAAAACCTGCATGGCCCAAAAATGATCGGATGCCTTTGATGGCTCTTGGCGTGGGGAGGTTGGAGATGGCCTCCACCTTGGATTTATCGACTTCAATACCCCTTGCCGAAACTATATGGCCAAGCACAATTCCTTCCGTCACCATAAAGTGACACTTTTCCCAATTCAAGACTAGATTCTTCTCCTCACATCTTGTTAGAACTTTCTCCAAGTTTGCCAAACATCCCTCGAATGAATCCCCAAACACCGAAAAGTCGTTCATAAAGACCTCCACTATCTTTTCCACCATGTCACTGAAAATTCCCATCATACAGCGTTGAAAAGTCCCTAGAGCATTGCACAGTCCAAATGGCATGCGGCGGTAGGCAAAGGTACCATAGGGGCACGTAAAAGTGGTCTTCTTTGATCCTCCAAAGTAATCTCAATCTGATTGTAGTCGAAGTATCCATCTAAAAAATAGTAGAATAGATGCCCCGCTACTCGTTCTAGAACTTGATCGAGGAATGGCAATGGGAAGTTGTCTTTTCTTGTGCAAGCGTTCAGCTTTCGGTAATCAATGCACACCCTCCATCCGGTGATTACTCTTGTAGGTATAAGCTCATTCTCATCATTCTCAACCACCGTAACTCCGGATTTCTTAGGTACTACTTGCGTGGGGCTAACCCACTTACTATCGGCAATTGGAAAAATGATCCCCACATCAAGTAGTTTCAGAACCTCATCCCTCACCACCTCCTTCATGATGGGATTTCAACCATCTTTGTGGTTGTCGGGAAGGTTTGGAATCCTCCTCAAGATATATGCGGTGGGTGCAAATGAGAGGGCTTATCCCCTTGATATCCGCAATGGTCCACCCAATTACTCCTTTATGTTTTCTCAATACCTCCAAGAGTTCTTTTTCTTGTTCCATGTTCAATGTAGAGCTAATGACCACCGAAAATGTTTCACCTTCCCCAATATAGGCGTACTTCAAATGGGAGGGCAAGGGCTTCAACTCCAAGTTGGGCTTTTGTTCATCCGACGGAAAAATTTTCTTTTCTCGATGGGGTAACTCTTCGAATGTAGGGATCCACCTTTCCATCCCTTTCAAATCTTCTACCTCCTCTTGCTCATCATAATTCTCAAGATCCACAATTCCTTCTTCCTTAAATTTTAATATCCCCTCCAGCTCCAAGTGCTCCTCAACCAAAGTGTCGATTCTATTGACCTCACTTACTTCCTCATCATCACCCAGTTGCTTTGCCAAGTTGAATACATTGTGCTCCATTGTCATATTCCCAAATGCCAACTTCATTAGACCATTCCTGCAATTTATCACGACATTAGATGTAGCAAGGAAGGGTCTTCCAAGTATTATGGGAATTTGGGAGCTAAGGTTTGCAGCAAGGTGTGTATCAAGCACAATGAAATCGACAGGGAAGTAAAATTTATCAATTTGAACTAAGACATCCTCAACTACTCCCCTTAGTGTACAGATACTATAATCCGCCAATTGAAGCGTGACTGAGGTGGGCTTCAACTCCTCAAGCTGCAGCAGTTGGTATACCGAGTAGGGGAGAAGATTCACACTTGCCCCCAAATCGAGGAGTGCTTGCGCCACTCGACAATTTCCAATGGTGATGGCTATGGTTGGACAATCGGGGTCTTTGAATTTGGGAGGAGTGTTAGTCCTCAATATTGAGCTCACTTGCTCGGTGAGGAATGCTTTCTTATGGACATTCAGTTTTCTCTTCATCGTGCATAAGTCCTTCAAAATCTTAGCACATGATGGAATTTTCTTGATGGCGTCGAGGAGTGGAATATTAATCTTCACCTGCTTATACATTTCCAAAATATCAGCATAATTAGCCACCTTGACAGGTGGCTTCAAACGACTTGGGAAAGGGGCATGCATGGGAGGAATAAACACACAATCATCAATTAATTTTTCTTTCTCAACAACCTCTCTTTCTTTCTCTTTACTCACCTCACTCTTGTCGGCGTCACCCAAGATATCTTTTTCTTTTGGCAATGCGGCCTTGGGTGACACCATTGGCAAAATGTTTTTGTCAATTTCTTTGCCACTATGGAGGGTGGTGACAGCTTTGAGTTACTCGCAACTCTCTCTCAAAGGTTCCGATGACTCAACAAGGTGTTGACCCCTAGGGTTCTCTTGTGGTTGAGCGGGGAACTTCCCCTTTTCTTATTGAGACGCTCCTATGGAGTTTGTCAACTTTGTAAGTTGGGCTCTTACATCATTGATGGTTGTGGCATTTTGGTTATTGATGGCGGTTTGGCTTTGAATGAAGGAATGGACCATATCCTCCAAATGCTTTTTGAGAGGAGGTTGGTATGTGGATGGATTGGACGGTCCTTGAGAAAAACTTTGTGGAGGTGGATTTGGTGAAAAATTTTATGGTGGTGGGTTTGATGAATACCCTTGTGGATTGGTCCAGGGGTATTGAGAGCTTGATGTTTGTCCTTGGCCATGGTATTGGTTTTGCTTGGAAGGCATGGGAGATGCATATGCACTTGAACCATGAGAAATGGAGTTTTCATTTCTCCAACTAAAATTTGGATGATAACTCCAACCTGGATTGTAAGTATTCGAATTGGGAGAAAATAATTAACTCGTTTGGTTGAAGGCATGGACTTGTTCATGGTACGCTTCTTTAAGGGTCGAAATATTTGGGCAATCCGATAGGGAATGCTCCATACATTCGCAAATTAAACAACCCTCCTCAGTTCATGACACATCAGACACCTCGTGTCTTTTATTGACTTCACGACTCTCAACTTTCCTTGACAATTTAGTAATTTTTGAAAACAAGTCTTCCTGGTCTCTCAAATCATAAATCCCTCCCCCTTGAGTTTGGGCACTCTTTTGAGGAGAAGACCTATAATGTATATCGGTGGGATCTGTAATGTCCCATGATTGTGCATTTTGTGCTAATGTATCAAAGTAATCTAAGGCCTCATCAGGGTCTTTATTCAAAAACTCTCCATTACACATCATGTCAAAGAACTGTCGATGGCCTGGTGTGATTCCTTCATAAAAGAAACTCACCAATTGACATGGTTCAAAGCCATGATGTGTAAGGGATTGTAGCAATTCCTTGTACCTCTCCCAACATTGATAAAATTGCTCATTGGGCTTTTCAAAAAGTTTTGAATTTGATTTTTTAGGGCGGTGGTTTTATGTATCGAAAAGAATTTGTTCAAAAACTCATAAATTATTTGGCTCCACGATGTGATGGTTCAAGGCCTTAAGAAAATAAGCCACATTTTTGCCTTGTCTTTTAGGAAAAAGGGAAACAATTTCATTCTAGCTATCTCTTTCATCCCATGATTGGGAAGGAATGTTGTAACTATTTCCTCGAAATCCCTTGTGTGTGAGTAAGGGCTCTGAGTTTCAATTCCATTGAACGTGGGAATTAGTTGCAACATCTTTGGCTTAACTATGAAAAGATGAGCTTGAATCGGAAGGAGGATGCATGATGGTGTGGTGCTTCGTGTTGGTTGTAGGAAATCTCTCATTGACCTCACTGGGGGATCCATTTGAAAATTATTCCCCTCATTTACGGGAGGGGGAAAATTCATTCTCGGATTGGGTATTTGGGGTTCTAGTGGTCCTTCACCCCTTTGGACATTTGGATTTGCACCTATATTGTCAAAATTATCACCCGCATCCTCGGGTTGTTCTTGGTCAACATTCATGGTAGGGGCCAAGTTTTGTCTAACAAGTTGGTTTCGGTCGTTCTGCCTCTACATAAAACAAAATATATACAAATAAAATTATACACAAACAAGATTATGTACACAGAACAACGTACCTCAGCCCATGATGAAGATCAAGGGACTTACCTTCGTCGTCCGAAAATCACCTTCTTGGTTTGACACTTGCCTTCCCTGGCAACGGCGCCAAAAATGCTTGACAAAATTTCTTGTTGTTTCCTAATCTCTAAACATCACCTTTTAGCATGTATAGTATATGAATGAAGGGGAGTGTCACTCTCCTAGGGAAGATGTCAAAAGAAAGGGCAACGGAATGGTGGATGAATGAGATGTCAAATGTGAGTATGTGTGAACAAAAGTGCTCCCCAAGCGCAAGGAGACTTTCGCGGATCGTGTTTTACTTGGTGGTATTCCAAGGTCATTTCCACGGGGAAGGAATTAAACCGAGGGGAAGGTGATTTTGGGAGAAAGAAAGTGTAAAATCTAAGATTGTTGGAAGTTGTTTGGTGAAGTTGTTTTAATGCTAGTAAAATGAGAAACAAATGTTGGCAAATCCAAGAGGTCACTCCAATAGGAATACCGTCTCAACTTGAAATCCTCCTCCAATAGAGCATTAATGAACGATTGATTCATGGAAGCTAGGGATAAGATTGGTGAGTATCTAAACATAAACCATGACTAGGCCTACGGAATATCAAAGACTTACCAAGTTATCCACCCTCAACCTAGTCAAACCGAACCATTGAACTCTGAAATAGGGGAGGAGAATGAGTTGAAATGGTATACCCAAGTGGAGGTTCCTCTTGGTTTTGCCAACTAAGAGATTTAGCTATTCATGCTTAAAATAAAGACAACAATATGATGAGAAGACATTATGAAGAAATAAAGACTAGAGCTAAGCATAAACGAAATGCATAAATATAACTTCCGGATAATCACCTCTTACTAAATATTGGATGAGAAACTACTCACTCTTCATGGCTTTGTTAAAGCTAGAAAAGTAAGTGATGCTCATCCCTCCAAGTAGAGGATTTACAAGGTAAAATACTTTATACAAGGAGCCGATCTTCGACAAAGAATGAGTGAATCACGTTTCACCCTTCACGGCTTTAGTAAAGCTCTAGAAAAGTGGAAGAGTTTCACTCCTCTGAGGGAAGAAGGAAGCTCAAGCAATGGAAAAAAAAGAAAGCAATAACACAATAAAAGAAAGCAATACTTAAAGTAAAAGAAAGTAATAAATTAAAAGGAAGCAATAATACAATAAAAGAAAGCAATAAGCAATAAGGAAAGCAATAATACTTTTGGAGGGTTTTTCACTATCAAAAGATGAATGCTTTACAAGTCCTTAGGGGTGGTATTTATAAGCAACAAGGGAGGGTGAAAGTCTTGTTAGGTGGCTTTGAATCTTGTTAGGTGGCCTTCAAAAGTCTTGTTTGGTGGCATGAAAGTCTTGTTAGGTGGCCTTGAATCTTGTTAGGTGGCATGAAAGTCTTTGATCCCCCTTTGTTTTGAGCTTTGATAATTGACACCTCAGTAGTTTGTAGCTTTAATGCAATTGGCTCCCCAGTAGTTTGTAGCTTTGATGCACAAAACTCTGAAAAGAACAACAATTAATTCATTATCCTTTATTCACACACTAACTCTAATTTGATTTATTTTGACTAGTTTAACTTTATTCAATTAATACAATTTACCTATTAAATTATGCCTTAATTAGGGTTAATCAAATATTTGTTCCTTGAATTTTCTATATGTATCACCATGTTTTGAAGGTATTTATCGTTTGATAGCCATTAAAACCCTATTTTTTTTGAGAAAAATGGATTTTTCTTCTCAATGTTCAATTGTTCTTGACTTCAAAACTCTAGTGCTTTATAATAAACAAAAAATGGTATTTGTGATGATCTCTTGCTTATTTTCTTCAATTGTGCTCTTGTAATACAAGTTGTGAAATTTGGAAAATTTGGATTTACTTATGATTTGAGAAGACGATTGGGATTGTATCTATTGTATGGTTGTTGTGATGGACTTGAATTGCATTCGAGCATTGCCATAGAGTGTTAGAGGTTAGTCTATCCCAGTGGGGGTGACATGATTTCCTAACACTAGTAGTGGTTTGTTGTTTGTGAGAGCAACCACTATTGTTCACGTAAGTTCGAGGCTGAGGGTGGGTATACCTTTCCTGGGAAGGATTTGTTAATGTCGTGGGAGACGGTATACGCTCTTCCTAAAGTGGTTTGTGTGGTTATAGTTGGGTGAACGAGGTAAAGTCGTTGTGTAAATTCATGGGAAGCAACCAACATACATGAGAACATGCTTATTGTGTGGATTTGGTTTCCTACAAGAGCTTGTGGAGGTATGAGACTCTACAAGAACTTGTGGGAAATGGCTTATGGTTAGAAATAGTTATTGTTTGGAAATTCATTTTATTGTTCATTTAAATTATTGCTATTGTGTAAACTTGAGATCTATTGGAAATGTCTCTGTTTTCTTTCAAAAATTAATTTATGATATTTGTAAAATAAGACCGACTTGCTTTTACATGCTTTCTAAATCTTGTATGAGTTTGGGTGAAGGTTGCTACAGAGCTTCGTGCTCATCTCCTACAAACTAAATTTTTCAGATTTTGGTCTAGAGGAGGAGCTAGGAGTAGATGAACAAGCACATTGGGAAGTGACTTGATCCGAAATGTGTACACCCAAGTGCAGGTAGTCAAGCTGTTGTAATAATCCAGTAAAGTCTGGAGTCGAATCCACAGGAAGCTATGATTGGTGTTTTGAAGTCAGCAGTAATAGAGACCAAGTAACTTTTGGAAATTTCGTGTGTTTGGAATGGTGAGGTTTTCTTGATTAGAATAGAAGATTCTTTTCAAGAGTTTTCTTGACAAAATATAAGATTCTCAAAATGTAACAGTCATCCTTTAGCTCGAGGATTAGAATATGTAATTGATTATCTGGTTTATTATGTTTGTGCTTTATGATTAAATTAACTCTCGTGTCAACAAGAAGTTAATCAGAGGATAAAGATGGACTGTAAGGATTAAGCACATGATCCTGATGCCTTTGTAGAAGTTTACAAGAATTATCTGTGCCGAGACTTAACCCGTCTACAAACAAGCAAGTGTTTCTACAAGGTCTCCAACCATGACATTAATGGTCCATTCTTTGAAGAAAGCACAATAATATTGGAGATTGAAAAGATTTCATGAAGAGCTAGCCAGGGCGCTTGCCTTGAACCACTGGGTCTTTCTATGCAGGAGTCATCCGTATCATAGAAGGAACCTTTGATTATACAAAGTACCTTACCTTTTCTAGATGCATTTAATCATCCAATGAACAAGTGGAATATAATTCATTAAAGCATAAAGGTGTTGTACAAACATAACTTTCGGGTAATCTTTACATATTCATCACCTCTTACTAAAGAGTGAATGAGGAACTACTCACTCGTCATGGCTTTGGTCATGCTAGATAAGTGAGTGATACTCATCAATAAACGAAAAACTAATCTTCAAAAAAGAATAAGTGAATCACTTTCCACCCTTCACGGCTTTGGTAAAGCTCTAAAAAAGTGGAAGAGTTTTACTCTTCTAAAAAAGAAGGATGCTCAAGCAATGGAAGTGAAATACATGAACAAGAAAAGTAGAAGAAAGCTAGTTGCTTTTGGAGGATTTCCACCACAACCAAAAGATTAACTACCTCTCTTGATACTTTGTAAGTAAAAGCAAGTACAACTACAAAGGGAGTCTAAACCTCCATCATGGTTGTCACAACATGAATGTAAAGACTTAGCATAAGTAAATGAAAGACTTCAACTACAAGGGGAGTCTAAGCCTCCAACATCATTGATATAAATGGGAAATGAAAGCATAAACATGAAATATTCAAGAACTAGATTACTAAACACTCTTACTTTACAAGCATAAAGATTGCTCCCCCATTTACTCTACAAGAGGAAGAATGCCTTTTAAGCTCCCAACAAGGGAGTATTTATAGGCAAGGAAGGGGAGGGGGAGGTGGGAGACAGGTGAGGATGAGTGAATAGTGTTTGCCGCCCATGAGAATCAACTATTTTGCAGGCAGTTTGTAGGGGGACGTTCAAACGTTCTCTGGCATTTGAACGTCTAGTCTGCCTTTGCTTTAAAGGCGTTCGAACATCATCTTTCTTCCACTCAAGTGGCCTGTGGTCACTGACATAATCTCTGACTTAGTCACTTCCACATGTCTTGACATCATTGACTGTACACTCAGTCACTCAAGACAACATTCGAACATGGAGTGACATTTGAATGTTGTATTCAAGTGCTTCTGGTTCTTCTCTCTTACTACAACATGCCAGGTTCCAGTGGTGTTCGAACGTGGTACTCAAGTGCCTCAGCATTTCCCTTTGTTGACTGCAACACGCCATGTCTCAGCAGCTGGTCTTGGCAGGGTTTTAGATGACATTCAACTGTGGGTTGACGTTCGAACGTCATTGCTTTGTTCCAACCTTCTGCATTTTTGTTCCTTTTTGTGCTGGTGTTACATTCAAGAGTGATTTTTGTTGTTCTAAGGCCTTTGTTCACTTTAGAACCTGAAATGTCACTACTTAAACTCCATCAAAGCACAATTAGTCCAAAAAGGCATAGTAAACTTTGTTAACTTTACGCACGAATCAGGAAGCTCCTATAGAAGGAAACGTGGATCCCGAGGTAGACACCTAGAGTTATATTCTCTTTTGTTTTAGACTAGGATATTTATTTTGAGACTATGTAAAGTCAATCCTTTTGTAATTTTTCTGCATGTCAAATTTGATTCTTTTGGGATGTAATTGTCATAGCTTGGCATATTCTTTTGGATATAGCGGCCATAGTTGGCCTATTCTTTGGGATAATATTATAAATGTTATATTTGATGGATGAAATTTCTTTAATGATAAAATTATTTAGTTGCTCTCATGATGTGAATGGTTCTTAGTTGTAATGCCATCTAGGGTGGTCTTTGGGTCATTACAAAGTTTTGGTATCAAAGTCGTATCAAAGCCTAGGCTTTAGGTCTTACATGGGAGTTGTAGATTATGGATTACAACTAGAAATGTAGGATTAGGTTGAAGAAACTTGTTGATTTAAACATTTTATACAAGCCTTATGCTTAGATAAAGACATCCTAACTATGTCTTGTACATCAATGAAACTAAATTATGAATTGATGTGTAGGATGGACGGTAGGTGTAGACATGGATGAGGTCGTGGTGGCCAATTAAACCCACCACCACCACCACCACCTCCCGATGCCATGAACAACATCTATCAATGCTTAAGGGAGCTCACCACTCTAGTACAAAACCAGAATGGAAACAACAACAACCACAATGGGGGAGCTCAACCACTAGCCCAAGTACCGGGCAATGGGGATGAAAATCAGAGAATGGTCGTTCTTCGAGAGTTTCTAAGACAACGCCCTCCCACTTCTAAGGAAACTTCAATCCCTTGGATACGGATAGATGGATCCGTCGAGTGAAGAAGATTTGTGACGGCATGGGTTTGGCCGATGACCTTAGGGTTGGCTTGGCGACATATCTATTGGAGGGAAAGGCCAATCATTGGTGGGATTCCGTAAAGAGAAGGAGGAACACCGATGCACTCATTTGGGAGGAGTTTGACCAAATCTTTCAAGGCAAGTATTTTTCAGAATCAGTTAGAGATAGAATGAAGGCAGATTTTTTTGCTTTACGACAGGACAGCATGACGGTGGCCGAGTACAAGAGGAGGTTTGATAAGCTATCCCGTTATGCTATGGAGTTTATATCTACTGAGGCCGGTAGGGCCAAACGCTTTGAGCAGGGCTTGAGGCTTGCCATTAGGGAGAAGCTTGTAGCTCTTAAGATTCGGGACTATGGGGATCTTGTTGATAGAGATGCACTGGTGGAAAGAGACATTGAGGACACTCAAAGGCGACAGAGCTTCTCAAGGGAAGGTCTGATCAGGACCGGTGCTAGCAGCAATTGAGGGTAGAGAGCGGCACCATACTGTCGCCCAAATCAGGCGGGTGGACAGAGACTTTAGACAACTCAAGGAGCTGGAGGCATATTAGAGAGGACAGGCACGAACCCACGTCAAAGCTTTGCATGTGGAGGTGTCGGGCACTAGGCAAGTAGATGCAAACAAGCCACCCCTACAAAGGCCAGCACAGCAAAGACCGTTGCAAGCTCAAGCCCCCAGTGGCGCCAATCAAGGGAGAGTTTTTGCTTTTACTTAACCGGAGCAGGATGCTTCTAATGTCGTAGTGGAAGGTATCGTGCTTCTTTACAACTCTTGGGCCCGAATATTGTTTGATCCCAGTGTTACACACTCATTCATACGTATTGCATGTGCTTTTACTTTGAGATTGGGATTTGAGAAGCTAGAACATGCCCTTAGTATTGATATGCCCATGGGAGAATGGTTGGATACAACAAGGGTGTGTAGAGGATGTGTGCTTCGCATTGGGGAGTAAGAGTTGGTTGTCGATTTGGTTGCGTTAGACATGAAGGGGTATGACATCATATTTGGAATGAACTTGTTGTCTATTTTCCATGCGGTAATGGATTGTTTTCGCAAGTGGATTTCATTTCAATCACTAGAGGGGTAGTTTTCAGTTTCATGAATGATCAAAATTCTTTCCATCCATTTCCTACTACGGGTAGTAGATTTTTGAAAGCTAAGACAGGGAACAAATTGAGCTTCTTAGCCAGTTTATTGAGTGATGATCATGATGAATCCCAACCTGACATGGTATTGATTGTGTCAGATTTTCCAGATGTCTTCCTAGATGAACTACCCAGGTTACCCCCACAAAGAGAGATTAAGTTCAAGATTGATCTCTATCCGGGAATCGAACCCGTATCCATTGCTCCTTATTAGATGGCACCTTCGGAGTTGAAGGAGCTAAGGAAGCAATTAGACCATTTGTTGGCTATTGAGTTTATCCATTTGAGTACTTCACCTTGGGGAGCCCCGGTCCTCTTTGTGAAGAAGCATGATAAGACACTTCAGTTATGTACGGATTACCGAAGGTTAAATCGAGTAACAGTAAAGAACAAATATCCCTTGTCAAGGATTAATGATTTATTTGATCAACTGAGGGGTTCCAAGTATTACTCCAAGATTGATCTTCGCACGAGGTACCATCAACTGTGGATCAAGGAGGAGGACATTCCTAAGACAGCTTTTCGTACCCGGTATGGTCATTTTGAATATACAGTGATGTCGTTCGAACTGACTATTGCCCCAGTAGCCTTCATGGATTTAATGCACCGGATATTTCAACCATATCTAGATCAGTTTGTCATCATGTTTATGGATGACATACTAATCTATTCCCAGACTCACGAGGAACATGGACACCATCTATATATTGTGCTATAGACATTGAGAGAACATAAGTTATATGCGAAGATGAGTAAGTGTGAGTTTTGGATGAAGGAAGTGAAATTCCTTGGCCATGTTGTACTGGAACAAGGGGTAGCTGTTGACCCCATAAAGATTGAAGCCATGAAGAAATGAGAACCACCTAAGAATGTGATCAAAGTATGTAGCTTCTTGGGTTTAGCAGGCTACTACCGTAGGTTTGTGGAAGGGTTCTCCAAGCAAGCGATGCTGATGGCTCACCTTACAAAGAAGGGAGAAAAGTTCTTGTGGACTCAAGCGTGTGAACTAGTCTTTCATACCTTGAAGGAGAACTTGACAACCGCTCCTATCCTTATTATTCCGAGTAGTGGGGAAGGATACAATGTGTACACCGATGCTTCGCTGTGAGGCTTGGGGTATGTGCTAATGCAAGGAGGGAAGGTGGTTGCCTATGGCTCTAGGCAACTCAAGGTTCATGAGCAGAATTATCCCACCCATGACTTAGAGCTTGCCGTGACGGTTTTTGCTCTTAAGTTGTGGAGATGTTACTTATATGGGGAAAAATTTCAAGTGTTTTTTTATCATAAGAGCGTCAAGTACATATTCACCTAGAAGGACTTTAATCTTAGGAAAAGAAGGTGGATTGAGTATTTAGAAGACTATAAGTCCACACTTAACTACCATCCGGGGAAGACCAATGTAGTCGCCGATGCACTTAGCCGAAAGTCTTGAGGTGAACTCAATGTTCTTGCAAGAAAATGGAAGATGAGGGATGCCCTTGGAGACTATGATCTATGGGTTGGAGAAGATAGATCTTGGCCATGTCTATTCAACTTTGTGGCCCAACCTACCCTTCAACGTAGGGTTGTGGAATTGAAATGCTTAGATCTTGACTTAGCGTCGATTCGAGCTAAATTGGAGAATGGAGAAACAATGGAGGGTTGATCTTTGAGAAATGGAGAACTGAGATATAGGGAGAAGCTATGTGTTCCCGATGATTCATCCCTAAAGGAGGAGATACTTGGAGAGTGTCATCGCTCTAAGTTTGCTATCCACCCCGGTAGCATAAAAATGTATAGGGACATGAAGCACCAATATTGGTGGAAGGAAATTAATAAGGATATGGCAAGGTTCATAGCACGATGTGTGGTGTGCCAGCAGGTGAAGATCGAACATCAAAAGCCAAAAGGATTACTACAGTCTTTGCCTATCCTAGAGTGGAAGTGGGATCACATCACCATGGAATGAAGACCACAGACACTCTAGAGACCTTGAGCAAGCTGTATATCCGTGAAATAGTGAGATTGTATGGAGTTTTGCTCTTGATGGTTTCAAACCGCGATTCTCGCTTCGTGGCACAATTTTGGCAAAGTCTACAACGAACTATGGGGATAGAGTTATGCTTTAGCACCGCTTTTCATCCCCAAATGGATGGTCAATCCGAAAAGGTGATACAGATTCTGGAGAACATGTTACGTGCTTAAGTGTTGGACTTCAAAGGGAGTTGGAGTGACCATTTGCCATTGGTGGAGTTTACGTATAACAATAGCTTTCAATCTAGGACTGGCATGGCACTATATGAAGCATTGTATGGGCGACCATGTAGGTCACCGACTTGTTGGCTAGAAGCTGGAGAGAGTAGCTTGTTTGGGCCGAAAAGTGTTCAGGAAACTACAGAGAAGATTCAACTCATCCAGGAGAGACTGCACACAGTGCAAAGCAAACAAAAAAGCTATGCGGACAGAAGACAAAGACCATTGGAGTTCCAAGAAGGGGATTATGTTTTCCTCAATGTGTCACCCAAGAAGGGAGTGTTTAGATTTGGCAAGAAAGGGAAATTAGCAGTAAGATACATCAGACCCTTTGAAGTGATCAAAGTTATAGGCAAAGTGGCGTATCAACTTCGGTTACCAGCTCAGCTGTCAGGGGTACATGACGTGTTTCACGTGTCAATGTTGAGAAAGTGACAATTGGATACAACTTATGTCGTGGATTTGGAAGGTATTGAAGTTCAAGATGGAGCAACATACGAAGAACAACCGGTAAAAATTTTCAACACCAAGGAGAAGGTGCTACGCAACAAAGTCATTCGACTAGTGAGGTTTTGTGGCAACATCACGGAATGGAGGAAGCTACTTGGGAACTCGAGCTGGAGATGCGAGAGAAGTATCCGTATTTATTCGCTACTTGAGGTAAGTTTCAAAGATGAAACTTTCTTTAAGGGGGGTGGATTGTAAACCCCACACTTTTATCTTTATACATGTGTGTAGGTTTATATAGCAACTTAATATTTCTTTGGAATGATAATATGGAAACAATGCGAGGAAATAGTAGTTAAAAGTTATTTTAGCTTGCAAATATATGAATTGTTGTAATAGAACTTGTACCAACTTGGTTTAATGTACAAAAGTATGTTGTATAAGTTTGGGTTGGAATTGGATAGGTTTGGAATGAATTGGAAATCAAGAAGGAATGATTTGTAGAAAAACACGCAAAACCTTCCAGAAGGTCGTTGAAAAATCTTCCAAAAGGTTAAGGTAAAGGCTTATCCAGTAGATAAACCTCCGGGAAGGTTAATGGAAATAGTTGTCCAGTAGACAAAACCTTTCGAAAGGTCAATTCACAACATTCCGGTAGGTTGATGAAAATGTTTGTCTAGAAGATAAACCTTCTGGAAGGTTAAGGAAGATGAGTGTCCAGTAGACAAAACCTTCCGGAAGATCGATGAAAACCTTTCGAAAGGTTAATGAAAATGGTTGTCAAATAGGCAAACCTTCCAGAAGGTCAATGAACAACCTTCCAGAAGGTCTTCAAAAAATCTGAAAATTTTAAGTCGTGAATAGCCGGCTTTCTTTTCACTATAAATACTTAAGAACAACCCTTTAGCCCATTTCAACACTCAAAACCCTAGGAGACCTTAGAGAGGAGTAAAGGAACAGAAAAACACAATATCAAAAGGGGATTTCAACTTCAAGAAGATCAAAATCTAGTCTTTTCAAGAACATCAAGGTAGGGGGCTTTCTTCAATTCTTGTCCATTGAGGCTAGGGTTTATATATATATATACATGTTTTGCTTCTAAATCTTAAATATATGCAATGAAATACTTGTTCCTTGAAGTTTCTACAAGTATCACCATGTTTTGAAGGTATTTATGGATTGATAGCCATAAAAACCCTATTTTTTGAGAAAAATGGATATTTCTTCTCAATGTTCAATTGTTCTTGATTTCAAAACTCTAGTGCTTTATATTAAACAACAAATGGTATTTGTAATGATCTCTTGCTTATTTTCTTCAATTGTGCTCTTGTAATACAAGTTGTGAAATTTGGAAATTTTGGATTTACTTATGATTTGAGAAGATGATTGGGATTTTATCTCTTGTATGGTTGTTGTGATGGACTTCAATTGCATTCGAGCACTGCCGTAGAGTGTTAGAGGTTAGTCTGTCCTAATGGGGGTGAGATGGTTTCCTAACACTTGTAGTGGTTTGTTGTTTGTGAGAGCAACCACTGTTGTTCACGTAAGTTCGAGGCTGAGGGTGGGTATACCTTTCTTGGGAAGGATTCGTCAATGTCATGGGAGACGGTATACACCATTCCTAAAGTGGTTTGTGTGGTTATGGTTGGGTGAACGAGATAGAGTCGTTGTGTAAATTCCTGGGAAGCAACCAACATACATGAGAACATGCTTATTGTGTGGATTTGGTTTCCTACAAGAGCTTGTGGAGGTATGAGACTTTATAAGAACTTGTGGGAAATGACTTATGGTTAGAAATAATTATTACTTGGAAATTTATTTTATTGTTCATTTAAATTATTGATATTGTGTAAACTTGAGATCTATTGAAAATGTCCCTGTTTTCTTTCAAAAATTAATATATTATATTTACAAAATGAAACCGGCTTATTTTTACATGCTTTCTAAACCTTGTATGAGTTTGGGAGAAGGTTGCTAGAGAGCTTCGTGCTCATCCCCTACAAACTAAATTTTTTAGATTATGGTCTAGAGGAGGAGCTAGGAGTAGATGAACAAGTACATTGGGAAGCTCCTATAGAAGAGAACATGGATCCTAAGATGGACGTCTAGAGTTATATTCTCTTTTTTTTAGACTAGGATATTTATTTTAAGACTATGTAAAGTCAATCCTTTTGTAATTCTGCTACATGTTAAATTTGATTCTTTTGGGTTGTAATTATCATAGCTTGGCATATTCTTTTGGATATAGCGGTCATGGTTGACCTATTCTTTTGGATAATATTGTAAATGTTATATTTGATGGATAAAATTTTATAGAGAGATTAAATTATTTAGTTGCTCTCATGATGTGAATGGTTCTTAGTTATAATGTCATCCAGGGTGGTCTTTGGGGCGTTACATAAAAAGGGCAGGCATTTGGAAAAGTTGAGATGATTTGATAAAAAAAAATGGATAAATTACATTCACATCCCTTGACATTTGGTTTTATTACACGGACACCCCCTCACATTTTAAACATAATGTCAAACTCCCTTGACATTTAAATCAAATAGCAGTCACACCCCCTCCAACTAACAAATGTTAAACTTGCTAACAGTCAAAGTTGAGGTCATCAATCATAATTCTTAATATACCAAAAATACCCTCAAAATTTATCCAACCTCTCATTTATTTTTTTAATCTATATATGAAATATATAGATTAAAATATAACACTTATATGTTTAATTTCTAAATGCATTACATTAATAAATAAAATATTAAATATTTTTTATTAAATAAGATTTGGTACTATTCGTACAATTTAAAAAGTAATCATTGTTTTTAAAACCTTAATAATTACCTAATCCAATTATCTCATATTAAAGTTTTTTATTATTATTTATCTAATTACATAAATCTTTACTCTTATATTATTTATCTAATTGCATAAAATTTTACTCTCGCCACCATCACCACCAGTTCCGCCACCATCACCACTACCTAAACCTAACCACCGCAATAGTGCATCTGCCACCCAACACATCCAAACACCACCAACACAAAGAGACAGAGACAGAGATAGAGACAAAGAGAAACCACGACCCCACGGAAAACCACCTCTACCTCCACCACTGAAACCACCACCTAGCCAAAACCCATCATCAACCATCTCTGTACATGACCCTTCTCCTCTACAACATCGTCACTATTGCATAGCTACCTACTCAGTAAAATGCACCAACAATCACTACCACCACCGCCACCACAAAAATGCCTTAGAACTGCAAGACAAAGAGAGGGAGTTATGGTTTCAAAATCACCCACTATCGCCTCAAATCTGAGAGACGAAGAGGGGGGGACTTTGTGTTTCAAAACCCATTGTTGTCCATTCGATATCTCAGATTTTTTAAGCTTTCAACCCTTTTGATTTCTTCTGGGATTTTGGATTGATTTTCAATGATTTTGGGCTAGGCGGTTCTTCTACTGGAGGTTGTTGTAGTGGTGGGGAAAGAAGACGGATGGTTTCAGGCTAGTTCTTTGGCTTGAGATAGAGAGTTAGAGAGAGCGAGAGAGAGAGAGAGCACTGGGAATGGTGGGTGCAGAGGATGACGAAGGTTAGGTTGGGCTAGGGATAGGGCTTGGGGTTTGGCTTGAGTTTGTGTTAAAGAGAGGGGTAAAATAGTCTTTTTATTAAGATAGTTAACTCTGTCGAATAATTGGGAGTCTTAGTGTTATTTTTAAAATGTGAGGGCGTGTTCGTGTAATAAAACCAAATGTCAAGGGGTGTGAATGTAACTTGGGTATTGTTTTTAACTTTTTTGGTACCATATCAAAAAAATAAATTGTTAAAATGACTGACATCTATACATTAAAAATGCACAACCAATTCTATTGATTTTTCCCAAAAATTAGTACTTTATCCCTAAAAAAGTGATATTTTACCTCCAAAAGTGGTAATTCATCTCCACAAAAGTGGTACCTTTCCAAAATTGTGCTTTACTATCAAAAAAATTGTACCTTACCTTAAAAAAAAGTGATACTTTAACCCCAAATAGTTACAATTTACTCCCAAAAAGTGATACCTTACCCTAAAATAGTTATACCTTATCCCTAAAAGTGATAACTTACCCCCCTAAAAATGGGTCCTTACCCCACAAAAATGAAACTTAGCTCCAAGCAGCTATAACTTACCCCTCAAAAGTGTTTCTTTACTGTCAAACAATTGTAATTTACCCCAAAAAAGTGATATCTTACCCCCAAATAGTTGTACATTACCCCCTAAAAGTGGGTCATTACCCCCCCAACAAAAGTGTAATTACCTCGAGCAGTTCTAACTTATCCCCCAAAAGTGGTATTTACCTCTTAAAAGTGTTACTGACTTGATCCGAAATGTGTACACCCAAGTGTAGGTGGTCAAGTTGTCGTAATAATCCAGTTAAGTCCAGAGTCGAATCCACAGGAAACTATGATTGGTGTTTTGAAGTAAGCAATAATAGAGACTAAATAACTAGAAATTTTGAGAGTTTGGAGTGGTGGGATTCTTGAATAGAATAGAAGATTATTTTCAAGAGTTTTCTAGACAAAACATAAGATTCTCAAAATGTAACAACCACCCTTTAGCTCGAGGATCAAGGCATGTAATATACTATCTGGTTTATTATGTTTGTGCTTTATAACTCAATTAATTCCACTACCAACAGCAAGATAATCGGAAGATAAAGATGGATTGTGAGAATTAAGCATATGATTCTGATACATTTTTAGAAGTTTACAAGAATTGCCTGTGCTGAGACTTGACCCGTCTACAAACAAACAAGTGTTTCTACAAGGTATCCAACTATGGCATTAAGGGTCCATTCCTTGAGTAAAGCACAATAATGGTGGAGATTGAAAGGTTGTTATGAAGAGCTAGCCAAGGTGCTTGCCTTGAACCAATAGGTCTTTTTATGCAGGAGTCATCCGTGTCATAGAGAAATCCCTTGTTTATGCAAAGTATCTCAACTTTGCTAGGTGCATTCAACAATCCATTGAACAGGTGGAATATAAAGCATTAAAGCATGAAGAAGTTGCACCAACATAGCTTCCGAATAATCTTTACATACTCATCACTTCTTACTAAAGAGTGAATACGGAACTACTCACTTTTCATAGCTTTGGCAAAGCTAGGGAAGTGAATGCTACTCATCCCTCTAAGTAGAGGAGCTACTAAGTGAAGCAAACTAAACAAAGAGCTTATCTTCAATGAAGAATAAGTGAATCACTTTCCACCCTTCACGGCTTTGGTAAAGCTCTAAAAAAGTGGAAGAGTTTCACTCTTCTAAGAAGGAAGGATGCTCAAGCAATGAAAGTAAAATACATGAACAATAAAAGTAGACGAAAGTTAGTTACTTTTGGAGGATTTCCACCACAACCAAAAGATGAACTATCTCTCTTGATAATTTGTAAATAAAAGCAAGTACAACTACAAGGGGAGTCTAAGCCTCCATCATGGTTGTCACAACATGAATGTAAAGACTTAGCATAAGTAATTAAAAGAATTCCACTACAAGGGGAGTCTAAGCCTCCATCATGGTTGATATAAATGCAAAATGAAAACATAAACATGAAATGTTCAAGAACTAGATTACTAAACACTCTTACTTTACAAGAACAAGAATTGCTCCCCTTTTTGTCTACAAGAGGAAGAATACCATTTAAGCTCCCAACATGGGAGTATTTATAGGCAAAGAAGGAGAGGGGGAGGGTAGGAGATAAGAGAGGATGAGTGAATAGTATTTGTCGTCCATGGGAATCAACTACTCTGCAGGCAGTCTGCAAAGGACATTCAAACGTGATCTGACGTTCGAATGTTAAGTCTGTCTTTTCTTTAAGGACACTCGAATGTGAGATGTCATTCAAACGTTGGCTGTGTCTTTGCTTTGAGGGCATTCGAACTCCAGATGGGGTCCCATTCCTTCCACTCAAGTGACCTGTGGTTTCTGTGATGGTCATTTCCATACGTCTTGAACAACTTTGACTTTACACTCAGCAACTTGGTCCTCAGTCACTCAGGAAAACGTTCGAACATGGAATGGCATTTGAACGTTGTAATCTAGTACTTCTGGTTCTTCTTTCTTTATTGCAACATGCCAGGTTCTAGTGGTGTAATGTTCTCAGGATCTAGAGGACGTTCAAACATGAGTTGGTGTTCGAACGTGGTACTCATGTACCTTAGCATTTTCCCTTTGTTGACTGCAGCACGCCATGTCCCAGCAGCTGGTCTTGGCAGGATTTCAAAGGGCATTCAAATGTGGGTTGACGTTCGAACGTTCTTACTTTGTTCCAACCTTCTACAATTGTGTTTCGTATTATGCTAGTGTTACATTCAAGTGTGATTTTTGTTGTTCTTCAACCTTTGTTCTCTTTAGGACCTGAAATGTCATTACTTAAACTGCATCAAAGTACAATTAGTCCAAAAAGGTATAGTAAAAATTGTTAACTTTACACACGAATCAGTTACCTTACCCCATAAGAGTCGTAACTTATCCCCCAAAATTGTTATCTTGCCTCCAAACAATGATAACATATCACACAAAAGTGGTAACTTATCCCGAAAAGTGGTAACTTACCTCTAAAAAGTGGCAACTTACTCTTAAAAAGTAGTAACATACTCCCAAAAAATGGTACTTACCGCCAAGTAGCTGTAACTTACCACAAAATGGGTAAGGGTGGTCATGACAAGCTAGGACCAATCTTGATTCAAGGTAAGACCAATTGTAGTGATTTATTTTAGGAAACATTTCAGCCACATCCCTTCTAGTTTATTATATCTTCAAGGAAACCTCCTCTGTTATTCAAAACATCTTTGACACCCCTTCTAATTTATATTTAAATATTATTGACACCCCACTATTAAATCACCATTTCTAACAAAAAAATCATCAAAAATACCAAAATTGCCTCTACATAAATCTCAAATAATATTTTTACATAAAATTATATTAAATTTGAGCCAATTAAAATTAATTTTTCTATATATTAAAATACGAGTTGATTAAAATTTATTCTGATTTGACCTCAACTTGAGCTTCTAGCACTGATTAAAATTTGATTTTAGCACCAATGTGTCTTTCATCAAATGGTACTCCTTGTCTTATAAAGCTTTGTCTTCTTAAACTGAAAGGTTCAAATCCCCTCCCCCTTCCCCTTCCCTTTCTCCCTCCCAAAAAAAAAAAATATTTTGATTTTAGCTGATTAAATTTTTTTTTTACGTATTCAAATTTAACTCGATTAAAATTCAATGCCATTTGATTAAAATTTGATTCAAGCTGATTTAAAATTTTAATCAAATCGAATCGAATTTTAATATGCATAAAAATATAATTTTAAATCAAATCAAATTTTAATACATAAAAAATAAATTTTAATTAACTCGAATCAAATTTTAATCGACCCTCATTTTAATATGTAAACAAATTTAGAAAATAGATAAGGTCTTATTGAAGATATGTCTATCTAGAGGGGTGTGAATGAAGTTTTTTCTAAAATATATCATAGAAAATTTAGTAAAATTGCATTCTAGTTAATGTCATTAATAGATAGGGGATGTTAGTGATGATCCAAAAAATACAAGAGGTGTCCTTAAAGATATGATAAACAAGAATGGGTGTAGTTGAAATTTTCCTTTACATTAAATCACGACTGGTCGTGAGTTATGACTCACTGATCTTGATTTATGCTGACCAATCATAAAATTAGGACTAGTATGTGACAAACAATACAGATCATATTACGATTGTTGATTTTGCATCAAAATCAGGATCGATCATGACAAATCATGACCGATCCAATAAAAAACACTTTTATCCTCCGCATATTTTATTAGTTTGATCTCTAAAGTACCATTTTTTTTTCCCTAAAATATTCAATTCTTATTTAGAAGATCCAATAAATATTCAATTTATCAAATCAACATCAAACTAACATGCAACATTATCCAACAAATATTTAATTCATTAAATCAACACAAAATTAATATTAAATTCAACAAATTAACATTCAACTCAATTCAATTAATATCCAATTCATCAAATTGACACCAAATAAATATTCAATTCATCTAAATAATATTAAACTCATAATAATTGACACTAAATTAACATTCTATGCATCCAAAGGATATTTAAATTCATTCCATTGATATTTAAATTTATTCAATTAACACTAAATAAAAAAATACTTCAAAAATCATTCAACAATGATTCAAGTTATCAAATCAATACCAAAGTAACATGCAATTTCATGTAATTAATATTTAATTAATCAAATTAACACCAAATTAATATTCAAGTTATCATATTAATATTCAATTTCATCTAATAAACATTCAATTCATAAAATTAACATTTAAATTTAACTGGTTAACTTAAAATTCATCAAATTAACTTTTAATTTCATCCAATTAATGTTTAATTCATAAAATTATGAGTAAATTACCATTTAATTCATCCAATTTATATTCCAAATTAATCCCTCTAATTTGAGTAAATTGAATGTTAATTTGAATAATTTTATATTAACTAGTTGAATTTGAATGTTAATTTCATGAATTCAATGTTTAATAGATAAAATTGAATGTTAATTTGATTATTGATATTAATGTAATGTTAATGTGATGAATTAAATATTAATTGGATGAAATTACATGTTAATTTGGTGTTGATTTTATAGATTGGATCTTTATTGGATGATTTTTTAAATAAATGTTTTGATTTTAGTGTTAATTGGATGAATTTGAATATCAATTTCATGCATTGAATGTCAACTTAGTGTTATTTTTTATGAATTTAATATTAATTGAAAAACATTGAATGTTTATTTGATGAATTTAATGTTAACTACTTTTTTTTTTGGTGGAACCTCGACGGTACGAGGAAATTTTATTGTTTAAAAAATTAAATTATACCTAGTCAGGGGGACGTATGTACCTTACCCCTTGATGCAAATCTAATTACATGAAATAAAATAAATAAAATAATAGAATCAATGCATGCATGATACAAGAGTGAAAGAAATAATAAAAATTGTAAAGCATGTTCCTTCTTTAATGCATGTGTCCTAAAACTCAACTCATAATAGGGTTGCATTTAAAAAACGCCATCAATGCTTGATGAGCTGAGAGAAGGGCATAGGATTTTGAGCCTGTTGCTTGAGCTGGAGGCTTGAGCTTGAGCTAGAAGCTTCATCTGGAGGCTTGAACTTGAGCTTGGAGCTAGAGTTGAACTTTTGAGCTTGGAGCCTACTTATTAAAGAAGAAGGTGAACAGTTTTATAGATAATCTGTCCACCCTGATAATCAAATCACTTGATAGACTACTCCAATTATTAAAACGTTAAGAAACCTATGAGATAGGGCAGTTGAATAGATGAGTGAACAAAAGAGCCCAAAACACAAAAATCTTGCATTTTTTATGAGAGAAGCAACCTCTGAGAGATCTTCTTCCTTTGAGCATCTACAAAATAGCAGAGAAGATCTGCACTTGTCTAGGCGTTGGCTTCATGCCACAATAAGGAGAAAGAAGAGACCTTTTATCCAAAAGCATGGGAGAAGATGAATATCCAGCTTAAAGACTAAGAGGCCAAGAGACATGGATAGATCTTGGAGGATACAGATGGAAATCCTCGTAGAGTGCTGGGATATAAAGACATATGAATAGTCCTCTACTTCCAAAGACGTCTATAAGAATGGTGAAGAAATCCAAATGTTGAAGAAGATAAATATCCAGCAGGGAGATCATGAGATCTAGAGAAAGCATCTGAAGAGACAAAAGACCAAAGCATTGATGGGGAAGAACACTAAACAGATCCAGATTTCTTCTCCTGTGAGTGGTGTGGAAGACGAAAAGCCATCGAGACAGTGAAGAACACCAGATCCTTGATATTGAATAACAACAATGATCAAAGGAGCAACGAAGGAGAGTCCAACCATATCCAATGCACAAAATAAAGAAAGGGTCTGATTCTGGGTAATCATGCTTAGAAACTGAATTCCCAAAAATTCCAAGGCAGCCTAGAAATTGAAAGTTCTAGCTATCGAAGCAGAAACAGAGATCTGAAATCTAGATCCAACAATGGAAAACCATACATTCGAAGCAGAGAACCTGAGGTGGAATCTAAAAAGGCAGAGTATATAAATCCGGTGGATATAGAGAGAAACATGAATGGTCTTCCAGGACATTATGCAAGGGGAAGATGCTGAGAGACCAAAAGTAGAAAAACAACCATTAAAGAAGTCCAAAAGAAGTAATCCACTGAGAGCAGATAACCAACAGTTGATAAATACATAAAGAGACTTCTGCACATTAAGTTTCCATGACTAGGTGCCTGTCATATTCATCTCCACTTGAGCTTCTATATCTCTCATATTCGTAGAAAAGGAATGATCACGTATTAAATTCAGGACTGTATAAAAAATGTTGTTTTTGTTATGACATTATAATCTCAATCATCAAAACTTTAAGCATGTCTTCTGTCTTAAGACTTTTAGCTTCATAGCATCTTAAAGCATTAAAATTCTTGTTGAGGTGGGAAGAAAATCTAAATTGGAATAGGTAGAAGAAGACTAATCTAAGACTCCTTTGTTTGCCAAAAAGTCAGCCATAGAGTTACAGTCTCTGTAAATGTGTTGGATTTGGTAATTGAACTTGGATAGGAGAGAATTTAATTTGTACAATAGGGACCATAATTTCCAAGAAGTGCTACATATTTGATTAACCATATTTGCCAAGATCTGAGAATCAGTTTCAATAAAAATGTGATAGACCTCCAAACCATACAGCAATAGCAATTCTAGGCCATCAATTTGTGATGCTCCAAAATTTAGGGTGCCCTTTATTAACCGTTGATAACCCATCAACCCGCAAAAATACCCGTGATTGTCGCATGATCCGACACCACGTCAATAGTCTCCCAATTGCCGGGATTATAACTCATATGTGAAACCCACGTACTTTTTATCATTTAATCTAACCGTGGACCAATGTACCCTGTTTCATTCTCCATTATAGTCCATTTTCATTATAGGGACTAAAGGATACCTAGCTCAAACGCTTGGGAAAAGGATTTAAAAAAAGAAAATTCAAAGTGTGGGAAAGCAAACTGGTACTGCGTACTAACTTGATCCGAAATGTGTACACCCAAGTGCAGGCAGTCAAGTTGTAGTAATAATCCGGTTAAGTCCGGAGTCAAATCCACAAGGAACTATGATTGGTGTTTTGAAGTAAGCAATAACAGAGACCAAGTAACTGAAAATTTTGAGAGTTTGGAGTGGTGGGGTTCTTGAATAGAATAGAAGATTCTTTTCAAGAGTTTTCTTGAAAAAATATAAGATTCTCAAAATGTAATAGCCACCCTTTAGCTCAAGGATCAGGGCATGTAATAGACTATCTGGTTTATTATGTTTGTGTTTTATAACTCAATTAACTCCCGTGTCAACAGTAAGTTAATCGGAGGATAAAGATAGATTGTGAGAATTAAGCAAAATATTTCGATACCTTTCAAGAAGTTTTACAAGAATTATCTGTGCGGAGATTTAACCCGTCTACAAACAAACAAGTGTTTCTACAAGATATCCAACCATGCAATTAAGGGTACATTCTTTGAATAAAGTGCAATAATGGTGGAGATTGAAAGGTTGTTATGAAGAGCTAGCTGGTGCTTGCCTTGAACCAATAGGTCTTTCTATGCAGGAGTCATCTGTATCATAGAGAAAGCCCTTGGTTATACAAAGTACCTCAACTTTGCTAGGTGCATTCAACCATCCATTAAATAGGTGTAATATAAAGCATTAAAGCATGAAGGAGTTGCACAAACATAGCTTCCGGATAATCTTTACATACTCATCACCTCTTACTAAAGAGTGAATGAGGAACTACTGACTTTTCATGGCCTTCGCAATGCTAGAAAAGTGAATGCTACTCATCCCTCTAAGTAGAGGAGCTACGAAGTGAAGCAAACTAAACAAAGAGCTTATCTTCAATGAAGAATAATTGAATCACTTTCCACCCTTCACAACTTTAGTAAAGCTCTAGAAAAGTGGAAGAGTTTCACTCTACTAAGAAGGAAGGATGCTTAAGCAATGGAAGTAAAATACATGAACAATAAAAGTAGAAGAAAGCTAGTTACTTTTGGAGGGTTTCCACAACAACCAAAAGATGAACTATCTCTCTTGATACTTTGTAAATAAAATCAAGTACATTAACAAGGGGAGTCTAAGCCTCCATCATGGTTATCAAAACATGAATGTAAAGACTTAGCATAAGTAAACAAAAGACTTCAACTACAAGGGGAGTCTAAGCCTCCATCATGGTTGATATAAATGAAAAATGAAAACATAAACACTCTTACTTTACAAGAACAAGGAATGTCCTTTAAGCTCCCAACATGGGATTATTTATACGCAGGGAAGGGGAGGGGGTGAAGGAATAGTGTTTGCCACCTAAGTCCAAGTGAAAAACTAACAACTCTGTAGTCAGTCAATGGGGGATCTTCAAACGTGATCTAGCGTTCGCAAGTTAAGTCTGTCTTTTCTTTAAGGACGTTCGAATGTGAGATGTCATTCGAACGTTGTCTGTGTCTTTGCTTTGAGGTCATTCAAATGCCAGATGGGGTCTGATTCCTTCCGCTCAAGTGGCCTGTGGTCTCTAACTTGGTCACTTCCATACATCTTGAACAACTTTGATTTTACACCCTAAAACTTGGTCCTCAATCACTCAAGATAACGTTTGAACGTGGAGTGACATTCGAACGTTGTACTCAAGTACTTCTGTTCTGTGGTTCTTCTTTCTTTACTGCAATATGTCAGGTTTCAGTGGTGTAGTCTTCTCAGGATTCCAAAGGACGTTCGAACATGGGTTAACGTTCGACCGTTCTTGCTTTGTTCCAACCTTCTGCAATTTTGTTCCCTATTGTGCTGGTGTTACATTCAAGTGTGATTTTTGTTGTTCTTGAGCCTTTGTTCTCTTTAGGACCTGAAATGTCATTACTTAAACTCCATCAAAGTACAATTAGTCCAAAAAGGCATAGTAAAAATTGTTAACTTTATGCACGAATCACACCCCCAACCTAAATATTGCTAGTCTCTAGTAATACAATAACAATGAAAGGTAAATCTATTCCTAATGCCTTTTTCTTAGGTCATCCAGTTGCATTTAGCTTATGCAACTAGCCATTGAACCCCTAGGTTTACCCTAGTGGACGAGTGTTGTCTCGTGAGGATTTTCAGTGAAACTACCCACAAATTTCAATCGAACAAGTGTGTATGTGAGATTGTTGACTAAAAATGAATAAGCATTATGGTCGTTGAGACACTCGACTCTCAATCGTGACTTTTCCCTACATTTCTTTTCCATTGGTACTTATTCTATGCGAAAATTAGCACCTGTCGCATCAACACTTGGAATTCCTTGAGTAGTAGGATGGTCATACTGGAAACAAGAATTGGTATATAACAATCATTCCTTTTTTCCACCTTCCATGGATAGCTTTGATTACACAAACCTCTCTAGGAATGCTCTCAGCAAAACAAATCGCTCCGAATATAGTGACATATCTCTCGAAGGTCATGTGATCAGAAAATGGCCAGTCGAAAAAAATCACATACACCATTAGTATAAGAGTGAAGTTTTGAGGAAAACAGACTTTACTTTGGCATAATCTCATGGAAGAATATTGATGTAAACAAAGAAGTTCTAGTTAACACATCCCACTTGTAGTAGACAATACACATATTCATCACACTTGAGATCACCTTGGGCTTTTTGTAGGTTGTAATGGGGCCAGAGGTCAGTGGCTAATGAAAGAACGTCAATGGTGATCAAAGGCTATCTTTTTACGCAGTGTTACACACCTCCTTCTAGTTTCTTGAAATTTTGCTTGGGAATGGGATTTCTTTCTTTCATTTTTCCCATTTTTCACTTTCTTGGCAATTCCCTGTCTCACTGTATCTTTTTTCTTTCTTTCGGTTGGCTCCACCAATTTTCCTTTTATTGAACAGTAGCCACCTTTTTCTTTTCTATTTTTCTTGCCTTTCTATATCATATTGATTTGCAAGAGGGTGCAATAATTTAGATAGCAAGGTATGGTAAATGTATGCTTTTGTGGCTTTGGTCATTACACTGGTGAAAAAAGAATTCATTCATTTAAGGCTCAAGCATGGCTGACTAGGGATATACTTTTGTAAAAGAATTAGCTAAGGCTCAAAGTCGATCCAAAGATGGCCTAAGATCCTTTCTCAAGTATGTGCATATATATATATATGTATGCAAAAGTTTCCCATGGGTTATGAAAATAGATCGCTTTAGTTGCATCAATCAAAGCAAGTTTAATGAGATTATTGAAAGAGATTAGAAGTGAAAGAGTTTACCTTGAGTAATTTTTGATATCCTCTCAAAAAGCACTGTAAAGCTCAAGATTTACCATAGTTTTATTTGTCATCTCCACTTATTATGTCGAGTATTATGAGGAATGTTAGTTATATAGCAATTTCATTTTCAAGTCTAATCACCGTATACCTCAAGAATAGCTCATACTGATGTACATTTGACAATTAAATCATAGAGATAGTATTGAGGTTCCAAAAAATGAGGGTTTACGTCTTGGTTGTTAAGTTGAGGTGTCCAACCGATCATGTGCTTAGTCATTCATAAGCAATCTTAACATCCACATTTGTTTCGTTATTAACAAGAATTACAGTGCTAATCCTATACATGCATTTTAAACAAATAAAAATGATAAACTGCATTATTCATTCCATAAAGGATAATGTGTCTACAATAATGTCAATGATGTAATTCATCCATTCAAAACATAACTTCAACTATCCACAATCAACTCTGAAAAGAAATATACATCCCCCATAAGTACAAGTATCCACAATAATCACAAATGAGATAAACATCCATAAGAATTATCAAAAGACACTCCTCCACAATAGTACAGAAATTTCCCAGAAACTATTCAAAGAAAAAATAACAAACAACAAACAATCAAGAACAGAAATCAACTACTCCCTCTCAAGAACAGAAATAATCAATCCTCTCCTCCATCTCCATCTCCATCAGCACCACTAGCTCCACTAGCACTACCAGCTCCACTAGCTCCACCCCTCAAAAGCCTCAAGATCTCATCCTGCTTAGCTTCAATGCTAAGCATGATGTCCCGTAGAAAATGTCTGGTGGTCATGCTGGAGCCTACTTGATCTGGCTGCTCTCTCTCTCTCTCTCTCTCTCTCAGCATCCAACTCCTCCTACACCTCATCGATTCCTTGAGGAGGGGGCATCTCTTGCCTAACCGCCGAGGTGCCACTATGCCCTAGGCTTCTCTTGAACGACTCTTTGTTCAGCGGCCCCATTGGCTTTTGGATTTCCATTTTTGGCCTTACCCTCACCCCATTGTCGGTGCATATCTCAGTCACAAGTGTGCCAAATGGGAGTGCACTCCTCTTTGCATCACACCCCTTCTTCATTTCATTCAAAATCAACGAGGGGAGGTCGATGTTATGCCCTCGCCCTAGTGCATAGAGCAAGCGTGCCATCTTGGGCAAAATCTCATTTTTTCTTCCTATGGGGGCTAGGTTCGCCACCGCAATCAAATTAAGCATTATGTACTTGTTGGTGGGCTCTCCTTGTTTTAAAAATTTCCTCCCTCCCCATGAAGAATTAGTCAACCCCATCAATTCCTTTCCCACCACATTCTTCTTTGGCAAGTACATTGGGTTTTGTACCCGAGGCATCTCTCTCCTTACCTCCAAAATACACGCCTTATCTACATCAATATGGGTGCCTCGTACATATATTCTGATTGCACCGTTGATGATCTCGACGTTGGAGTAGAACTCCCTCACCAAGTCAACAATTGTGTCTCCGCTATTCCTCAAGTGCCACACCCCACTCCCTCTTTCCATTTCCTCCAACAAACCCAACTCAGCAAAATCAATGATTACAACATCTTGTTCACAAACCACAGCGTGGTTTTGAAAGAAATTTTCATACCTCTCAGCTTTAAGAGCACTGGAAATCTAGTTCGATCATACCTCTTCTTTCTTTGCTTCCCTTCTCTTTCTTCAATGACCTCTTCTACGAAGTTGGGTTCTTGGTTTACTGGTGGAGTGCACCTAGTAGGAAGCTTAACCCTAGGCATTGTGTTGTTCTCAGTTTTGAGCTTGAGAGGGTGTGAAAAGTCTTGGTTATTTGGTGAAAATTGGGGATTTTTGATGTGGAAAAGCTTTTGGATAGTTGATTTGTGGTGGAAATGAGGAATGAGTGGAGTATTGAGGGTTGGGGAGTGAAAAAGGGTCCAAGGGTTTAGAGGATTTTGGAGTTCTTTGAGAATTTTGAACTGAGGAAGACGATCCAGGTATTTATATTCTGAGGAGGAACGTTCGAACATAGTATGAAGGATTTTAAAATATCGTTTGAATGTGAATGACGTTCAAACGTGGTGAGCTCCTAGTACTTTTGAGTTTTGTCAGAGACCAAAGTGCTATAAGCTTCTGTCGTTCAAACGTGCTATTTTCGTTCGAACATTAGTCTAATTCAAACGTGCTATTGGCGTTCGAACGAACTAAGCACCCAATACTTTTTGTTTCCATCAGAGACTTCATTAAAGGTTGAGTACTGTAAGCAAGCAACGTTCAAACGTGTAATCAAAACTCAAAACTTTTCAAAAATTTTCTGCACTACATTATACATAATAAAAGAGGGCAAAACATTCAAGTTTGAACCAAAAATTCATGGCGTCTCAGGACAAATCCCTACCCATGCTCAAGGTTGGTATTTTAGGACATTCCTTACTCGGCCCATGTTTTCATTTCAGTCAAAAGAGTTTGTACAAAACATAAAGATTTTTTACACTTTTTTACAAAAATTTGAACCCTTGGCTTTCATGCCAACTATTCTAATCTGAGTCTTCATCTGTCTCCATTCCATTTGAACAACCAGTAACTCTCCCAATTTCTTGTCTCACAAACCGGTTAAACAATGTGCCAAAATAGGATGGCATGTCAAGATAATCCATACTCTGCCCATTCACTATCCAGTCTAATCGATCGAGTGTGCGACCGAAAATTGGTTCAGAACCCTGATTGTATCTCTTCTCGTGAAAGTATCTTTCACGCTGTTTATAGGCACCAAGTCTTTTGGCACTACAGAGTTTAGCATAGGTGCTTCAGCCGCGCAGGGGTTTCGCTTGTTGTTCTCTGATCTCATTCTTTATTACCAATCTTACTTTTCTCATGATCATAGTGTGCACATCAGAAGGAAATGTGTGTAAAACTCCTAAACTAAACCAAAAAAGTTTAACATCCATATTTTTTATACTATTAAGACTCACTATCTGGTTCTTTAACGTCAGTCAGTCACAAAGATGATCAAAGATGACCCACAAACATAACCATCAAAATGCAAAACATGGTAATCAAAATATGGTACACAATCGCATCGAGAACAACAACAACAACAACACAAATATGAACTGTAGTTCTCTCCCCCCAACCTAAATTGAACATTGTCCCTAATATTTCAAATTTACCGATCTGGTGAGCTTTGGAGATGAGGTTGAATGGTAGAGATCTTGTTCATTAGCTGAAACCTTCAAGCAAAATACACAAATCAACCGTCTCATTGCAGATATGGGTTAGGATGAAAATCCTTGATTCTGAGTGCAAACAGAAGAAGCATAGCCATGTACAAATAGAGTAAACATGCGTAAATCATGAGACAAAGGATGGGGTCTTCAGGTAGTATGGTCATAGTGTTGTTGGGAGATGGGTCGTGATTCCATAGGATCGTAACAGTGGAGAAGAAGAAGAAAAGCATAAGAAGAAGAAGAAGAAGAAAAAGAAAAGAAAGGGGAAAGGGACAGAAGTGCGTGGAAAGAGAGGAAAAGGGGGTGGGGGCCTTATAAAGGCGGTGGTGTGGTTTGGGTCGGACCGGGTTCTCCCTGACCTGGTCGCTTTTTGTGTCGACGGGCACTTTTCTCGAAACAATGTTCTAGATCCATTAAAAGAATAGTCTCCACGTTTTTGACAAAGTCCTCCACAAAGGGTTTCAATCGCTGACCATTGACGGTAAAGATATTACCATTCAATGGGTTCTCTACTTCCACTGCCCCATGTTCAAACACTTGTCTGACAATGTATGGTCCAGTCCATCTTGATTTCAACTTACCAGGAAAAAGGCGGAGTCTTGAATTGAAAAGCAAAAATTTTTTATCAGTTTTAAAAGACTTTCGCACTATGTTCTTGTCATGAAAAATTTTCATTCTGGATTTTACAATCTTAGCATTTTCATATGCTTCATTTCTCAGTTCCTCCAATTAGTTAATCTGAAGTTTTCTTGCTAGTCCAGCTTTGTCCATGTCAAAGTTCATTGCCTTAATAGCTTAGTATGCTCTATGTTCCAATTCCACAAGTAGGTGACAAGGTTTTCTATAGACTAATCGGTAAGGAGACATGCCCAAAATTGTTTTAAAAGCAGTACGATATGCCCAAAGTGCATCAGTTAGTCTTGATAACCAATCTTTGCAGTTTGGATTTATCATTTTTTTTAAAGTTAATTTGATCTCCCGATTAGCCAATTTAGCCTGTCCACTAGTTTGTGGGTGGTATGGAGTTGCAATTTTGTGAAAAATCAAGTATTTTTTCATCAGATTCCAGAAAGGTCGATTACAAAAATGAGCACCTCCATCACTTATGATGGATTTTGGGATTATAAATCGGGATAAAATATTTTCTTTTAAAAACTTGATCACCATTTGGTGATCATTATTCCAACATGGAATTGCCTCAACCCATTTGGATACATAGTCTACGGCTACCAAAATGTATACATAGCCAAAGGAGGGGGAAATGGTCTCATAAAATCGATGCCCCAACAGTCAAAAATTTTAACTATTAGAATGGGGTTTAGAGGTATCATGTTTCTTCTTGAAATATTTCCCAACCTTTGACATCCATCGCAAGTTAAACAAAAAGTATGGACATCTTTGAAAAGTGTTGGCCAGTAAAATCCACACTGCAGGATTTTTGCAGTGGTTTTTCTGGATGAAAAATGGCCACCACATGCTTCAGAATGACAAAATGCTATTACCTATTAGCTTTCTTGAGCGGGGATGCAACGTCTTATGATTTGATCCTTACAGTACTTAAATACTATGGATCTTCCCAAAAGAAATTGCGAACCTCTCTTAGAAATTTCTTTTTGTCCGTGGAGGAAAAGGACAGATGGAGTGTTCCAGTAGCAAGAAAATTAGCAATATCAACATACCATGGGGTCTCATCAATTATGAACAGTTGTTCATCCGGGAATTTTTTATTAATTGGCATTCCATCCTTGTGAAATTTGTAAGTTAACTTGGGCAGATGGTCTACAACCATATTCTCAACATCCTTTTTGTCCTTAATGACCAACTCAAACTCTTGAAAAAAGAGTATCCATTTCAAGAGCCTTGGTTTAGCATCTTTTTTTGTGAGCAAAAATTTTAGTGATGCATGGTTAGTAAATACAGTAACAGAAGAATCAACAAGATAAGAACAAAAGTTTTCCAAAGCAAAGACTACAACAAGTAATTCTTTTTCAGTTGTCGAATAGTTCATTTGAGCATCATTCAAAGTTTTACTTGCATAGTAAATCACATGTGGTTTCTTATCTTTTCGTCCACCTAACACAACACCTACAACATAGTCACTTGCATCACTTTAGCTCAAAGGGTTCAGGGGGTTGCATTATTGGGGCAGAAATTAACATGCCCTTAAGCTGATCAAAATTTTTTTGTGTGTTTCATTCCAGTCAATGATTACGTTTTGACTTAGGAGATGACACATGGGTTTAGCTATGGTACTGAAATCTTTTATAAATATCCAGTAAAACCTTGCATGTCCCAAAAATGATCGGATATCTTTTACAGTCTTAGGAGCAGGAAAATTTCCAATCGGATCTATTTTCGCTTTATCAACTTTCATGCCCTCAAATGACACAATGTGACCTAAGACAATACCTTGTGTTACCATAAAATGACATTTTTCTTAATTAAGCACCAGATTAGATTCTTGAAATCTTATCAACACTTTTTCTATGTTTGCCAGACACAAATCAAATGAGTCACCATACACAAAGAAGTCATCCATGAATACTTCCAAAAATTTCTCGACAATGTCACTAAATAGACTTAACTTGAATCTTTGAAATATTGTAGGAGCATTACAAAGCCCGAAAGGCATCCTTTTGAATGCAAAGGTGCCAAAGGGGCATCTGAATGTGGTTTTCTCCTGATCATTGAGTGCTATCTCAATTTGATTGTACCCGAAATAGTCATCCAGGAAACAGTAACATTCATGGCCTACAATTCTCTCTAGAACCTGGTTAAGAAAGGGAAGAGGGGAGTGGTCTTTTCTAGTCACCAAATTGAGTTTTCGGTAGTCAATACACATCCACCATCCTGTGATGACTCGAGTGGGTACTAGTTCATTTGCATCATTTTTGACCACTGTGACTCCAGAATATTTAGGCACAACTTGGGTTGGACTAACCCATTTGCTATCGAAGATGGGGAAGATTATCTCAGCATCTAAGAGCTTTAGCACCTCTACCTTTACGACTTCCTTCATGAGAGGATTCAGTCATCGCTGTATTTAACAAAAGGATTTTTAGTCCTTTTCAAGGTATATGGCATGATTGCAGATTAACGGGCTTATACCTTTCAAGTCAGCGATGGTCCACCCAATGGTGCTTTTGTGGCTTTTAAGAACTTCAATCAGTTTAGACTCTTGCAAGTATGTGAGCTTAGACAAAATTATCACTGGGAATGACTCATCCTCTCCTAGGAATGCATATTTGAGGTCAGATGGGAGAGGATTCAATTTAGGCTTTGGTGGCTTGTCACTTGATGATGGTTTTGTGCCACTTGGTGAAAGTTCCTCGAATTTGGGGGCCTATGTATTAACAGCATAAGTTGGGCAATTCTTTGGATCATCATCTATTGTTTCAAATGTGATGGATTCTGACAAAGAAAGTTTAGTGGAATTTTCATAGAATGTGTTGTTCAGATGGTCCTGGACCAAAGACTCAATGAAATTTATTTCTCTTTCTTCTTTGTCCTCTCCTAGGTGTTTGGCAATATTAAAAATATTCAGCTCAAGATTCATATTTCCAAAGGTTAATTTCATGACCCCATTCCTGCAATTGATTAATGCATTTGAAGTTACTAGGAAGGGTTGACCAAGAATAATGGGAATTGGATTCTCTAAATATTTTACTGGCTGAGTATCTAGGATGATGAAGTCAATAGGGAATACAAAGTTGTCCACTTGGACAAGTACATCTTCAACAATACCACTAGGAATTTTGACAAATCTGTCTGCCAACTAAAGTGTGACACTTATGGGTTTGAGTTCTCCCAGACCCAATTACTGGTAAACAGAGAATAGGAGCAAATTGACAAATGCTCCAAAATCTAGCAGTGCTTGTTCGATTCTAAAATTTCCAATGACACACGACACAGTCGGACATCCTAGATCTTTGTATTTTGGAGGGGTTTTTTTGTTGAATTAAGGCACTAGCATATCCTGTCAAGAAGGCTCTTTTTTGAACATTCTAGCTTCTCTTGACTGTGCACAAGTCTTTCAGAAACTTGGCATAAGATGGAACCCATTTGATTGCATCCAGAAGTGGGACATTGATTTTTACTTGCTTGAAGAGCTCGTAAATTTCTGGCTGATTGTTCAACATCTATGCAGTTTTGAGTCTATGAGAAAAAGGAGCAGGAATAGAACATGAGGGTTCTTCTTCCCTTGATGGCTCTAGTTCTTGTTCAATCATTGGCTCGGGTTCCTCTTCTCTCACAAGTTCAACCTCAGTTGGTTTAGGCTCGATTGGTGAGTTGACTGGGATGGATTTTGGCTTTGGAATTAGCATGTCTTTGATGGCCTTGTCAATCACCTTGCCACTTCTTAGTGTAGTGACAACTTGGGCTTGACCTTATGGGTGTTCCATGGTTGAAGGATTTCCCACCTGAAATTGGCCCTGTGGTGGTTTTGGTTGGGCAGGAAACTTGCCCTTCTTATTTGTGGTCATGGACTAGGTGAGCTTTTGAATGTGACTTTTAAGATCCTTGAAAGATTGAGTGGTCTGGGTTTTGAAATCAATGAAAGCCTGAGTGGAACTATGGTTGTAGTTCATTTGGCTTTGCAAGAACTGATTCAGCGTGTCCTCTAAGCTCCTCTTTTGTGGTGGTCGGAATGGTTGGTACGTGGGAGGTCCTTGAGGTGGTGGGTATGAACCTTGTTGTTGGTTCATGGGAGTTGGTTGTGTGTTTCTCCAACTGAAGTTTGGGTGGTTCCGCTACCCTGGATTGTATGTTTCAGAGTATGTGTTGGAGTAAGGCTTGTTAAAATTAGAGACAACATTTGTTTGCTCCAACAAAACCTCTTTGAATGCTGGAATTGTAGGACACTCCCTAGTAGGGTGTCCTGTCAGTGCACAAATCCCACTCACTTGTTCTTTGGAAGAGCTGACATCAACTTGATGAACCTCTTTCATCTCTAAAGCTTCAAGCTTTCGAGACAGGATGTACATTTTTACTCTTAGGTCATCATCCTCTTTCAAGACATACTTACTCCCTTGGGAAGTAGATGGTTTGGTTTCAACAATGGTGGGGGAGGCTAAGTCCCACATCTGAGAACTGACAGATAAGGTATCAAAAAAATTGAATGCCTCCTCCAGACTCTTGCTCATAAACTCTCCTTGAGCCATCATTTCAACAAGCTGACGTAGTCTAGTGGGCAAGGAGTCATAGAAAAATTCCACCAAAGTCCAATTCTCGAAAGCATGGTGTGGGCAGGACAGGAGCAGATCCTTGAATCTCTCCCAGCTTTGGTAAAAGGTTTCTCCTTCTTTGACCAAAAAATTCATGATTTGCCTTTTCAATGCATTAGTTCGGTGTAGAGGAAAAAACTTTCTAAAAAAAAAATTTGTAATGTCCGCTAGTCAGGTATTGAAAGAGCTTTTAAAGAATTTAGCCATTGTTTAGCTTTGTCCCTTAAGGAAAAAGGGAAAAGTTTCATCTTGGCCAGTTCAGAATTATCTTGAAAAGTTCCACACACTTCCTCAGAATCTTTTATATGCATATATGGGTTTTCTGTTTCGAGTCCCTGAAATTGAGGGAGTAGTTGAATTGTCCTCGTCTTTACAGTAAAGAGGGGTGCATCTTCAGGAAAGATAAAATAAGAGGGGAGACTATTCCTTGTGGGATTTAAGTAATCCCTCAGAGTTTGAATGTTAGGTACTTCCCCCTCTCTTACAAGAATTTCCTCTCGTCTCTCACCATTTGCCATTTTACTTTCACAAGAGTCTGCTACTGATCTAAGTGAAAGTGGTTCAAATTGATTTATAGACCCAGAAGATTCAGTTGGTAAATATTGATAGTGAAGAGCATTTTCAAACATAAAAGTAATTAAAACAACTTTATATACAGTAAAGCAAACTTGTACAAAAAGTGAGGACTTTTTACCTTTTACCGTAAAATACCTTTTATGGTTCCCCGACAACAACGCCAAAAATTTGGCTTGATCTAAAATATGTACACCCAAGTGTAGGCGGTCAAGTTGTAGTAATAATACGGTTAAGTTCGGAGTCGAATCTACAGAGAACTATGATTGGTGTTTTGAAGTAAGCAATAATAGAGATCAAGTAACTGGAAATTTCGGGAGCTTGGAGTGGTGGGTTCTTGAATAGAATAGAAGATTTTTTTCAAGGGTTTTCTAAACAAAATATAAGATTCTCAAAATGTAACAGCCACCCATTAGCTCAAGGATCGGGCATGTAATAGACTATCCAGTTTCTTATGTTTGTGCTTTATAACTAATTAACTCCTGTGTCAACAGCACGTTAATCAGAAGATAAAGATGGATTGTGAGAATTAAGCACATTATTTCGATACCTTTCTAGAAGTTTTACAAGAATTGTCTGTGCTAAGACTTAACCCGTCTACAAACAAGCAAGTGTTTCTACAAGGTATCCAACCATGGCATTAAGGGTCCATTCTTTGAATAAAGTGTAATAATGGTGGAGATTGAAAGGTTGTTATGAAGAGCTAGCTGGGGTGCTTGCCTTGAACCAACAGGTCTTTCTATGCAGGAGTCATCCGTATCATAGAGAAAGCCCTTGGTTATAAAAAATACCTGGACTTTGCTAGGTGCATTCAACCATCCATTGAACAGGTGGAATATAAAGCATTAAAGCATGAAGGAGTTGCAGAAACATAGCTTCTGGATAATCTTTACATACTCATTACCTCTAACTAAAGAGTGAATGAGGAACTACTCACTTTTCATGGCCTTGGCAATGTTAGAAAAGTGAATGCTACTCATCTCTTTAAGTAGAGGAGCTACCAAGTGAAGCAAACTAAACAAAGAGCTTATCTTCAATAAAGAATAAGTTAATCACTTCCACCCTTCACGGCTTTGATAAAGCTCTAGAAAAGTGATAAAGCTCCATCATGGTTGTCACAACATGAATGTAAAGACTTAGCATAAGTAAATAAAAGACTTCAACTACAAGGGGAGTCTAAGCCTCCATCATGGTTGATATGAATGCAAAATGAAAACATAAACATGAAATGTTCAAGAACTAGATTACTAAACACTCTTACTTTACAAGAATAAGGATTACTCCCCCTTTTCTCTACAAGAGGAAAAATGCCCTTTAAGCTCCCAACATGGGAGTATTTATAGGCAAGGAAGGGGAGGGGGTGAACTGCCCAAGTTCAAGTGAAAAGCCAACAACTCTGCAGCTAGTCAGTGGGGGACAATCGAATGTGATCTGGCGTTCGAACGTTAAGTCTGTCTTTTCATTAAGGACGTTCGAACGTCAGATGTCGTTCGAACGTTGTCTGTCTTTGCTTTGAGGGCATTCGAATGCCTGATGGGGTCTGATTCCTTCCACTTAAGCGGCCTATAGTCTTTGACTTGGTCACTTTCATACGTCTTGAACAACTTTGACTTTACACTGAGGAACTTGATCCTTAGTCACTCAAGACAACGTTCGAACGTGGAGTGCTGTTCGAAAGTTGTACTCAGGTACTTTTGTTCTATGGTTCTTTTTTCTTTATTGCAACATGCCAGGTTCCAATGGTGTAGTCTTCTCAGGATTCCAGAGGACGTTCGAATGTGGGTTGATGTTCGAACGTTCTTGCTTTGTTCCAACCTTCTGCAATTTTGTTTCCTATTGTGCTGGTGTTACATTCAAGTGTGATTTTGTTGTTCTTGAGCCTTTGTTCTCTTTAGGAATTGAAATGTCATTACTTAAACTCCATCAAAGTACAATTAGTCCAAAAAGGCATAGTAAAAATTGTTAACTTTATGCACAAATCATACCGGTACGGTTTGCCTTCTGAAAAATGTATACCGATACGATTTTCTTTCTGGACCAGACTGTACCGGTACACTTTACCCAGTTTTGCCTTTTTCACCTATTTTTCATTTCCAATCCATTTCAAACCATCTTATTTTCATCCAAAACATGCATGATGGAGTTTTTCACATAAACCCTCACTTTTACAAGTCATTACAATTAATTTAGATGTATTTACAATGCCAAAACGAGGTTTTAACAAAAGTTTACAAAAAACTAAGGTTAAAGGTCACAAGTTGGCCCCTCTTCACCCTTGAGGCTCCTAATGAGGACCATCCGCCAAAGTATATCCCACCCCTAAAATTTTTTCCCGTATGGGGTGAGCCACACTCAGTAGAATATTTCCTACAAAGACTTCTCCCCACCTAAGTGCATATGTAATGTTTACATGCAACAATCCACAAACAACATTCTTTTCAATCAAGACAATGTAATTCTATGTCAGGGATTTTACCATGTCATGCTATGAAATGAGATGAGACTCACTCTTGCATTTTAACCCAAGTCCTCACCGATTCTCATAACACAACGCAATGCACTTGTATAATGAATCCATCAATTGACAAAAATACATCCAATAACTATTTGAAATAAAGTTGTGTTTTTATAAAATCAAATCATTGATGGATGTTACCCATTGAATGGGTAATTTTATAAAACAAAATCTTATGTCTTTGTTGGGCAACGAATTTTAGAATCTCATCGCCGGCTCCGTAAGCCTTTCTACACTTTTTGGACTTGCACTGTTGGAGTGTATGAACCAAATAATCGGGCTATGCACCCGACGAAGAATCTAGCCCTGTTTACTGATTCGTGCGCAAAGTTAACAAATTTTACTATGCCTTTTTGGACTAATTGTGCATTGATGGAGTTTAAGTAATGACATTTCAGGTCCTAAAGTGAACAAAGGCTCAAGAACAACAAAAATCACACTTGAATGTAACACCAGCACAATAAAGGATTCGTGCGCAAAGTTAACAAATTTTACTATGCCTTTTGGACTAATTGTGCTTTGATGGAGTTTAAGTAATGACATTTCAGGTCCTAAAGTGAACAAAGGCTCAAGAACAACAAAAATCACACTTGAATGTAACACCAGCACAATAAAGAACAAAATTGCAGAAGGTTGGAACAAAGCAAGAACATTCGAACGTCCTCTGAAATCCTGCCAAGACCAACTGCTGAGACATAGCGTGTTGCAGTCAACAAAAAGGAAATACTGAGGTACTTGAGTACCACGTTTGAACATCAACTCACGTTCGAACGTCCTCTGGAATCCTGAGAAGACTACAACACTGGAACCTAGCATGTTGCAAGAACCACAAAACAGAAGTACTTGAGTACAATGTTCAAACGTCAATCCATGTTTGAACATTGTTTTGAGTGACTGAGGACCAAGTTGCTAAGTGTAAAGTCAAGGTTGTTCTAGACGTATGGAAGGAACCAAGTCAGTGACCACAGGCCACTTGGGTGGAAGGAATCAGACACCATCTAGCATTCGAAGGCCCTTAAAGCAAAGACACATAAAATGTTCGAATGCCAAATCACGTTCGAACATCATTCAAGAAAGGACAGACTTATTATTCGAACACCAAGTAATGTTTGAACGTCATCTACAGACAACCTGCAGAATAGTTGATTCCCATGGGCGACAAACATTATTCACTCATCCTCTCTTATCTCCTACCCCTTACCTTTCCTTGCCTATAAATACTCCCATGTTGGGAGCTTAAAGGGCATTCTTCCTCTTGTAGAGTAAATGAGAGAGCAATCTTTTCTCTTGTAAAGTAGAAAGTTTTAAGTAATCTAGTTCTTGAACATTTCTTATCTATGTCTATCTTTTCATTTGTATCAACCATGATGGAGGCTTAGACTCTCCTTGTAGTTGAAGTCTTTTATTTACTCATGCTAAGTCTTTACATTCATATTGTGACAACCAGGCTGGAGGCTTAGACTCCCCTTGTAGTTGTACTTGCTTTTATTTACAAGTATCAAGAGTGATAGCTCAACTTTTGGTTGTGGTGGAAACCCTCCAAAAGTAACTAGCTTTCTTCTACTTTCGTTATTTATGTCTTTCACTTCCAATGCTTGAGCTACCTTCTTTCTTAGAAGTGTGAAACTCTTCCACTTTTCTAGAGCTTTTCCAAAGCCGTGAAGGGTGGGACGTGATTCACTTATTCTTCATTGAAGATTAGCTTTTCGTTTATTGTACTCTCACTTAGTAGCTCATTCACTTGGAGGGATAAATATCACTCACTTGTCTAGCATGACCAAAGCCACAATGAGTGAGTAGTTCTTCATTCACTCTTTAGTAAGAGGTGATGAATATGTAAAGATTACCCGAAAGTTATGTTTGTGCAACTCCTTTATGCTTTAATGATTTATATTCCACTTGTTCATTGGATGATTGAATGCATCTAGAAAAGCTAAGGTACTTTGTATAACCAAAGGTTTCTTCTATGATACGGATGACTCCTGCATAAAAAGACCCAGTGGTTCAAGGCAAGCACCCCGACTAGCCCTTCATGACATCTTTTCAATCTCCAACATTATTGCGGTTTATTCAAAGAATGGAACATTAATGTCATGCTTGGATGCCTTGTAGAAACACTTACTTGTTTGTAGAAGGGTTAAGTCTTGACACAGAAAATTCTTGTAAACTTCTACAAAGGCATCGGAATCATGTGCTTAATCCTTACAGTCCATCTTTATCCTCTGATTAACTTGCTGTTGACATGAGAGTTAATTGAGTCATAAAGTACAAACATAATAACCGAATAATCAATTACATATTCTAATCCTCGAACTAAAGGGTGGCTATCACATTTTGAGAATCTTATATTTTTTCTAGAAAACTCTTGAAAAGAATTTGATATTCTATTCAGGAAATTCGACAACTTCAAGTCCTCAAGGTTTCCAATTACTTGGTCTCTATCACTGCTTACTTCTAAACACTAATCATAGTTCCATGTGGATTCGACTCCGGACTTCACTGAATTGTTACTATAACTTGACTGCCTGCACTTGGGTGTACACATTTTGGATCAAGTCAATTTTTTGTCGCCGTTGCCGAGGAACCAAAAAAGGTGTTTTTGAGAAAAAGGTGAAAAGACTTTCATATCTGTGTGAATATTTGTGTATAAATTTGTTTTAATTATTTTTTATGTCTGAGAATGCTCCTCAATATCAAAATTTGCTGGTAGAATCTTCTAGGTCTGTGAACCAACCTGAACCATCTTCTCCTAGATCAATAGTAGACTCTTGTGAAAGTAGAATAGAAAATGATGAGAGATGAGGAGAAATTCCTATGAGGGAGGAGGAAGTGTCTAACATTCAAACTTTGTGGGATTACTTAAATCGCACAAGGAATAGTGTCCTCTCTTGTTTTGTTTTTCCTGAAGATGCACCCCTCTTTACTGTAAAGACGGGGACAGTTCAACTACTCCCTCTATTCTGTGGACTCGAAACAGAAAATTCATATCTGCACATAAAAGAGTTTGAGGAAGTATGTGGAACGTTTCAAGACAATTCTGAGTTAGCCAAAATGAAACTTTTTTCATTTTCGCTAAAGGATAGAGCTAAACAATGGCTACATTCTTTAAAAGCTCTTTCAATACCTAACTGGCGGGCACTGCAAAATGAATTTTTCAAAAAGTTTTCCCTTTACACCGCACTAATGCATTGAAAAGACAAATCATGAATTTTTCGGTCAAAGAAGGAGAAACCTTTTACCAAAGTTGGGAGAGATTCAAGGATCTACTCCAGTCTTGCCCGCACCATGCTTTTGAGAACTGGACTTTGGTAGGATTTTTTTATGACTCCTTGCCCACTAGACTATGTCAGTTTTTCGAAATGATGGCTTAAGGAGAGTTCATGAGTAAGAGTCCGGAGGAGGCATTCAATTTTTTCGACACCATATCTAACAGTTCTCAGAAGTGGGACTCAACCTCCCCTACCATTGTTGAAACCAAACCATTTACTTCCCAAGGGGGTAAGTATGTCGTGAAAGAAGACGATGACCGAAGAGCCAAAATGTCCACCCTGTCTCGATAGCTTGAAGCTTTAGAGATGAAAAAAGTTCATCAAGTTGATGTTAGCTCTCCCACAGAACAAGTGTGTGGAATCTATGCACTGACAAGACATCCTACTGGGGAGTGTCCTACAATCCCAACATTCAAAGAGGTTTTGTTGGAGCAAACAAATGTTGTCTCCAATTTCAATAAGCCTTACTCCAACCCCTACTCTGAAACATACAATCTAGGGTGGCGAAACCACCCGAACTTCAGTTGGAGAAACACCCAGCCAACTCCAATGAACCAACAACAAGGTTCACACCCACCACCTCAAGGACCACCGGTATACCAAGCATAACAACCACCACAAAAGAGGAGCATTGAGGACACACTGAATCAGTTCATGCACAACCAAATGAACTACAACAATAGTTCCACTCAGGCTTTTACTAATTTCAAAACCAGACCACTCAATCTTTCAAGGATCTTAAAAGCCACATCCAAAAGTTGACCCAATCCATGACCACACATGAGAAGGGCAAGTTTTCTGCCCAACCAAAACCACCACAAGGCCAATTTCAAGTAGGAAACCCTTCAAACATCAAAAATCCACAAGGCCAAGCCCAAGCTGTCACTACACTGAGAAGTGGCAAGGTGATTGACAAGACCATCAAAAACATTCTAATCCCAAAGCCAAAGCCAAAGTCAATCCCAGTCAACTCACCACTCGAGCCTGAACCAACTGAGCCTGATGTGTGAGAGAAGAGGAACCCAAGCCCATGATTGAACAAGAACCAAGCCATCAAGGGAAAAAGAACCCTCGTGTTCTATTCCTGCTCCTTTTCTCATAGACTCAAAATCACACAAAAGTTGAATAATCAGCCAAAATTTATGAGCTTTTCAAGCAAGTAAAAATCAACATCCCACTTCTGGATGCAATCAAACAGGTTCCATCTTATGCCAAGTTTCTGAAAGACTTGTGCACAATCAAGAGAAGACAGAATGTTCAAAAAAGAGCCTTCTTGACAGAACATGCCAGTGCCTTGCTTCAACACAAAACCCCTCCAAAATACAAAGATCCAGGGTGTTCGACTGTGTCATGTGTCATTGGAAATTTCAAAATCGAACAAGCACTGTTAGACCTAGGAGCAAGTGTCAATTTGCTCTCATTCTCTATTTACCAGTAGTTGGGTCTGGGAGAACTCAAACCCACAAATGTCACACTTCAGTTGGCAGACAGATCTGTCAAAATTTCTAGGGGTATTGTTGAAGATGTACTTGTCCAAGTGGACAACTTTGTGTTTCCTGTTGACTTCATCGTACTTGATACTCAGCCAACAAAGTATTCAGAGAACCCAATTCCCATCATTCTTGGTCAACCTTCCTAGCAACTTCAAATGCACTAATCAATTGCAGGAATGGGGTCATGAAATTAACCTTTGGGAATATGACTCTTGAGTTGAATATTTTCAATGTTGCCAAACACCTAGGAGAGGAAAAGGAAGTGGAAGAAATAAACTCCATTGAATCATTGGTCCAGGACCATCTGAATAACACATTCTGTGAAAATTCTACTAAACTTTCTTTGTCAGAATCCATCACATCTGAAACAATAGATGATGATCCAAAGAATTGCCCAACTCGTGCTGTTAATACATGGGCCCCCAAATTCGAGGAACTTTCACCAAGTGGCACAAAGCCACTCTCATCAAGTGATAGGCCACCAAAGCCTGAATTGAAACCTCTCCCATCTGACCTCAAATATGCATTCCTAGGAGAAGACGAGTCGTACCCAGTGGTAATTTCATCTAAGCTCACAGACTTGCAAGAGTCTAAACTGATTGGAGTTCTTAAAAACCACAAAAGCACCATTGGGTGGACCATCGCTGATTTGAAAGGTATAAGTCCGTTAATCTGCAATCATGCCATATACCTTGAAGAGGACTCAAAACCCTCTCGTCAAATGCAGTGACGACTGAACCCTCACATGAAGGAAGTTGTGAAAATGGAAGTGCTTAAACTCTTAGATGCAGGGATAATCTTCCCCATCTCCGATAGCAAATGGGTTAGTCCAACCCAAGTTGTGCCCAAAAAGTCTAGGGTCACAGTGGTTAAAAATGAAGCAAATGAACTAGTACCAACTCGAGTCGTCACAGGATGGCGGATGTGTATTGACTATCAAAAACTCAATTTGGTAACTAGGAAAGATCATTTTTCGCTTCCATTTCTTGACCAGGTTCTAGAAAGAATTGCAGGCCATGAATTCTACTATTTCCTGGATGGGTATTCTGGATACAATCAAATTGAGATAGCACTCAATGATCAGGAGAAAACCACATTCACATGCCCTTTTGGCACTTTTGCATTCAAAAGGATGTCATTCGGACTTTGTAACACTCCTGCAACATTCCAAAGATGCATGTTGAGTCTGTTCAGTGACATGGTCGAGAAATTTTTGGAAGTCTTCATGGATGACTTCTCTGTGTATGGTGACTCATTTGATTTGTGTCTGGCCAATCTAGAAAAAGTATTGATAAGATGTCAAGAAGCCAATCTGGTGCTTAATTGGGAAAAATGTCATTTCATGGTAACACAAGGCATTGTCTTAGGTCACATTGTGTCGTCTGAGGGCATGAAAGTTGACAAGGCCAAAATAGATCTGATTGGGAACTTACCTGCTCCCAAGACTGTAAAAGATGTCCAATCATTTCTGGGACATGCAGGGTTTTACAAGAGATTCATAAAAGATTTCAGCACCATAGCTAAACCCATGTGTCATCTCCTGAGTCAGGACGTAATCTTTGACTGGAATGAAGCGTGCCAAATAGCTTTTGATAAGCTTAAAGACATGTTAATTTCTGCCCCAATAATGCAACCCCCTGACTGGACTCTACCCTTTGAACTCATGTGTGATGCAAGTGATTATGTTGTAGGTGCTGTGTTAGGACAACGAAAAGATAAGAAACCATATGTGATTTACTATGCAAGCAAGACTTTGAATGAAGCTCAAATGAATTACTCTACCACTGAAAAAGAATTGCTTGCTGTAGTTTTTGCTTTGGAGAAATTTCGTTCTTATCTCGTTGGTTCTTCTGTTGTTGTATTTACTGACCATGCAGCACTTAAATTTTTACTCACAAAGAAGGATGCTAAGCCTAGACTCTTAAGATGGATACTCTTACTTCAAGAGTTTGACCTGGTCATTAAGGACAAAAAGGGTGTCGAGAATGTGGTGGCAGACCATCTGTCCAGGTTAACTTATGAATTTCACGAGGATGGATTGTCGATCAATGAGAAATTCCCTGATGAACAACTGTTCATAATTGATGAGACTCCATGGTACGCTGATATTGCCAATTTCCTTGCTACTGGAACACTCCCTCCATCTTTTTCCCCCATGGACAAAAAAAAATTTCTGAGGGAGGTTCGTAACTTCTTTTGGGAAGATCCGTACGTATTTAAGTACTGTAAGGATCAAATCATAAGACGTTGCATCCCCGCTCAGGAAAGCAAACAAGTAATAACTTTTTGTCATTCTGAAGCATGTGGTGGGCACTTCTCCTCAAGAAAAACCGCTGCAAAAATCTTGCAGTGTGGATTTTACTGGCCCACACTTTTCAAAGATGTCCATGCCTTTTGTTTAAATTGCGATAGATGCCAAAGGTTGGGAAGCATTTAAAAAAAAACATGATGCCTTTGAATCCCATTCTGGTGATTGAAATATTTGACTGTTGGGGCATCGATTTTATGGGACCATTCCCCCTTCCTTTGGCTATCTATACATTTTAGTAGCCATAGACTATGTATCCAAATGGGTTGAGGCAATTCCATGCCGGAATAATGATCACCAAACAGTGATAAAATTTTTGAAAGAAAACATTTTGTCCCGGTTTGGAATTCCAAAATCAATCATAAGTGATGGGGGTGCTCATTTTTGCAATCGTCCCTTCTGGAATCTGATGAAAAAATATTTGATTTTCCATAAAATTGCAACCCCTTATCATCCACAAACTAGTGGACAGGCTGAATTAGCTAATCGGGAGATCAAATTAATTTTGGAAAAAATGGTAAATCTAGATCGCAAAGATTGGTCGTTAAGACTAACTGATGCACTCTGGGCATATCGCACTGCTTTTAAAATAATTTTGGGCATGTCTCCCTATCGATTAGTCTATGGAAAGCCTTGTCACCTACCTGTGGAATTGGAGCATAGGGCATACTGGGTCATTAAAGCAATGAACTTTGACCTGGACAAGGCTGGACTTTCAAGAAAACTTCAAATAAATGAACTGGAGGAGTTGAGAAATGAAGCATATGAAAATGCTAAAATTGCTAAAACCAGGATGAAAATTTTTCATGACAAAAATATCATGCGGAAGTCTTTTGAACCTTCTCAGAAAGTCCTGTTGTTCAATTCAAGACTCCACCTCTTCCCTTGTAAGCTAAAATCAAGATGGACAAGGCCTTATATTGTCAAAAAGGTGTTTGATCATGGAGCAGTAGAAGTGGAAAATCCATCAAACGGTAACATCTTTACTGTTAATGGTCAGCGGTTGAAACCATTTTTTGAGGATTTTATTAAAAATGTGGAAATGTTCTTTTAATGGACCCAGACAATCTCTCCGAGAATTGCGCCTGTCAACCAAAAAAGGGTCAGTTCAGGACAAACCCGATCAAAATCGACCCAAAAGGACGCCTTTATAAGGCATCCCCTCCTTTTCTTTTCCCCACCGTCTTTCCCTTTCTCTTTTCTTCTTCTTCTTCTTCTTCTTCTTCTTCTTCTTCTTCTTCGTCTTCTCCACTGTTACGATCCTCTGGAATCACGACCCATCTCCCAACAACACCATGACCATATTACCTGAAGATCCCATCCTGTGTCTCATGATCTGCATTTGTTTACTCTATTTATACATGGCTCTTCTTCTCCTGTCTGCACTCAGAATCAAGGGTTATCATCCTAACCCAGATCTGCAATGAGATGTTTGATTTGTGTATTTTGTTTGTAGGTTTCGGCTAATGAACAAGATCTCTTCCATTCAACCTCATCTCCAAAGCTCACCATATCGGTAAATTTGAAACATTGGGGACAATGTTCAGTTTAAGTTGGGGGGAGAGAACTACAGTTCATATATGTCTATGCCTGTAGAAAAATTTTTAAAATTTTGTTGTTGTTGTTGTTGCTATTTCTGATCAGATTGTGTACCTTGTTCTGTATTCTGTATAAATTGATGATAATATCTGTGAGTCATCTCTGATCGTCTTTGTGACTGGCAGACGTTAAAGAACCAGATAGTGAGTCTTAAAAAAATAGAAAGCATGGATGTTAAAATTTTTTGGTTTAGTCTGGGAGTTCTACGAACTTTCCCTTCTGATGTGCACACTATGATCATGAGAAAAACAAGATTGGTAAGAAAGAATGAGATCCGAGAACAACAAGCAAACCTCTGTGCGGTCGAAGCACCTATGCTAAACGCCGTCGTGCCAAAAGACTTGGTGCCTGTAAACAGTGTGGTAGATACTTTCACGAGAAGAGATATAATCAGTGTTCTAAACCAATTTTCGGTCATGCACTCGATCGATTAGACTGGATAGTAAATGGGCAGAGTAAGGATTATCCTGACAAGCCATCCTATTCTGGTACTTTGCTTAACCAGTTCGTGAGACAGGAAATTGGGAGAGTTACTGGTTGTTCAAATGGCACGGAGACAGATGAAGACTCGGATTAGAGTAGTTGGGATGAAAGCCAAGGGTTCGAATTTTTGTAAAAAGTGTGAAAATCTTTTTGTTTTGTACAAAATCTTTTGAAATGAAAAACATGGGCAGAGTAAAGGAACATCCCGATATACCAACCAAAAGCGTGGGTAGGGATTTGTCCTGAGACGCCATGAAATTTGGTTCAAATTTTTGTGAATAAAATTATGTAATTGTACATAGTGTAGTGTAGAAATGTTTAAGTTTTGGTTCAATGTTCGAACGTTGACTACTTACAGTACTCTACTTTTGATGAACTCTCTGATGAAACCAAAAGTACTGGGAGCTCCTAAGATTCGAACGAACATCCCCGTTTGAAGGATATTTCAAAAATCCTTCTACAAACGTTCGAACGTTGGTGACATTCGAACGTCGCGACTCAGAGTATAAAAGCCTGAACGTCTGATTCATTTCGAAATCCCCAAAATCCCTCTAAATCTTCGAAACCCTAGAGCTCATTTTTCACTCCTCAGACCTCAATCCACCCTCAGAACCCAAGAAAACTTAAATTCGACCCTCCCCAACTCATTTCCACCTCAAAAACTTCAATCCCACACAAAAATTTCCAAGTTTTCAGCACCCTCTCAACCTCAAAGACGTTCGAACGCCATGCCTAGGGTGAAACTTCCTGGCAAACGTGATCCACCAGCAAGTCAGGAGCCAAACTTTGTTGAGGAAGTGATAGTGGAGAGAGAGGGAAGGCAAAGAACAAAAAGATACGATCGTACCCGGTTCCCAAGTGCCTTAAAGGCCGAAAGGTATGAAAACTTCTACCATAAGCATTGTGTTGTTTGCGAAAGGGACGTCATACTTTTTGATTTTGCTAAATTGGGAATAGAGGAGGAAATAGAAAGGAGGGAATGGGTTTGGTGTTTAAGAAATGGTGGGGAAGCTGTTGTCGATTTGGTGCGGGAGTTCTACTCCAACACCGAAATCATCAACGATGCGATCCGCACTTACGTGAGAGGTATCCACATTGACGTGGATGAGGCGTACATAAAAGAGATAAGAACAGAGTTGCCTCGGGTAGACAAACCCACATACCCTCCAAAGAAAGATGTACCAATGGATAGGGTAGGAAAAGAATTGACTGGGGTAGCCAACTTTTCTTGGACTGGGAGGAATTTTCTGAAACAAAGGGAGTTGACAGATAGATATAAAATGCTAAACCTGATTACTGTCTCCAACTTCTCTCCCATAAAAAGATCAAATGAAATTTTGTCGAAAATGGCTCGCTTGCTCTATGCAATTGGAAGGGGCCATAGTATTGATCTTCCCTCCCTCATTTTGAGTGAAATGAAAAAAGGATGTGATGTGAAAAGAAGTGCACTTCTTTGGCACTTTGGTGACGGAGATGTGCATCGACAGTGGGGTGAAGGTGAAACTTGAGATGGAGGTGCAAACACCAAAGGGGCCACTCAATAAGGGATCTTTCAAGAGAAGCCGAGGGCATAGTGGTACCCTAGCTACTAGGCAAGAAGTGCCCCTCCCCAAGGTGTTGATGAGGTGTAGGAAGAGTTAGATCGAGAGGAAGAGAGGGAGCTAGAGAGAGAGTACATGCAGACTCAGGAGCAGCATGATCAGGCAGGCCCCAGCACAACCCCTCGGCAGACGTTAATGGACGTCATGCTTAGCATTGAAGCTAAGCAGGATGAGATCCTTAGGCTTTTGAGGGGTGGTACTGGTGGTGCTAGTGGTGCTGGTGGAGCTAGTGGTGCTGATGGAGATGGGGGAGAGGATTGATTATTTTTGTTCTTGAGGGGGAGTAGTTGATTTTAGTTCTTGATTGTTTATTGTTTGTTATTTAGTTTTTGGAGATTTCTGTACTGTTGTAAAGGAGTTTCTTTTGATAATTCTTATGGATGTTTTGTCATACTTGTATATGTCTTTTTAGAGTTGATTGTGGATAGTTGAAGTTATGTTTTGAATGGATGAATTGCATCATTGACATTATTGTAAACAAGTATCCTTTATGCAATGAATGATTCAGTTTATCACTTTTATTTGTTTAAAATGCATGTATAGAATTAGCACTCTAATTCTTGTTAATAACGAAACACATGTGGATGTTAAGATTGCTTGTGAAAATGACTAAGCACATGATCGGTTTGACACCTCAACTTAACAACCAAGACATAAAACCTCAATTTTTTTTTTAACATTGATGCTATCTCTATGCTTAAATTGTCAAATGTACATAAGTATTTGTTATTCTTGAAATACAAGGTGATCAGACTCAAAAATGGAATCGTTATATAACTAACATTCCTTGAAACACCCGACATAATCAGTGGAGATAACAAGGAAAACCATGGTAAGTCTTGAGCTTTACGGTGCTTTTTGAGAGGATATCAACAATTACTCAAGGTAAACTCTTTCACTTCTAATCTCTTTCAATAATCTCATTAAACTTGCTTTGATTGATGCAACTAAAGTGATCTATTTTCATAACCCACAGGGAATTTTTGCATACACGTACATATGCACATACTTGAGAAAGAATCTTAGGCCATCTTTGGATCAACTTTGAGCCTTAGCTAATTCTTTCATAAAGTATATCCCTAGTCAGCCATGCTTGAGCCTTCAATGAATGAATTCCTTTTCGACAAAACCCGTGTGATGACCAAGCCACAAAAGCATTGATTTACCATACCTTGCTATCTAATTTCTTGCACCCTCTTACAAATCAATATGATACAGAAAGCCAAGAAAAATAGAAAAGAAAAAGGTGGTCACTGTTCAATGACAGAAAAATCAATGAAAACAACCGAGAAAAGAAAAGATACAATGAGACAGGGGATTGCCAAGAAAGTGAAAAATGGGAAAAATGAAAGAAAGAAATCCCATCCCCAGGCAAAGTGTTGAAAAGTTAGAAAGAGGTGTGCTTTACTGCATAAAAAGATAGCTTTTGATTGCCTTGACATCATTTCATTAGCCACTGACCTCTGGCCCTATTACAACCTACAAAAATTCTAAGTGATCTCAAGAGTGATACATATGTATGTGATCTTCTACAAGTGGGGTATGTTAACTAGAATTTCTTATTTACATCAATATTCTTCCATGAGATTATGCCAAAGTAAAGCTTGTTTTCCTCAAAACTTCACTCTTATACTAATTATGCATGAGATTTTCGACTGGCCATCTTCTGATCACATGCCTTTTTTAAAGATATGTCACTATAATCGGAGCGATTTGTTTTGCTGAGAGCATTCCTAGAGAGGATTGTGTAATCAAAGCTATCCATGGAAGGGGAAAAAGGGGAATGATTGTTATATACCAATTCTCGTTTCTAGTATGACCATCCTACTACTCAGGGAATTCCAAATGCTAATGTAACAGGTGCTAATTTTTGCATAGAGTAAGTACCAATGGAAAATAAATACAGGGGATAAGTCACGATTGAGGGTTGAGTGTCTCAACGACCATAATGCTTATTCATTTTTTTTTCAGCAATCTCACATACACACTTGTTCAACTGAAGTTTATGGGTAGCTTCACTGAAAACCATCACGAGACAACACTCGTCCTCTAGGGTACACCTAGTGGTTCAACGACTTGTTGCAAAGCTAAATGCAACCGGATGACCTACAAAAAAGGCATTAGGAATAGATTTAACTTTCATTATTATTATATTACTAGAGACTAGCAATAGTTAGGTTAGGGGTGTGATTCGTGCGTAAAGTTAACAAATTTTACTATGCCTTTTTGGACTAATTATGCTTTGATGGAGTTTAAGTAATGACATTTCAGGTCCTAAAGTGAACAAAGGCTCAAGAACAACAAAAATCACACTTGAATGTAACACTAACACAATAGAGAACAAAATTGCAGAATGTTGGAACAAAGCAAGAACGTTCGAACGTCAACCCACGCTCGAACGTCCTCTAAAATCCTGCCAAGACCAACTGCTGAGACATGGCATGTTGCAATCAACAAAAGGTAAATGCTAACGTACTTGAGTACCACGTTCGAATGCTAACTCACGTTCGAACTTCCTCTGGAATCCTAAGAAGACTACACCACTGGAACCTGGCATGTTGCAAGAACCACAGAACAAAAGTACTTGAGTACAATGTTCAAACTTCAATCCACGTTCGAACATTGTCTTGAGTGACTGAGGACCAAGTTGCTAATTGTAAAGTCAAGATTGTTCAAGACGTATGGAAGTGACCAAATCAGTGACCACAGGCCACTTGGGTAGAAGAAATCAGACCCCATCCGGCATTCGAACGCCCTCAAATCAAAGACATAGAAAATGTTCGAATGTCATATCACGTTCGAACATCATTCAAGAAAAGACAGACTTAACGTTCGAATGCCAAATAACGTTCAAACGTCCTCTGCAGACTACCTACAAAATAGTTGATTACCATGGGTGGCAAACACTATTCACTCATCCTCTCTTATCTCCTACCCCCCCTTACCTTTCCTTGCCTATAAATACTCCCATGTTGGGAGCTTAAAGGGCATTCTTCCTCTTGTAGAGTAAATGAGGGAGCAATCATTTCTCTTGTAAAGTAGAAAGTTTTAAGTAATCCAGTTATTGAACATTTCTTATCTATGTCTATGTTTTCATTTGTATCAACCATGATGGAGGCTTAGACTCCCCTTGTAGTTGAAGTCTTTTATTTACTCATGCTAAGTCTTTACATTCATATTGTGACAACCAGGATGGAGGCCTAGACTCCCCTTGTAGTTGTACTTACTTTTATTTACAAGTATCAAGAGAGATAGCTTAACTTTTGGTTGTGGTGGAAACCCTCCAAAAGTAACTAGCTTTCTTCTACTTTCGTTATTTATGTCTTTCACTTCCAATGCTTGAGCTTCCTTCTTTCTTAGAAGAGTGAAACTCTTCCACTTTTCTGGAGCTTTACCAAAGCCGTGAAGGGTGGGACGTGATTCACTTATTCTTCATTGAAGATTAGCTTTTCGTTTATTGTACTCTCACTTTGTAGCTCCTCCACTTGGAGGGATGAATATCACTCACTTGTCTAGCATGACCAAAGCCATGACGAGTGAGTAGTTCTTCATTCACTCTTTAGTAAGAGGTGATGAATATGTAAAGATTACCCGAAAGTTATGTTTGTGCAACTCCTTTATGCTTTAATGATTTATATTCCACTTGTTCATTGGATGATTGAATGCATCTAGAAAAGCTAAGGTACTTTGTATAACCAAGGGTTCCTTCTATGATACGGATGACTCCTACATAGAAAGACCCAATGGTTCAAGGCAAGCACCCCGGCTAGCTCTTCATGACATCTTTTCAATCTCCAACATTATTGCTTTATTCAAAGAATGGAGCATTAATGTCATGGTTGGATGCCTTGTAAAAACACTTGCTTGTTTGTAGACGGGTTAAGTCTCAGCACAGACAATTCTTGTTGTTGACACGAGAGTTAATTGAGTCATAAAGCACAAACATAATAAACCGAATAATCAATTACATGTTCTAATCCTCGAGCTAAAGGGTTGCTTTTACATTTTGAGAATCTTATATTTTGTCTATAAAACTCTTGGAAAGAATTTGATATTCTATTCAGGAAATCCCACAACTTCAAATCCTCAAGGTTTCTAGTTACTTGGTCTCTATCACTGCTTACTTCTAAACACTAATCATAGTTCCCTGTGGATTCGACTCTGGACTTCACCGAATTATTACTTTAACTTGACCGCCTGCACTTGGGTGTACACATTTCGAATCAAGTTACTTACTATACTCGACACAAGTTTTCTTTTCTATGCAATCGTGGAACTCTGTTAAACCTTGGTCCAACAATACCGAGCCCATTTGTCATACACCGAGGATGGTGTTTGAACCAAACCATGCGCACACCCATACCCACACCCATGTCTCATGCCCATTGAATGTCATGCTTCATATGTGATGGGTGCCATGTGAGTAAGTTAAACTTCATAATAACATATTCCATTGCAATCTATATCTCATGCGCATAATTACCAATTTCATCACCATGTTAATACATCAATAAACACATATCAACATTTTGTTCTCCAACAACCAATCACAAGCATGTTATTACATAATGTATGTCAATAACACATTTTATTCACCAAGCAATAATGTAAACACATAGCATGCCACTTACTCCCAAAATTTCATGGGATTACACAAACATTTTCACATTTTAAATTCAAGCAAGAAGTTCATTTAGGCCATTTCTAGACCTATCCCCTTGTTTCCACGACTATAGGTAAGTTATAATTCATTCCACACATATAACCATTCCATAAGAACATCCTAGGGTAGAAGTGAACTGGAGTAGGAGGGAATCCTACCTCCTGGAGCGTGATAGGAGTGTGGAGAACCTCAAGAACACCTCCAAAGTCCGAAATCTTGATTTCTTCAAAATCTTCCCTTTGGATGTTCAGTGAAATTCTTTGTTCTTGATACGTACACATAGCCCTCACCGCGTAGATGAACTTTAAGTCTTGGCTTGACGGATTCCGACCAACGGAACTCCGAGAATCGACGAAAGAAAAATTGGTTTTCTCTCTTTTTCTCTCCCTCTTTCTCCCACATGTTTAAGGGTTGAAATGCAGAGATATTTCTGCTGAAATATCTGATTTTTAACCCTATTTATAATTTTAAAGACTTGGCTCATATCAAGCCACACGCCCCTCATTTGTCCTGGTTCGTTTTCACCCCACAACGATTTATTTCATCCCAGTTTAAGTTCAAATTAATTTTATTGGAACTTTTATTCAATTATAAGAAAATTTTATAATTTTTATTTTTGGGGACCTTTGAAAGTTTATTCGTCACCCATTTGTCTCGTAAAACGTATAAAATCTGACTATCTTAGAATTCAATAAAAATTGATAGTGAAGCTCAATTTCATGACACGAATCCAACGGTGAGGTCCATTGAGTCATCTGAGCTTTAGAAAAATACTAATTTTAAATTCATATTATAATGGCAAATTACCATTTTACGCTTTTTCAGAAAAAGTTCAAAATTTCCCGAATTTTACATTCTCCCCCCCTTAAAAGAATTTCGTCGCCGAAATTCACACACACATGCACATTCAACTACATGCATATTCAACAGTCATATAATATTAAATGACTATACGAATGTACCTCCATCCTCGAACAAGAAAGATAATTGATACGAATAGTGTCCTCGCACTCCCATGTCACCTTCTGCACTCCCCGGTGCTGCCACTGCACCTTCACTAACCTCACGATCTTGCCTCATAAAACCTAATCCCAGCTATCCATGATGCGCACCGGTCCTTTCTCGAAGGTACCATCCGCATCAACAACTAATTCTCCCCAATCCACCACATGTGTCGGATCTAGAGTGTATTTTTGGAGCATGGAGACATGAAATACCGCATGAACACCCAATAAACTTGGCGATAACACCAACCGGTACACCACCTTGCCCACCCTCTCGAGTACCTCGAAGGGCCCAATAAACCTCAGCGATAGCTTTTTTCGCTTGCCAAACCTGACCACTCCTCTCTTAGGCATCGCCTTCAAGAAAACATGATCACCCACCTTAAACTCTAGAGGGCTCGGCCATTTGTCGGCATAGCTCTTCTGTTAGCTCTGAGCCGTGAGAAGACGCTTCCGTATCAAGTTCACCTTCTCCAAGGTGACTCTAACCAACTCCAGACCCGTAGAGGGTCTCTTTCCCACCTCCGTCCAACAAACCAGAGAACAACAAGGCCTACCATACAATGCTTTGTAGGGTGCCATCTGTATGCTCACCTAATAACTGTTGTTATAGGCGAACTCCACCAAGGGTAAGTGATCTTCCCAACTACCCTTAAGATCTAGGACGCATGCCCGTAACATGTCCTCTAATATTTGGATGGTCCTCTCAAACTGACTGTCCATCTAGGGATGAAATGTTATGCTTATCATCAACTGTGTCCCCATGACTCGCTGGAAACTCTCCCAAAAATGAGTCGTAAACCTGGGATTCTGATCCGATACTATAGATACGGGTACCCTTGCAACCAAACAATCTCCTGTATATATAGCCTACAGAATTCCTCTAGTGTAAAGGTCATCCACACAGCCAAAAAATTTTCCAACTTAGTAAGCCAGTCTACTATCACCCACACCACGTCATGTCCTCGCGATGTCCATGGCAAGTGAGTCACAAAATCCATCATGACATATTTCCACTTCCACTCAGCTACCTCCAACGGCTGGAGTAACCCTGCTGGTCTCTGGTGCCCAACCTTGACTTGCTGAAATGTGATGTATCGGCTAACAAAATCTCTGACATCCTTCTTTATTCCACTCTAATAATACTAGAGACGAAGATCATGGTACATCTTCGTGCCACCTGGATGCACAGCAAATCGGGAGCAATGGAACTCCCTTAGGATCTCTTCCCTTAGCTGCACAGACTAGGGAACTATAACCCGTCCCTTATTCCAAAGACTATCATCCGAGTGAATGGTCCAGCCCTCATCACCTGTCCCTGACCATACTCGGTCCTTAATGGACAATATCTCTGTGTCTCGCCCCTAGGACTCGATCACTCTGCTTAGTAGGGAAGGTGTAGCCACCAAAATCCCTAAAGTACCTGAGCCTGCCCCATGTAACGTAGCCCGAACTGTCTCACAGTCTCGAGCATCTGTCACTCCCGGGAAGCTACACTAGCCAAGACTCCCCGTGACTTTCGGTTGAGTGCATCAGCCACCACATTTGCCTTATCAGGATGATAATGCACAGTGAAGTCATAGTCTTCTAGAAACTCCATCCACCTACGTTGCCTCATGTTGAGGTCCTGTTGTGTAAAGATATACTTCAGACTCTTGTGGTCTGAAACCACCCAAATTTCTCACCATATAGATAGTGTCGCCAAGCCTTCAGGCAAAGACAATGGCCGCCAACTCCATGTCATGTGTGGGGTAATTCTGCTTGTGGTTCTTTAACTACCGAGAACCATAAGCTACCACCCTCCTGGACTGCTTCAAAATGTAACCCAGCCCGTACTTGGAGGCATCACTATACACAGTGTACCCCTGTCCCCTCTCTAAAATAATCAAAATAGGAGCTGAAGTGAGCCTCCTTTCTAACTACTGGAATGCCTTCTCGCAAGAATCATTCCACTCAAACTTGACCTCCTTCCGGGTCAACTTGGTCATAGGTGTAGCTAGTTAGGAGAAGTCCTCAATGAACCTCCTGTAGTACCCTGTCAATCCCAAGAAACTACGCATCTCAAAGACTAACTTTGGTCTCTCCCAATCCATGACTACTTCCACCTTTTTCGGGTCCACGAATACACCCGAAGTTGACACCACGTATCCCCAAAATTTTACCTCCGTAAGCCAAAATTCACACTTGCTAAACTTGGCGTACAACTAATGGTCTCTTAATGTCTAGAGAACAACCCTTAAATGACCCTCATGCTCCTCCTCAAACTTGAAGTAGATCAAGATGTCGTCAACGAAGACCACAACGAACTGATCTAGATAGGGTTGGACACCCTATGCATAAGATCCATGAATGCCGCTGGGGCATTCATCAATCTAAATGGCATGACTGTGAACTCGAAATGCCCATACCGCATCCTAAATGTTGTCTTAGAGATATCTATCTCCCTAACTCTCAATTAATGGTAACCGGGGGGAGATTTATCTTGGAGTAGACTCACGCTCCTCGCAGTTGATCAAACAAGTCATCAATCCTTGGCAAAGGGTACCTATTCTTGATAGTAACCCTATTTAGCTGTCGATAATCTATACAACAATCAAGGGGTTTTGTCCTTCTTCTTGGCAAACAACACCGGAGCGCCCCAAGGT
>CAUOFW020002044.1:0-59426 GCA_963454935.2 Ilex paraguariensis
TGGTGATAGTGATGATAAATTTACAAGTTATAAAGGAGCAAAATTAGTTGATTTCATTTTACCGTTTAAAGATTGTTGAATTTAATTATATTCTGTTATATTTTATTTTTCTTGAGGTATTTATTACACGGAGATAGGGTGAATTGGAAATATGGTAGTTGAGCTGATAATTATGTTGTGTTATTGGATGAGTGGTAGTCGGGGTGATAATTCTTGAGTCTTATATTGAGCAAAATTTTATTTATTTAATTTATTGCTTAAAGATTGTAAATTTTAATGGATTATGTTAGTTAGTTTTTTTTATATGCATTTGTATATATGATGTTATTTTGGAGAGTTTTTATATATTTATGTGATAGTTCCATTAATATGGAGGATATAATCAACAACACATTTTGAGTCATTTTAAAAGAAGAATTTGTATGAATATTTTTAGATCATTTTTTTTGAATTTGGACAATTGTTTAAAAAAAAATTTATTTGTTGTACAGTGCCTTCAGACACGGTAATGACAAGTATATATATATATTAGCTACTAAGTTCACACTATTTATAGTCATTAAATTAAACTATTACATATATTTCAAAGAAATCGAAAAAAATAGTAATTGAAGAGAATTTTCAATGTTCTGAGATGATCTATATTATTTCGAAGTGTTTCGAGATATTTTCATTAATGTCTTTGAAATATTTTGAGGTGTTTTAAAATATTTTGGTATATTTTTACTAATATTTTTAAAAATAATTATTAATTTTTTATTAATTTTTATTCTATTTGTAAAATATTTTCGTGCTAAAATAATACAAAAAACAAAATTGAGCATTACCTATATAATAAGTTGAAATAAAATCAAATTTCATTTTTAATTAGTGAATATAGATGTGATAGATTTAGTATAATGGAATGAATATATATGGAATAAACTTAGCAGTTTGAAATAAGATGATTAAATGTTTTAGAAAGTCAGTAATTTAATATTTATACAAATAATTTTTAATATCGTATTAATTATTATACAGTGAAAGGTTCAATCAATGATTACAAAACAAAGTGGATAAAATTTATTACTAATAAAATTACTTATTCTTCATGATTTCTCTCTTTTATCTTTATCACTTAGAAATTAGATAAATCATTATCTAAAGTCATAGAGTGATAATCGTAATTTTTATTTTGAATAGATTCAAATTAAAGTGGTTAGACAATGGTGAGTAAATGGATTTTTAAAAAGAATATACGATAAATTGTGATTTGAAGATTTTTAATTAATAATTCAAAATTTTAATCCATTTACACTGAAGAAAATCTAACAAGGATTACATTGCAATACTTTTAATATATTTAGGGTATCATATAAAAAATTTAATCTTTGAAAATAGAAAATAAAATATTTAAAATATTTTATGGTAAAAAGTGCAATTCACCATTTTTTTTAATAAATATACAGATAAATTATTTGGGACCAACTGGCGGCTGCTCGAGAAGCCTTGTTGGCTGTGTGGTGAACCGGTTCCTACAAGTACTAAGAGACTACATTTTAGGTTTTTTTTTTTTTAATGTGGTCCTGTTTTCATGAAAGTCACCATCCAAACACTACCTAATAGAAAATCCAACCAAATAAGACACAAAAGATGGGTTGTTAGAGCTCATGGGGTCAACAACGCACTACAGTGAGCCTTTGGCTGCATTGGATTTGTCATTCTAGTGATTGTTTCTTTCATAGATTTTTTCGACTTGGGCAGTCCTATATTCAGATCAAAACAAAATGATCATGCAGTCCTATATTGTTTTGTATGTATCTTTTTGGTGGAACTCATAAGATATAAATTGCATTTTCTGTATTTGTTTCTTATAGGTGGTGAGGATGTCAAAAATTAAGCAACGTTGAACTTGAACCTCTTATTTCAGATCTCTCAGCTCATGAACTTTAGCTTGAGAGGCCCAAGTCGGGAATCATCATTTACGTGACCCTTGTGCACACAGTGACAACAACAGCTCACACCTTCCAAAAGGTCACATCACGTGTAAAAAATATAACCTCCAACCGCCAAATATTTCAGCACATTAAACGTAACAATCTCAAGGGAATCACGCTGATTACGCAAGAACTGTATTGGTTATGGGATAATTGCAAAGATTACACAAGGCAACTGCATACTATAAATAGGGATCAAATCCCTTGCATTGGAAGGAATCAATAAAGCAACTGTGTTATTACTCTGCGTAATTCTACAATCTTCCTCCCTCAAGCAATATAAAACTCTCTAAGAGCAAGAGACTTCATTAGAGTGAATTAGCCAAATTTTCAAGTTGGTGAACCATAATAAATTTTCTGTCTACTGATCTTTGTTCGTAACTAATTAACCTCGAGAGCTCAGAAATTCTGAGTGAATATCCCAATAAACCTCCCATCAGTATCCTTAACAAGATTCTCAAATCCTTTATTTGTGTTCAATCGTGCAGAACACACCATCAGGTAGAGAGGCCATGGTATTCGCAAAATAATTTTAGTACTGCCAATATTAAATAGTTGTTTTTAAATGTTTGTTTGATGTACTTGTAGATTTGAAAATAATAAAATAAAATATTAAAATGTGCAAACTTTAAGTGTCCCGTATTTATTGGATGAAAAGTAAAAGTTTAGTACCAAATTAACAATTTTTCAGTATTGTAATTATTTTTTGGGGGGACAGACGACAATTTTCCAATATCGGTATCATGGTTGTATCCTCATTCTTAAATATTTTGTGGTTTGAGGAACAATCTTATATTGTAATTTTAACTTGAGCCAAATTCCAACAATTTTCACAACCCTAAAACTCTAATGTGTTCAATTTTCACAATAGTCACATCCCAATTACGACTATACCAGTGAGATTGAATTTTGGCATCGGCAAATTCACTTTAACATACAAATACATAGATGAAAGGCGGAAAAAAAAATCCATATCGTCCGGGTTCCTTGGTATGGTATTCTCCACCTCACGTTAGTGGTATCTTCAGTTCAAGGAATTAAAATTCCGAAGTAGAAGTAGAGTTTTGATACCAAACCAAGCCCAACCCTGCCACAAGCCCATCAAAGTCTGGGTTTTAGGCTCTATTTTTTGCTTATATTTTGTAATATAACCACTAGTCTAAATAAAAATTAATTTTATAAAAGTAAAATTAAAGTTATATTTAAATTAAATAGTTTGGTTCAATTTCTCCGACCCATGACATGAAAAAATATCATAAAATAAAAATTAAAAAACAAATTAAAAAAATAACTGTAAAAAATGAATTTTTCAACATTTTCGCTCAACCACACTCTCCCTCGTTTTGTGCACTCTAAAAGAGTTTGGAACGCCAACAGATTCTCACTTCCTCTTTATCTCTCTCTCTAGCTAACAAAGGGCAACTGATCTATCTTTTTTCCTTTTTTTTTTTTGACCATATGTCTTTGTTTGTTTATTTGTTATTTTGATAAACCATAAAATTTATAAAGCCTATAATTCTCTTTTAGCATTATCATTTTAAGCCTGGGTAGTGGACATCTCAAAAAGGGAGAAAAATAACCGTGTACCCAAGGATCAAAATATCGTTTCGAAACGATCAAAATATCCAAAACGAATCAATAATGGAATCGAAATTCTAACACTTTGAGGTGTTCCATAATAATTTGAAATGTTTTGTTATATTTCAATATATTTGCACAATTATTTCGGAATATTTTAAAGTATTTTAAAATATTTTGGTACATTTCGACCAATACTTTGAAAAAATAATTCTTAAATTTATTATTTTTTTCATTATATTTTTGAAATTGATCGAAACGTTTCCGAAACACATCGAAATGTTTCTGTTTTTTAGGTGATCGAAACTATACACCGAAACGAAATTTTAATCCTTGCGTGTATCCAACTGTCAAGAGGTCCCATTTGGAATTAGACTATGGCGTAAACGTAACATTTATAACGAAGACAACTCAAGAAGTCATTGTTTGGTTTGGCATTTGGAACTAGGCATAGACCCAAGATGAACAGTGGCATTCATGTCATGTTCATTGAGTGTGTATATATATATATCCCACAGGGGAGGTGGGTTAAATTAGGTGGATTATGGGCCAACTTGATTACATTCTAAAAGGACTACTTTATCCTTCAAATTATAAATTTTGGAGTAAATTGGTATTTTTATCCTTTTTTCCAGTTCAATAACTTAAACATTTGCAAACAAGAGGTTGAATGAAAAAATTTTGATGCATTTTTAGTCGGTTAGACATTTCAAGAATTATAGACAAACATGTGATTGGATTGGATAGCACAATTTTACAATAATATATTTGAAAGTGATGCATTCTGTCATTATCCTACATCCAAAGAATAATAGAGAAACTAGCGATGGAAATGGCTTGCACTCATTTAACCTATTGTCACGTCAAACATGGGATTGGATGAGTTACAAAACTATTCACGTAACTTGAATCCTGAACCCTCCAACATATTTTCTTTTCTAATTTAATTCTTGACGATATCCAGAAAATAGCACCTCTAGGCTGTAGCTGTCTGATCAGAGGAATAGGGTCATCTTGAAGCCATAGGGTGAAGACTTTCCCAAGGTTGGAGGGCGACCTCATGGAGAAGTGTGCAGATCGGCCCATAGAAACTTCGGAGAGGATTAGCCTCTTGAGACCAAGACAGCTAATTGAACTAACCTCCCTACAAACGAGCGAACCTCTCAATAGGAGAGCTCATACCGAAGCAAACTCATCAGATGGCAGACTTCATGAATAGCGTACGAGATCATCATGTGTCCAGACCGAATGACATGTCATCTTGCCAGAATATCATGGTTCTAAAAAATCATATCACTTTTAGAGAATGTAATCCCAAATGTAATCCCAAAAAACATAAGAAATATAGATTCATATGACTCAAATATACCCTCAACAAAATTTTGACAAACTAGAGAACTATTTGATGGTAACAACATCGGCACTTCTTAGGCCCTTACTTGTGACTTGTGAGAGGGGAGGAAAAATACACTTTAACCGACCCTTCTTCTCTAAGAAATATATAAATTTTCCATGAGCAAAAAATTCAATTAAAATGAACTAGCCAAGTTTCTTACCTAGTGAACCACTAAAATTCCTGTATTGACTAGCCAAATTTCTTAATTAATGAACCACTCAAATTTCTATATTCTCTTGTATGCTTATCTCACTCATATTCTCTGTTTTATCTTAATGCTTGCTAGATCCTCCTAGTTCCGTATTGAATTAATCACTTAACTTTACACACTCACCGAAATAATACCACGGAGCGTTGAACTCCTCGGTTCAAGTATCCAAATCGTATTCTCAAACCAAACATCATCAATTTTCTTCTTAGCGAATTATCTATTATTAATAAATAATGGACTCACTCTTATATAATATGTCAAACTAAAATACATGATGCTTGATCTATTGAGAGAGAATTTTTTTAAAAAATATATTAAATAAATCCTAACATACCCGACCCAAACATGCCAACAAGGAATGGCGACATATTGAACAAATGGTTTTAGCTTGTGAAATGGTGAATAGCTCTACTCAGGGACCGCTCAAACGTAAATGGAGTCCTGGCCAAACAGGGACGGCTCAAACTAATTTGAGGCTTAAAACATGAATATTAAATAAAAGTCTTTTATTTTTAGTTTTATTTTTTAAAAAAAATAATTTATTTTTAATTTTTTATGTGACAGAAAGACAAAAGAAGGATATGTTAATATTGTTGAGAAAAATATTTTTTTTTATTTTTATTTTTTTTAGCGGAAAAGAGATAAAGTGGATGAGAGTAAATATAGTTAATTTTTCAGTATTTTTTTATTTTTTTTAATTTCTAAGTTTTTAATATTATGGATTGGATTATAGGTCTAAATTATTGCAATAAAAATTTGATTAAATTTAATTTTTTTGGGCTTAAAATTTAATGAATTTAATATTTTTTGTAGGTCAATGATGTACCTAAAATTATGGAGTCTTCTAAAAATTTAGGGCCTAAAACTCATGTCTTTTTTGTTCATACTGTTGAGCAAGCCCCGTAGCAAAAAACTTTATTAGGGATCATATTAATATTTGATGTGTATATATATATATATATATATATATATATATATATATATATATATATATATATATATATATATATATATATTATTTTTAATTATTATAATTTAATTTTATATTTATTTAAAAATTATTTTCTTACTTTATGAAATACAAAAATATTGATCAAAAGTTTTGATAATAAATTTTTCTCAATAGATAATATAGTCAATTCATTCAATTTTTCTTGTGATATAGTTAAACGTAAATAAAATTTTATCAATTTAAGTTTTAAAAAGCTCCTTTTTATTGAAGCAATTGTAACCTGAATTGCTAATAAAATTCTGAAAGCAACACAACCTGACGAGTAAGAAAAAAAAAAGATCCCCCTTTGATCTTTTTGATCCATAAATTCAAGCCCAATCACCCTCTACAGTAAAATAAAAAAAAAGTTAGTATTAAATTAAATAATTATGAAATATTTTTTTTTTTAGTTGTTAACAATAGCACAATCATTATTAAATTAAATAAAGTATTTAATAAAAAAATTTACAAATTTTTAAACAATGGAACAAAAATATATATTATTTATTAATAACTAAGATTCTAATATATTATTGTGTAAGATAAATATTTTATAGCAAAGAAAGGGAGAAGTTACCTCTAATATGAGTACGGAGAGAGAGTTGCGCAAAGAGAGATAGAAAAGAGAGAGTTGAGCACGTTGGTTGGGAGGGGGAGTCAGATATATAGAAAATATTTGGGGCCCTCCAAAACTTGGGGCTTTAGGCAGCCATGCCCTATGCCTAGGCCCGGCCCCGGCTCTACTCCTCACTAGATGACACAAAAGCCCCCAATATTTAGTCAGAAAATTCCTTTGTGAGTGAACCAAAAGCTAAGACCAATGTGGAGCCCATTGGAAGAGATATAAAACAAAGAAAGATAAGGATACATCACTCATAATGCATTATTGAAAGATTATATTCCATCGATTGCTCAAGTTATAACAGGGGCAAGATATAAAATTCAGGCGACTTAATTTTAAATTTAAACAATTCTTTGAGATTTGATTATGAGAGATAAATTTTTCATGAATATCCTAATTCTGATGTAGATAATTTGCCTTTGACCAGATATAAAAAAAATTAATCGAGATGCGCATAAATTAACTCAGATAATCCTGATCGTTAAAAGAAAATAGGCTTAGATACAATAAATTTCACTTGAACAAGAGAATTTATAAAAACAAATAAAAATATTAGAATAAATCCGAATCCCTACGTGTGTGTGAGCTGATCTCTTGATGGCCAGTTCATATTGAACTTGAGTAATTGTCGAAAAATGTAAGCAAACTTGACCAGTGGAGGTGTCAACGTATTTAAAGGAAGACAGCAATTTTATCAAGACTAATAAAATAAGGCTTATACTTACCGCGGAATAAAAAAGATTACTCATACAAAAAACAACTGTTGAAAAATGTCAAAGTAGATTTGGTGAATAGTGTTTGTTATACAACTCATTGGTTTCATTATTTTAGGACATCACGTCAATTATGTTAATTAATTAAAGAATCAAATTTAGACACCGATTGGTTATCTTGAAAGATCATGTTATAGTTTGGCATGATTGAGATTGAACCATTATTTATTTACATACCCTACGTAGGCTCTGTCAGTCTTGACAGAAGGTGGAGAGCCACCACAGGAAATCCACAGGAGAGAGAGAGAGAGAGAGAGAGAGAGAGTTCCTTCAGCAGAAGAGCCAGCAAATAAAATACATTTCACAGCGAACAACTAAATAAAAATAGTATGTTATATAACTAGGGCACCCGTATCTAAAGGATCGGTGTAAGATAAGTGAGAAGTAATTGATTTGGGAGACGAAAATTCATTCTAAATAGTTTTGAGAGAGATGTTGATCAGCGTTGGATGAGTTTATTTGAAATCGTCGAATAAACTTATTAAAATTTATTTTATTTTATATTATAAATTATAAATTACCGTCATCTAAAGATATTAGAATCTTCCACGCTCGTGTGACGCGAGGAAGTGACCATAGTATATTATTTTGTTGCAAACGGCTAGTTCTCATAATCATGTGCTTTTGATTTATGTTTGTTGTCATCTTCTGAAAAAAGAAAGATTTATGTTTGTTTTTTAAAACCTCGAATACATATAATAACCATTTACGAATTCACATGAATTCTTTAATTTCGAATTTGGTGCAATGGGAGATTTTAAATTTTAGGTATACTCAAAGGGAGCACAAGAAACAAAGTCAAGAAAATAAAAAAGAACTTTCACATTGAACAACGTACCTTACACGAAATTGATCTATTCTCGAGTACAACGAGTCGAGTATGATAAATTAAATAAATTTTAACGAAAAATAATTTAGACATAATACAAATGAAACACGACACAACATGATTTATTATCAATCCTATTGTGATGTTTAAGATATATCAAGTATATATAATCTTATTAAGGGGTTGTTTGGTTAGTTTTTTGGGAGGGGTTTAAATTGGTTTGTCTTTCCAAACTCAAAGATGAAATTCAAAGATAAGATTCAACATTCAATTTCATCAATACTCATGTTTGGTATGCGCATGGATATATGACTATTATGATAAAATATTTGTATATAAATAACTATTGTACTCCTTAACCAATTTAATCCATTACGTATATGAAATATACGGGAATATAAATGTCATTTGTTAGCTTAAACTCATTAATCCACATATGATGGTGAGTTTCATGAAACTCATGAACTTGAGTTTAATTTTCGAGTCTAATGCGGGCTGGATTTCAAACCCTGGACTAACTATGTATTTACCAAACATGAGGTAGTTGGGTTTTATTCCCTTACCCATGTTATAAAACCCCCAAACCCACGTATCAAACAGGCTCTAAAATGTCTAAAGTTTAATTACATAGTTTAGACCCAAAAAAACTAATCATCCTTCCAGCCAAGTGGAGAAAGGTGACAAATGGTAAGACAAGGTCCTAACACATTTTTTGGCCGGCAGGATTAAGCAAAGATGCTACCATCAACGTGAGGACATGTGACATACAAAGCTTTGTTGGTACGCCGTCTTCGTCTAATTCAGAAACCAACTAATATGTTTAAAAAAAAAAGGTGAATTACATTTTATACCCTAAAAATTTTAAAATTTTCACTTTGTCCCCTCAAATATTAAATTTTTTTCATTTTACATATTCAATATATTAAAAATATTGTAATATAACATTCTGTTAATTTTTTCGTCAATGTCAATAATCGGTTTTTGACAGAAAAAAATAGTGGCCTTGTGCGATTTTCTGGCTCTTTATTCGTTCAATATTCAGTTAGGTTTATCTTTATTTAATCACACTTTTGTCCACTTTGAGGTGTATTTTTTAACTGAGTAAATTTTGCATACAATAAACAATATCATTGTCAGTTGTCACCTTGAAGAATTGACAGTAATTTTTTAATGAAAAGACGTATCAAGAGGAATTGTAAATAAACAATGATGTGATACAAATTCACATTCAGGGTGAAAAGTACTGAAAGTAGGAGTACTTTTTTTTTGTATGGTCAATAAGTGTAAGTTAGATAGACAAGTTGCATGGGTTGGTTGAAGAATTCAAACTTTAACTCCAGTTATTAAATTCCCGATCCGTCCATTTTGATTTAAACATGACTTCGATCCTAATGATTTTAATATGAGTGCTATACATTCCTAAATTCTTAAATGTAGTCTTGTCTATAGTGGAGGTTACAATCATGATCGTTTGGTTCACGTCACTTTATTTAATTTACCCTTGGAGATAGTCATACTTGTTTGACAAAATCAACACCCTCGTTCTCAATGGTGTCGGTTCAGTAAATAAAGTTTCAATGAATTTTGTCCGGGCTCGTGATTCAGCCATCACATGATAATTTTAATGATGTAAATGGGAGAGAAAGAGAGTAAAAGTAAATGATGAAGACGACAGCGATGGTCATAGGAATTTTGATAAAATAGTAAATGGGAAAGAAATAGAGTAAAAGTAAGCTCTAGATGTAGAGAGATAACTGTGTGAGATATGTAGAGATGTGCCCCTCATGTGTAGAGGGTTTATAATTTATAGGCATAAATACTTAGTTGAGACAATAGCGTGAAGGGATAGGTGACTAGTCCTTCAGAGAGGATAGCTACAGTTAAAGATAGATACAACTAAACATAGGTGTAATCTTCGAGAGTGACTATCCCGGTAATTACTCTCTACGTCCGCTGATCTTTCTGAACTCCCTGAACATTAGATTGAACCGAATTTATGAACTGAACTTGACTTGTTTTGTAACTAATTTTGGCTTACCCCATGAATTAGGCCTGAATCCAATTGAATTTGGGTTCATCGGACCTCATTGTTCTTCTTCTCAATGCTAAAAAATGACAGGAATACCATAATCTTGCCTTATTTGATTATCCTACTTCGACTCTTTATGCGCCAAAGTCCAAGTATCACAATCGCTACAAAAATTCAACTTCTCAAAATGACTGGTTTTATGAGAAAAGTTCCTTTATTGACCTAATTAGATCAAGTAAATCCAAGTCAACTAAAAAATTACCCAAGTCCGCTTTATCAATCTGACCCAGTCCAACATCCAAGGAGCCCGGGAAAATAAAAGCACATGAGAGAGAGATCGTCATGATACATATTCACGAAAATTATTCATACCTTAATTGTACTTATCTTTTGTAACTATCCTTCCCAAAGAAGTAGTGTCCTCATATTCACGTCACCGCCTCACCATACCTATAAATTGTATGTTAATCCTTTTTGGCCAGAGGACTACCCGCATGCCAACTATCCATCCAACCGCCATTTCACTAGCGGGTTTTACATTTTCCTTGGTCCAGTCCCATATCATGGAGTACTAAGAAACACAACACAATTTTCCACTCGAGTACGGAATCTAAATATTGCCAATTGGCTCACACACCGGCTAAAATTTCTTAGTTATGTTTCTTTTTCAAAGATTTTTGGATTTTTCTTCCAACAGCTCCCCTCATTTGGTGTGATAACATAAGTTCACTTGCTTTGGCGTCAAATTCTGTGTTTCACGCACACATTAAACATATTAAGGTTAATTATCATTGTGTTTGTGACATTGTTGTTAACAAATAACTTGATTTTTGTTACATCCTTATAAGTAGCCGACATATTTATAAAAAATCTTTCTTTCACCCGGTTCTAGTCTCTCAAGGCCAAGGTTATGGTTCTCCCTCGACTCATCAGCTTGCGGGGTGTGATAAACCAAGAATTCACAACAGCTCTCAAGATAGAAAAACTTCGGTCTTTCAAATACATCAATTGCCACTTTGATTACTCCTTTCACAAACATGCCCAAAAGTTATGCTTCCTTTGCATAAGTTAGGATAGAAGCTTCCAAAACGTATTTCTCAAATTTGATTCTTTGTCCTCACCATTGGACTTGTTAGGAGGGCCTTTGGAATCAGCACGTGTGCTGACTTGAAAGGGTCCCATCATTCTTAATTTTAAAATTTAAACAGAATGTTTGGGACCCACTGGCGGCTGCTCGAGGAGACTGGTTGGTCGTTTGGTGAACTTGTTCGCCATTTTTGTTTTTTGCCATGTGGCCTCCTCTTCACGAAGTCACTTGAGACAAACACTACCTAACAAAAATCCAACCAAGTAGCTTTAAACCATTTGGTTAGCCTCGTACAATGTTGAAGTCTCACACTCACAAATTCAATGGTGTTTGGCGCTAACCTAAAGAGAGTCCAAAGAATAATAGAGAATATATGAAAAGGGTGAACAAATCCTTTGAATGACTTGTCTGTGTGTAAAAAAATGGGTACCATGATCACAACGGAGAATAGTTTATTCCTATAACAACCACCAACTACCTAAGTTATGATTCATTTTTTTTATGTGGGCAGACCTTGATCCGGGTCCAATGACCCATCCTCTATTAACACATCCAAATTATTTGCCCAAAGAATTCAAAAAAGGAGAAAAACGGAAAAAATAAAAAAGCCTATGGGATGTTCTTCAACTACCCATGATTTGAATAGCATTATTTACACTAATTAGTTTGAAGTTACGTCAAATACCAACGATTTCAAAATCTTTGATCTAACAATTAATTTTTCTTGCAGTAAAGAGAAGATTAAAGTAGAAACAATACCAAACTATATATGTCGATTAATAAACGTGATTTATTTATATTGGACTAATGGTTTATAAGTTTTAAAATAACGTATTTGTTTCGAAATTATATTGACCGAGTTTGTATGTTTATAATTATGGGGATAGTTCGATCCCAAATTGTCATTGCTATTGAATTCAGAATTAGATTATTGAGTAAATATAAGATCTCAAATTAGATTATCGAGTAAAATGGGGGAATTTGTGTAAGGAATGGATTACTTTTTAAAACCACTAATTTATCCTTGATAAAATAATTGGGGAATTTTAATGCCTTTTGTCCTGGCCAACAATCTTATCATTCACAAACATCGGATCGGATAGTGTAAAGGATCTCACACTATTATAATGATTTCACTTTGTAATTGGCGCATTTTGAGTAGTGGAAACGCAACCCGAAATCAATATGAAATTAGTGAATTAGAGTTGATCATTTTTTGATATAAACCTATAACTAATACGATATGTTAACATGAATAATAAATAGATCGAGTTAGTATCAAATACGAAAAACATGAGATTAACATAATCCTTATACAAAAAGAGGATTTTTTTTTTCCTTATTTTTATTAAGTTAATTTTTAGTTTACACAAAAAGTATGTGTGAGTTTGATTTAGAGATAATGTAATATTAGACAATTTTTTAATTCACCGATTTTATGGGTCAACACGATCATGACACAAAAATAAATAAATTGGATTGATACGAAAAAATTAATTAAATGAGTTGCGTTCAAGTTGACTAATGTTTGACAAAAATCCATAACTAACATGTTACAAACACGATCGATCGACACAACACAATTGTCACCCGAATTTTAACCCGGTCAAAGGACGAAAATGATATCCAGCAGGGATTGGATAGACTTGTTTTGGATAATTGGGATCCCATTCATTTAGTCTAAGGGTAAATTGTAGTCCAAAAGATTGTTCATATTTTAATTTGTAACTTTAAAGATTAAAAATCTCAAATTTTACCTTCAAAAATATAAATATATATTAACATGAACCTAAAGCTAATAGCCGTCAATTTGTCATCTAAAATTAAATGAATAAATTATACCTAGACCCCCTCATACTTGTTACTTAATTATCTAGACCCTCACATTTAAAATATTACACTTACATCCTTTGAGAATCTAAATATGACTAAAAATGTTCACTCAATTAGATATATAAATAATTATATTCAAATGATGTGTTGCATTAAATATAAAAAATATTATATAAATATCTGTATTATATTGAATATTCAAATAGTATGCTTGATTTTGAATTTTAGAGTATAACGAACTCACAAAATAAAAGGTAGTATAATAATTATAATTTTTTATTAGAATGAAATCATATTTTTTAATGGTTATATTAAAAGATATCAACGACAAAGGGTTATATGTTATATGTGCGTAAACGTCAGGAGGCGTATGAGTAATATACTAAATGTCAGGAGCTTCAAATAATTAAGTGACAAATTTAAGAGAGTCTAAGTGTAACTTACCCAACTAATTTTAAATGGTAGACTGACAATTGTTAATTTTAGGTGCGCATTAATACGAATTTATATTTTTGAAGATATAAATTGAGATTTTTTATTTTTAATAATATAAATTAAAATTTAAAAGATCATTCAGAGTGCAATTTATAATTAATCCTTAATCTAAAGCTGCGGGCAACACGGATTAGATGGATTTAGAACGTTATTGTGCAAACTTATCTCATCGGAATGGGATGGGTTGTTGATAGTCCCATCCAATCCTATATGAACCAATTATCCAAGCATGCCCACAAGGAATAGTCCCAAAATCCAATTACAGCAATGACCAAGGTGGTTTACTATACAAACCAAGCAACACTTTGCCTAAAGGAAAATGCTACCGAACTAAGGAACTTAATCATTCGATGGAAAAGTGAGTCTTATCTAATACTGTAACTCCCTTAGATTCCAAATTAGCATGTTGATCTAATAACGACAATGAATTTTGTACAAATAAACTTACTCTTGATGAAATTTTACAAACCTCTCCGATGAATAAGGTTTGGCCGAAGAAAGATATGCAACATCCAATGGATGAAAATTGTAGAAATGAGTAATCATAGATAGATAAAAAGAAGATCAAAAAATGAGTAAGCATTTAATGCATCAATAATACCAAAACATTGTCACGTGATATCACCATTCAATAAGTAAAATGAGTAAATATTTACACATACGAGAAAGAATTGTACAAATTTTTATTTATATATTTTGAATTAATTTTATTGATGTAATTTATTACAAGCGATGGATTAGCAACAAGTCCAATGTTTAATGGAATTTACCGTCGATCCAACAGTTGTAATTAATTAGATTAATAAATTAAATCAATAAGTTATAGTGGAATAACAACATTCATGGTAATAGGAGTCATTAGTGGCATGATTTTAGGACATCACATCAATTACCCTACTTAGGTTTGATGATAATCTGGAGAGATCAAATCGTGATCCGTGAAGGTTGAGATTCAGACTATCTAACCAACTTTGAACAGTCTGACGGTGGATTAGCCAACAACCCGCGCGAGAATCAGAAGAGCTGGCAATTAAATATAATTAACAGTGAACAAGTAAATAAAAAGATTATCTTATAATAATATACAATTAACATGTTGTAAGCATATCCGAATCTTTGTAAATCTTGGGGTGTCGGTGTGACGCGATGACGTGACCATATTGTGTTTTATTTATGTTGGTAATGTGTAATTTTCATAATGACTTGTCTTTTGAATTTATGTTTGGCGAAGAATAATTCGTGTTTGAAAGCACAGTGTAACGTAAATCAATGTAAATAATTTTGAAAGAGACGTTGATAGCTGTTGAATAAGTTTATTTGAGATCGTCATATAAACTTATTGAAATATGTCATATTCTACATTATAGATATAGATGTTTAAACCTCCATTGCATATATAATTAATTATGAATCAGATGAATTGTGGTATTTCAAATTTGTGTAATAAGAGATTTGAACTTAAGATGAATTGCGGTACTCAGAAAAAATAATGTGTTATCATTCCTTTACTATAGACTTTGTGATTATTTTTTTTCAATTTATTTATAACTTTAATGGTAATTTATACTCAATTCTAAAATATTTTTAAGATTAATCGTAAAATTATCAGAAAATTTTGCCCAAAAAAATTATATCTCAAATCTTAAAATTGTGACATAACCTAAAAATGTGTAATTTTGTGTAATTTTTTTATTATAAATATAACCAAAAACTAATATCAAATTCCAAAAAAATTATAAAATTTAAAATTATAATCTACCCACTAATATCAGTTAATTTTAATATATTAAGTGATAAATAAGTGAACATGTTGAACATGTTAAAATTTAACACGAAATAAAGCCGTTAAACATAAAATAAAGTTTTTTAAAAAAAAATTACATGCTTAAGGACCAGACATGGCAAGTCGAGTATAACAAGAAGTTTTTTTTGTCATTTCTCTTTCGGAAAATGTTATTTGGACCTAAAAATTTGACATAATTTGTTGACTTAATGACGTAATTTTATTGAAACCATTAGATAAACACTAAATTCGAATATTTGATAGAATTCATATTTAATCTAAATATCACAGCAAATTAAATCAACAAATTAGGTCCAATAACATTGCTCTTCTCTTTTTATTAATGACTCAAACTCATAATACCTTAATTGTAATCCTTCCAGCCATGCGGACATGTGGGAAAAGGTCAGAGAAAGTCGATTGGCCAGTAAAGGATACTAAGATCCACGTGGCGACATGTGGAATACAGCACAGTTAGTACGGCAAAGTCAGAAACCTACTAATTCTTTTAGCTAAAAAAAGGATGATTTTAATGGTTGTATGTCAATTTAATACTAATCGTTCTCGCTGGTTAATCTTAAGATTGTGTGTGTGTTTAAATCTCGTGGTCTTCTTTAGAATCTCGTCGTTCCTCTCTTTTACAATAATGTCTGACCAAAAAAAAAGTATACATCTAAAGCCTCCAATCAAAAAATAAAATAAAAAATCTAGTACTCTTGTGCAATTTTTTGACTTTTTTTGTTATGATTAATGATAGATGAACTTAAAAAATAAATTTGATAATCTCAACTATTGAATATGTAATGGGTCTCAATAAATATTGGGACCCACAATATTTGTAATTACCGAGTCTGATTTTAAAATCTATCTTTTAAGGCCAGCGTAACATTACCCATTTTTTTATTCAACCATCTTGGTTTTATCGTCGATTGATCTTACTTTTGTCAACTTTTTACGATTTACGTCGAAGTAAGTTTTTCAATGGAGTGAATTTTACGTACAACCAGCATCATGGTCAGTTGTCACCTTAAGAAAATGACAGCAATTTTTTAACAATAAAACACAAATACAGGCATTCTTAAAAAGCAATGGCATGATGCAAAAAAACGAAAAAAAATCTATAGTGAAAATTTTAAATTGGAACTTATTGACCCTGAGTATGATAATAATATTGAAACTAGGGTTGTAATTTAGTTTGGTGGGTCGGGTTTGACAGAATGACCAGATGAGTTTGATCTGAACTCAACTTGAGTGGAGATACATGCGCCATATTTTTATGAATTATTAAAGCCATAACATGGTACATATTAGAGTGTACGAATGTTAAGAGTTTACTTTTCATTGCAAGATTTATAGAACTTTTATTTAAACTTCAAAGAGAGTTGAATGAATTCTTACCTTCAAAATTCTCTCTTTTCTATTTTCATGAGTCGCCATTTTATCCCTTTGACCTAATGTTTAATTCCCTTCTATTTAGCTGAATTTTAATGGTCTCCTCACAGCCAAACTGCACCATCTATTTTCATTTATGTATCAACTGTGATGATGCACAAAAATGGTTTTGCACACCACCTGTCAAGTATAGATAATAAATGCAATGAAATCAACGAGAAAATTAGAGAAGACACAATTTATAGTGGTTCGGTCAATTCGACCTACGTCCACTCTCCAATGGCTTCAGTCGCCGGGTATTTTATTGATCCAAAGTATGGAGAATGGAGATACAAGCTTTGAGAGGAGGAATGGAGAATCAAAGAAAATAATAATCTCCGGTCGTCGGTTCGTCTTCTGTAAGTCTCTTATGGAGCATCTGTCCTTCCTCTCCCAGATTAGAGCCATTTTATAGTAGATAAGAGATCATTCTTGTGGAGATCATGACATATCCTCAAGGCTTCTTTATCGCAGCTTAGAGATTATCTTCGATGGAGATCACGACTTATCCTCAACGGAAGGAAGAGGTTGGGGAGCTCTTCATGAAACGTGGTCAAAGATTGGACCGTTTCCTTCGGTGGTACAGATAAGCTTCCCGTGCTCTCCTCTTGGTGACGTGCTAAGCAAGAAGTCTAACCGACCTTGGACTAAGCTTCCCGTGCTCTCCTCTTGATGACGTGCTAAGCAAGAAGTCTAACCGACCTTGGACTAAGCTTCCCGTATTCTCCTCTTGATGACGTGCTAAGCAAGAAGTCTAACCGGTCTTGGACTGTCTTGGGCTTGGTAGAATCACAATAAGGTTGGGCTCCTCAACTGGGGTTGGACTTTAACACATAAATTGGACTATTTGGGCTTAACCCATCATTTGCCCCCCAATGCCCCCATGTCCAAGGAGACTTGGAGAAGGAGGCATTGATTACATTTTTTTTTTTTTTTAAACTTCAAATCTTTCCCATTTTATTTTGAAGAGGGAGTGGTGGAGGTTGAAGAAAGGGAGACGGCTGGGCGCGCGATTGGGCAGCGCAGGCGCGCTGGGCGCAGCGCGTGAGCACGCTAGGGGCTTAGGCGCTGGGGGCCTGGGCGGCTTCCTAGGCTCTGCTCCTCGCATCCTGGACAGCCCAGGCGCTCTGGGCAGCTGCCTGGGCGCTGGCCTTGCTGTCCTGGACAGCCCAGGTGCGCTGGGCGGCTTTGGAACGCTGGGCAGCAGCATTTTTTCATCAAGGGGCGCTGAAAATCAGTCCGAGGTTCGTCAGGGAGAGCTAGGCAGTGGCCTGGGAGCACGGGCTGATCCGATTCTCACTCGAGGCGCTGATTTGGGCCCCTTAGGTGCTGATTTTTGCGCCAAAAATTTTGCTTTGCGCAATTTTGAAGGGCCAGACACCCTTCAAGCTACTGGGCAACTTTGTTTTGACGAGCAACAGCAGTCAGGCACATTTCTAGGCGTTGGGCTAGACATTGCAAGTAGTAAGGAAGCTTTGGGTGCTGCTCTTGATGATCAAGCCTTTCTCCAGGTGCTGGGCGCCTTGGGTGACCTTGGGGCTACCTCGGGAGAGCCTGCTCGTGATGACAAAAATAATGTTATTCCAAATATTAAAATATCTCACATAATTATCTGGAGAGAGAGAAGTAGGCTGCTTGCGCGAGAGCAAAGATAAAGTTGGAGAACTGCTCGTGAGAGAGCTACACTTTTTGAGACCTAGCTTTTGGCGACCCATGAGGGAGTCTTTAAGCTTGAGGTATAAGTTTCCTGTTTGAGAACAGTGCAGAGGCTAAGTTTTTTGGTGACCCGTGAGAGAGCCGCTAAGTTGGAGATAGGCTGCCTGTTTGAGAACAGTGCAGAGGTCAAGTTTTTGGGCGATCCCTGAGAGAACCGCTAAACTGGAGATAGGCTGCCTGTTTGAGAACAGCGCAGAGGCCAAGTTTTTTGGCGACCCGTGAGAGAGCTGCTAAGTTGGAGATAGGCTGCCTGTTTGAGAACAGTGCAGAGGCTAAGTTTTTTTGGTGACCCGTGAGAGAGCCGCTAAGTTGGAGATAGGCTGCCTGTTTGAGAACAGTGCAGAGGTCAAGTTTTTGGGCGATCCCTGAGAGAACCGCTAAACTGGAGATAGGCTGCCTGTTTGAGAACAGCGCAGAGGCCAAGTTTTTTGGCGACCCGTGAGAGAGCTGCTAAGTTGGAGATAGGCTGCCTGTTTGAGAACAGTGCAGAGGCCAAGTTTTTGGGCGATCCGTGAGAGAACCGCTAAACTGGAGATAGGCTGCCTGTTTGAGAACAGCGCAGAGGCCAAGTTTTTTGGCGACCCGTGAGAGAGCCGCTAAGTTGGAGATAGGCTGCCTGTTTGAGAACAGTGCAGAGGCCAAGTTTTTGGGCGATCCGTGAGAGAACCGCTAAACTGGAGATAGGCTGCCTGTTTGAGAACAGCGCAGAGGCCAAGTTTTTTGGCGACCCGTGAGAGAGCCGTTAAACTGGAGATAGGCTGCCTGTTTGAGAACAGTGCAGAGGCAGGTCAAGTTTTTGGTGATCTGTGAGATGATTCACCTTGCCTAAACTTGTTGATTTCCTCAGCATTCATATATCTTTGAGCTTTTGTGAATAGTTCTGGCATGTTCTTCGGTGGGCGCTTCAGAACTGAGAAAAGGAAACTTGATGAACGGAGGCCACCCAAGAAGGCGGTCATCGTCACCTTGTCGTCGGGTTCATCAACTTGGAGTACCTCCTCGTTAAAACGAGTGAGGTAACTCCTCAGGCTCTCCTCGCGGTCCTGCTTTATACTAAGCAGGTGCGTAACTGGCTTCTGGTGGCGACGCCCTCCTATGAAGTGTGAGACGAATGATCTGCTAAGCTCGGCAAAAGAGGTAATAGAGGCGGGGGAGAGCTTAGCAAACCACTGTCGGGCAGACCCTTTTAATGTGGTTGGGAATGCCCTGCACATGATTTCGTCTGGTACGTTGTGCAATTGCATCAAGGTCTTGTAAGTGTCGAGGTGGTCCAGTGGATCCTTTGTTCCATCAAAGGTCTCCACAGATGGCATTTTGAACTTCTGAGGGAGGGGGTAGTTTGCTACATCGGGTTTGAAAGGGGTATCAGTACGCCTTACCAGGTGGTCAACAGTCTCGGGTCCTTGTGCCTTCATGGCGTTGAAGACATCACCGAGTTGATTCTGTACCTCCTTTATCTTCTCGTCCCAATGATTGGGGGCTCTTCTGGAATGATCATGGAAGTGGCTTCCATGCCCCATGCTTTGGTTTTCACCCTCATCCTCCTGGAGATAAGGGTCCTCTCCCTGGAAAGCAAGGGGAGGGGGAGGTGCAGCTCCCTCATGTTGGGCTTTCCGAAGTGGGGTGCCCAATGGGGCACCCGGGCGTGGAGCAACAGGGCGTGGTGCTTCTTGATGTCCAGGATGTGGAGCTCCTTGGGGTGCTCTATGTTGTGCACCTCCGTGGGGCCCTCCATGTTGTGCACCTCCATGTGGTGCTCCACGTTGTGCACCTCTGTGTGGTGCTCCACCTTGGGGTCCTCCATGTTGTGCACCTCCGTGTGGTGCTCCACCTTGGGGTCCTCCATGTTGTGCACCTCTGTGTGGTGCTCCTCCTTGTCCAGCAAGTATGAGTTGCAGTAACTGTTGGTTTTGAGCAACAAGTTGCTGCATGGTCTCCAGTATTTGTTGGGGATTCGGGGCTAGAGTATCCGGAACAGGGTTGACAGGCGGGGGGGCAACCTCTTCCTCTCGTGGAGGATTGTCTTCGTGTTGGTTCATAGATCGAGTAGTGATCGCCATTAGTTAATGGACGTAATGTTCAGGAGTGAGAATTTTGTCGTTTCCCACAGACGGCGCCAAACTGATGATGCACAAAAATGGTTTTGCACACCACCTGTCAAGTATAGATAATAAATGCAATGAAATCAACGAGAAAATTAGAGAAGACACAATTTATAGTGGTTCGGTCAATTCGACCTACGTCCACTCTCCAATGGCTTCAGTCGCCGGGTATTTTATTGATCCAAAGTATGGAGAATGGAGATACAAGCTTTGAGAGGAGGAATGGAGAATCAAAGAAAATAATAATCTCCGGTCGTCGGTTCGTCTTCTGTAAGTCTCTTATGGAGCATCTGTCCTTCCTCTCCCAGATTAGAGCCATTTTATAGTAGATAAGAGATCATTCTTGTGGAGATCATGACATATCCTCAAGGCTTCTTTATCGCAGCTTAGAGATTATCTTCGATGGAGATCACGACTTATCCTCAACGGAAGGAAGAGGTTGGGGAGCTCTTCATGAAACGTGGTAAAAGATTGGACCGTTTCCTTCGGTGGTACAGATAAGCTTCCCGTGCTCTCCTCTTGGTGACGTGCTAAGCAAGAAGTCTAACCGACCTTGGACTAAGCTTCCCGTGCTCTCCTCTTGATGACGTGCTAAGCAAGAAGTCTAACCGACCTTGGACTAAGCTTCCCGTATTCTCCTCTTGATGACGTGCTAAGCAAGAAGTCTAACCGGTCTTGGACTGTCTTGGGCTTGGTAGAATCACAATAAGGTTGGGCTCCTCAACTGGGGTTGGACTTTAACACATAAATTGGACTATTTGGGCTTAACCCATCAAACTGCATGATGATATACAATTGTATCAATAATAAGGACCAAAAGATACACGATAGCTAAGAATTTAAGCACATCTACCAGTCAAGGTACGTAAGAGGATAAGTTGATTGGGGAGCCCAATAAGTATGCACCATTTGGTTTGATTACGAGGATTTCTTGTAGTTTCAAAATTTAGAATGGTCAAATTCACATGTAATCTGCCCGCACTTGTAGAGAGAGAGAGAGAGAGAGTTTTTTGTATTTTGGGCAGAATTAGGTGAAGATGCCTTGCTTCTTCAGGTGGTAGTTGACATAAACACATTGCATTATTAGGAGAGAGAGAGAGTTTCTCTGAGTTATAGATATTGAAACCCAAGCTAATCACCGACCAAAAAAAATAATAAAGCCAAATATTTGAGTAATTTCACAATGACAATGACGTGGCTTTTTTTCTTCTTTTTTTGTTATTTCTGTATGTTTGATCTTTAAGCCTTGATTGCATTTAATTACTTGTGAATTAAATGAATTGTTTAAAATTTACAGTGTACCAAAGTAAGCACGCTAGAAAATGATAACATGTCCCATCATTGTGTTTTTTTTTATCAACCCATCGTTGTGTGAGAGACAAAATAATTTTAGACACAATTTATTATCCAGTAATTTATTATATAATGACGCTCATTTCTATATAATAATAAAATAATTTTATAATTTACGAATACAACCGCGATATGTATAAAACTTACTCAAACATGTTCAAAATGTATCTAAAATTTAAAAATAATAGTAGTTGTATCTAATTCAAAATTTAATTTGTAGAAACTCAATGATTTATGACCATTGAATGAATAGTAGACGTTATTAAATATAAGAACTCATTATTAGATTTAATATTACAATGTATTTGGTTCCAATAACATTATTTGAAAATTAATAATTATTTAGGTAGTTGTCTATCTTAATCGATATCATAATAACACAATAATAAGAAGGGCACAATTAAATACTTCTAAATTTTATTTTAAAAAATATATATCTAATGTTAAAAAGAAGTTGAGAGTTGACACAATTAAATATGTCCAAATTTTATTTAAAAATATATATATAGAATGCCAAAAAAAAATTTGAGGGTTGGCACATCCATGTGTGGCTTGGCTTTGCCCCTGAGGTTATACATTGTTATAATTAATCAGATACCTTAAACACAACACGTACGCGATTTATTGTTAGTCCTATTGTGAGGTTTAAGATATATCAAGTATGCATAAACTTATTAAATGTCTAGAATTTTTACTCATGACTCGAATTCGTAATACCCAAATTGAAATATTATTACCGAATTTATACCCAAAAATTTGATCATCCTTCCAGCCATGTGGAAAGAGGTGGCAAATGGCTTATAAGATAAAGTCCTATCATATTTTTGGCCAGCGGAATTCAGCAAGGATACTATATCATCCACGTGAGCACATGTGGCATACAAAGGCTTTGTTGGCAAGGCTATGGTAGAAACCAAACTAATATGTTAAAAAAATAAAAAGGGTGATTTGGTCATAGAAAAAAAAAGAGGACTTTTGTGGCTGTTTAACTTATAATACATCCAAAGCCTCACCGACAGGGAAAAAATAATAAAAAAATGGTGGCCTTGTGGACTCCTTTGTTCGATGATTTAGGTTTATCTTTATTTAATCATACTTTTGTCCAAACTATTTTTATTATTTTTGTAGATATTTTTATCACTTTTGTCATAATTGTTTTTACCCCTTTTGTTTAACTTGCATCGATCTTAACAGTAAAAATACTTACAAAAGTCATAAGTTTTTTTTATTATAAAATGACCCCATAAAAATTATAAAAATATTTATTAAAATTATAAAATTTAAAAATACTGTACCAAATTTTTATTATTGGTATTCTAGTCTTCTCCAAATTTTACATACAACTAAAAATATCTTTGTCATTGTTAGTTGTCATCGAAAGAAATAGAATTTTTTTGACGAAAAGACTTTTCAAGGAATTGTAAACAAACAATGATGTGATGCAAATTCATATCAAAGGTGCAAATTATTCAAACTAGGAGTTTTTTTTTTTTTTTTGTCTAATAAGCTAGGAGTATAAGTTACATTAGTTGAATGGGTTAAGAGACCAACTCAAACTTAACTCAAATAATAAAACTTATCGATCAATCCATTTTGATCTAAGCATGACTTCAACCATTGAGAAAGAAGATAATAGAAAGTGAATGTCAATTGTATATTATTCAAACTATGAGGTTTTTTTTTTTTTTTTTCCAAGCTAGGAGTATAAGTTACATAAGTTGAATGGCTTAAGAGACCAACTCAAACTTAACTCAAATAATAAAACTTCTTGATCAATCCATTTTGATCTAAGCATGACTTCAACCATCGAGAAAGAAGATAATAGAAAGTGAATACCAATTGTATATTATTCAAACTAGGAGGTTTTTTTTTTTTTTTGTCCAATAAGTTGGGTGTATAAGTTACATAAGTTGAATGGGTTAAGAGACCAACTCAAACTTAACTCAAATAATAAAACTTATCGATCAATCCATTTTGATCTAAGCATGACTTCAACCATTGAGAAAGAAGATAATAGAAAGCGAATGTCAATTGTATATTATTCAAACTATGCGGTATTTTTTTTTTGTCCAATAAGCTAGGAGTATAAGTTACATAAGTTGAATGGCTTAAGAGACCAACTCAAACTTAACTCAAATAATAAAACTTCTCGATCAATCCATTTTGATCTAAGCATGACTTCAACCATTGAGAAAGAAGATAATAGAAAGCGAATATCAATTGTATATTATTTTGGTATATTTTTTCATATACATGAGAAGGTGTATTTATATTATAAGAGAATAGTGAAATATACTAGTCTAATTGGTGTGAGACAAACGTATTTACAAATACACATTAACATTCCTCTCAAACTCAAGGCGAGATCAAAGATGTCAACTGGAATTTTTAAACCAAATAATGGTGACAACCAGGTGTATAAGCCTTTGTTAGGATATCAACCAGCCGATAAACCAAAGTAAGCGAAAAAAGACGAAGAATGTCCTCCTATTGGTAATGACGCAGAAATAGAGTGTCATTATTAAAAATAAATTTGGTACCATAGACTTTCTCCGCATGGGATTCCAAATAGAGAGTGTCATTGCCATTGTCATAGGTCATGAAAGGGCATATGTTCTGATTTGTTTAGAGTATGTCATTTGGCGTACCTTGCAGAATATAATGTACCGTGCCCATCTTCTTCTTCATAAACAAGGTTTTCGAAGATTGTCAGCCAGGTCATTGGCTTTGCAGCGTAAGGCTGTCCCCCAACCATACTTTTATTTGTCCTCCACACAGCATATCCTATCCTCCCCATTATCGAGAGGATCTTTAAAGGTGCATTTTTTTTTTTCAAGAGCACTTTTTTATAAAATAAAAAACATTTTTGTTAAAAAAATTAAAATAGAGAGTCGATCAATTCTTTAAATATAGAGAGTTAAATTGCACTATATTTTAATATTTTTTATTTTAGAGACCAATTTTTTTTAAAAAAAGAATATATTTAACAAAAAATTAAAATAGAGAGTGAAATATTTTTAGCAGAACTCTCTATACTAATATTAAAAAGATAATGTTATTTAAATCTTAAAATTTGATCTAATTTGTTGACTTAATGATGTATTTTAGATAAAATTATTAGATCAACACCAAATTTTAATGTTTGATAGGGCTCAGAGTCAGTTCAAATGACATAATAAATTAGATCAATAAATTAGGTCTTACACATCAAAATAACCCCTATAGTCAAAGCATTTAATAATAAAATATGTATATGTGTCATTTTTTTTATTCATTAATTTTGGAGTAGCGAGTGAGTTTGACTCTCCAAATATAGAGAGTCAAACTAGACTCTCTTTTTTTAAAGATGAATTTTTGGTGATTGACTCTTTAAAATAAAGAGTTTAATGAGAATAAAGAGTTCATTGGAGATACTCTTAAGACTATCTGAAATAGAGAATTGAATAAATTATAGAGTGCTCTTCGACCATGTCCAATAGCACTCTCTATTTTAAAATAAAAAAAATCTTTGGTGAGAAATTAGCATACAGAGCAAAATATATTAGCACCTCCAAAAGGGCTCTCTATTCTTGAATAAAACTAGATTTTGTAGTTAAATCATTTAATGAAATATGAGTATCATTTTTTCATTCATTAATTATAAAATAAAGACTAAATTTGACTCTCTAATTGCAGACAATCAAATTAAAAATCTATTTTAGCTAGTCTAGATAGAGAGTGTATTGAAAATAGATTTTTGGTGATCGATTCTCTAAAATAAAAAGTTGAGTGGAAACATAAAACTTATTAGAAGAGTAAATATTCAATGTTACTAATGTTACCGTCCAACGATAACTCATCAAATGAATAATGTAACCCTACTTTTTTTTCTATGGGGTGTAGCAGAAAATGTGGAACTGCATAACAAATCAAGCAACGGAAATTGTAGCTGTCAACAAGAGGAAAATCTGGAGGAAGAATAGGAAGACCAACTGATCTGATTCTCTATTAATCTGCTCTCCATCTTCTACTGTCATTTAAATGTTGAATAGATTTTTCTGTTGCTATTATTTTTCTGTTATTATTTAAATTTTAAATAGATTTTCTGTTGCTATTTCTATTGTACTCAAACTCTATAAAAGAGTAACTTTGTATCGATGACATTTGAATGTAATATACAGTCAAAACAATTCAATTATACCCTCTGCTTCCGAATTTCCTATTGTCTTATACAGGGTAATTATTATCTTATAGAAGGATAATTATTTGAATGAGTCGAGTCTAACTTACGATCCACCAACCAATTTCCAACATGAACAATACTTCTACTTACATGACACACCATGATCCATCCCCCAGTCATTTGAGCACCACCTTTATACTTTGGAGTAATGTTTAATCCCCTTCTATTTAGCTAAATTTTAATGTTCTCCTCCCAAACAAACTGTTCTATCTATTTTCATTCATGCCTCAACTTCATGATGGCATACAATTTTTAGATTGTATTTGTATCCATCATTTTCACCAGTCATGAGTTGAACATTAAAAAGGACCAAAAGATACACGATAACTCCATCGGTAGGTAAGAGGATAAGTTCACTTATTTTCTTCATGATTGAAAATCCTATTGGAAGTCCAATAATTATGCACTATTTCGTTTATTTGAGTGTACGAGATGAATTATGTGTAATCGTTGAGAAAGCAACACTTGGAGAGGGATTGAGCTTCAAATTTTTGAACTAAGAAACGGGGTTAAGAAGGGATCGGATATGTATCTATTATATTTTCTCTGATGCCTAAGTCAATTATCATTCAAGTGAGAGGATTTAAGTGCTATAGTATATGTTGAGTTATGTGTTCGTCTACGTACACAATATTTCATTTTTTGGACTATTTATGTCTTAAGAGATGAGGATAAAAGTTGCGTCAAGTCGATTGATCTAACACCCATAAAGACAACTTGTTAGTGACTATTCTTACTCTCAAGTCACACATTTACTAGGCCTTAGGCAAGGTCAGTGATTACTCGAGGCCAAATGACGCTATGATTATCCTGTTTGAGGACCGACGAATATTGTCTGAATATACAATTACCTCTGTTAGACATTTAATGAGTCGCATCGAGCGTAAAAATGGTGAACCTTGAATATTAAATAATGCCTCTCTGAACTGATCCACGTCACAAAAGATCATACCTTTAACCAACATTCGTAAAATTGGATGAAAATCTCCATATATATGATTATAATAGTGCAGCTAATCAACTATTAATTCTCATACCCGGGGCAGTACATCCCTCGACGGTCCTGCAAGTAGTTCCAAGGAGCTTCGAGGTGGCTCAATCTGACAGGTCTACCCTGGTCTAATCTGTCCGATATGGGTCAAACACTCCCTATGAAATTCATCCCGGTCCATGTGTCCTCCATTTATAAACATGTCGATTCAGGCCCCGTCAATAGTATTTCTTGAAGTTTCAAAATCTGAACTAGACAAACTCAAATGTAATCTGGCCGCCCACAGAGAGAGAGTTTTTTTGTATTCTGGACATAAAGTGGAAGGAGTGAAAAAGAAAGGGCAGACAAAGGTGACAGTATTAGGTGAAGGTGTCTTGCTTCTTTTCTATTTCTCTAGAAGGCACGTGGACGTGGTTGTTGGCACAAACACATCGGATTATTCGTACAGGGAGAGAGAGAAAGATGGTCCTCTAATGAATTGCATAACACAAACACATTGTATTATTGTAAGAGAGAGAGAGAGAGAGAGACAGAGAGAGAGAGAGAGAGATGGTCTTCTAATGAATCTGGATAACAAAAACACATTGGATTATTTGTTAGAGAGAGAGAGATGAATCTGCATAATACAAACACGTTGGATTATTTGTAAGATAGAGAGAGGGAGAGAGATGGTCCTCTAATGCATTTGCATAACAAACACATTGGATTATTTGAGAGAGAGAGAGAGATAGATAGAGAGAGAGAGAGAGAGAGAGAGAGAGATGGTCCTCTGATCTGATGAATATGCATAACTCAAACGAATATACTCTTTAATGGCCTATCAATTATTCCAGCCTCACCTCAAAATCAGAACAAAACTTGCAAACAGATATAGAGAGTTATATATATTACACTATGGTAAGGCTCCCAATGACAACTTATTTTCACCAAAAAAAAAAAAATAATAATAATAATTTGGATGGTCAAAAAATACCTATTCAATCGATCAGCCAAGTTGAATTATTGAATCATCGACTACTCAATATATCGACTCAATTCGACCCTAGTCTAAAAGGGATATGACATAGAGCTTAGACGCATATTTAGTTGGCTATTTAACGGGTTGGTTTTTTGTATTTTTTTTCAGTATGATATAACTAGACTTTTTATTTGACTATTAAATTAGTTTTGTCTTTTAATAAGATTAGGAAATCATAATTTCGGTTTAAAAAAGGAAAAAAAAAACACTTGGTATTGGGCAAAAATCCCGGCTCACGTTTGATTATCTAGTTGGTGAAACAATAGTTTACTAAGACGATGATCAGCAGTTGGTCGGAGAGGTTGATCAGCCACACTGAGACTGAGACACAATTAGAAAAAACACTTTTTTTTGGAAACTGTTTGGTTTGTGTCTCCAAAACAGTTTTCTGTTCTAAAAAACACTAAGGCCATGTTTGGTTTAATTCTTGAAAACTATTTTTTGTTCTCAAATTTCAAAAAATTTTCAAAACTTGTTTGGTTTGTGATTTAGTTCTCCAATTTTCAGAAAAAATAGAGAATTGAAGCATAAAACTAGAAAACAAGCTGGTCTTGTTTTCAAGCTTTTCTGCCAAAACCTTGAAAACACGGAGATGGTTTACTCTTTAATGAGGTCCCCTTTTCAAGTTCTCTTAGAAGCAAAAACAAGTCATAGTATAAAAGCTTTTTTTTTTCTTTTGTCTTTGTCCTACCAGATCTCATCACTCTCTCCGTCTTTCTCTCTCTCTACACAGACTCTCAGACGGAAGTCTTCTTCGGTGACTGCGCCTTCTCCGGCAACTGCATCTTCTCCGGCAAAACACAAACACACACACACTAGAGTTCTCCGACGACTAGATCCACTGCGAGCTCCCTGACGATTGATTCAGATCTGGTTCAATCGACAAAAACACAAATCTGATTTTTTTTTTTTGATTTGATCTGATCGAAAACATATATCAATGACAGTATATATATATACATTGTAACCACCGTAAAGAATTAGAATATTGACACAGATTTGATGTTTTTTTATCAAACACAGATCTAATTTTTTTTTATATGATCTCATTTTTTTGACGTTTTGGGTGGTTGTGGGTTAGTGGTAATTGTGGGTTTTGGGTGGTTTTCGATTTCGGTGGTGGTGGGGCTTTTGGGTGGTTCTCGGTTTCAGAGGTGGTTGTGAATTTTGGGTTGTGGTTGTGGATTTTGGCTGGTTGTCGGTTGGTGGTGGTTGTGGTCTTGATGCATAGTAAAAGTTCAAGAAACGGTGGTGGTTTTGATGTATAGTGAAAGAGAGAGAGAGAAAGAATTGAAGAGAGGTGAGAATTGCAAATTATTGTCCGAACAAATTTTATAATTTTTGTTCTTTAAAATTATTTTCAAAAATATATAACCAAACAAGTTTTGTAATTTAAAAATTTTTAAAAACACTTTCTTAAAATTTTTCAAAAATTATTTTTCAAAATTATTTTTTGAAACGCAAATCAAACAAACCCTAAAACTCTTGAGAAACTGTTTGGATAACAATTTCTAAAAAAAAATTTCAAAACAAGTGGGAATTGAAAACAAAAATTAGGGAGTTTTCAAGACAAAATTAGAAAACAAGGAAAATAATCCTAAACTTTTTAATGCGATCTTCCTTTCAAACCACCTTGTCAGTTAAGCATGGCATGGTATAAAAAGGTTTTTTTTTTATTATTTGCTGGTCTTTACTTCCCACACTCTCTCTTTCTCTCTCTCTCGGGCGACCTCTCCACTTCGGCGAAACCAGGCGACGCTCCAGCAAGATCGTCTTCATAGTCTTCTCCGACGGCGAGATCGTCTTCTCCGATAACTTCTTCGTCTTTTCAAATCTGGGTTTCAAATCTTGGTTTTCAGATATGGGTTTTAGATTTTGGTTTGTCTTTTTTGGCAACTGGGTTCAGCTTATTAGATTGATGGATATTGGTTTTTCTTCTCTGGCAAGTGGGTTTTCAGATATGGTTTGAGTTTTCAGATCTGAGATTACTCCGGCTAAGCTTCGACATCCCAGCTATCAATGGCTAATTTTCCTTTTCTTTTTTTTTTTTAATTTTATTTTATCAAGTTTAATATATTAAAATAATTTTATATGAGACCTACCGTCCAAATAAATTTTACTCTTTTTTATTTTATAAAATTATTTTTGAAATTATCTAACCAAATAAATTTTCATCTCAAAAATGCTTTTCTAAAATTCTTTTCAAAAATTATTTTTGAATACTGTTTTTAGAGACGCAAACCAAACATGCCTTCTTTTTTATAGTTTCTTCCAAATTGGTATAAAACTCAACCAATATTAATTTATGTGAAAATTAAACAATAAATATAATATTATTGCCACCACATATATTTTATTTAAATCAATTTTTTAAAAATCACCGTACTAAAAAAATAACTAAGAATTCATCTAACTTTTTGACAAAAAAATTTTGGACACAAAACCGGATTAGTTACTTATAAGGGTCAGCCTACTAGTTCTTGGATTCATTTCATGATTTTTATATGAGAATTTCAGAATTAAAACATAATGGGGCAAAAGTAGAATGTTAATAATAATTAAATTACCTGAAATTAGGAACTAATTATTTTAAATAAAAAAATATTATAGTACTCAATGTTTTTCTGTTAGGCAAGATAAAATTATTCATTATTTCCCCTCATAATTATCACATTGGGCCTATGAAACATGGATACTTCATTGAAATCAATGTACTTGTATCGGATATCATATTCAATACGATATTCATTTGATATTTGAAGCTATATATGTATCAAATACATCTCTTATGTATCTGATAATAATAAAATCTATATAATAAAATACAATATAATTCAAATCTCAAAAGATAAACAAAATGACTTTTATTTTTCGCAGTTGAGATCACTTTAAATTTTATTTTAAAGTTAATCCGACAGCTAATGTTAACACCTTAAATTTAATAAGAAAATAAACTCCTAAGGATGTGTTTAAGTGACTTTTTAAAAATGCTTTTAAAACTTATAACTTCTCATAAGTACTTTAAAAAAAATAGTATTTGAAACTGTCTCACCATCACCACTACCATCGTCGCCGCCACTCCACCACCGCAACTACCATCACCACCACCCCCACCACCACCAACGTCGCCACCATTCCACCACCACTACCTTTGCCACAACAATCGCTGCTACTACCACTCCACTAACACCCCCACCACCTCCGCCACCACCACACCTACCATCGATTAAAACCACCATTGTCCACCGCCACCACCTACCATTATCGTTATCTCATTTTTATACTTATTACCATTACCACCATTACTCTACTATCACCGTCAGCACTCATCACTGCCATTATTGCCCATCACCACCCATCGTTACCTACTACCACAACCCATAACCACCTGTTGTTTTCCACTATCGCCACCAGCCACTGTTACCCACACCTATTACACCAACCACCATCACTCGTCATTGCCCACCATTGTCGCCACCCACTATCACCCACCCTTACCAGACCTATCACCATCACCACCACTGTCATTCACCGTCACCTACTGTTGCCTAGAAGCACCCGTCGTCGCCCACCAACACTATCATCATTGCCCACCACCGCCACCACACCACCACTAACAACCAGCATCACTGTCGCCCACCACGACCCACATCCATTATCATCGCCGTCACCCATAGCTACCACTATCACCATCGTTATTCAAAACCAACCACCACCATCACCGTTGCTACTCACGGCTGCCACTATCCCCACGATTGTTACCAACCACCACAACCATCATCGTCTCCCATCACCACCACTACCGCCCATAACCACTACCATTGATCAACCCTACTACAATCAGTGTTTAAATTCTTTTATCTCTCTTCTATGTTTGTAATTTGATTTTGAGTATGAATGTAAATATGTTTATTGTTGATCATTTTTAAATTATCAGTACCTTTAGGCACACGTAATAACTATTATTTAGATACTTCACAAATACTTTTGTAGTGGAGCAATATTTATAATTATGGAATTTAACTTTTAAATTTTTCCCTTCGAATTCACATACCATATAAAATATCAACAAAAATTATACGACTTTGAAAACACAAGTTTTTTTGATGTTTTATCTACTATTACATGTTAAAAGAGAATAAAATTAATTTATTTATACTTTTAGTAACAAATATTTCTAAACAAATAAACTAAATAAATATTAGTTTTGATTCTTGTAATTAATTACTTCAATTTGTGAAGATGCAATAATGATATGGTATATACTTCTTTGAAACTAAAAAAAAAGTGTCAATTTTACTTATTATGTTAAAGAATTATCAAATTATATAATTATTAAATCAATAAATGATACTAATAAAAATATATTTTACTATAGACACATTCTAATAGTGCTCGTAATATATATATTTTTTTAATTTTGTTGTAATGTCGTATTGGTATCTCGTTTTCGTATCTTTTTATAATTATCGCATTATGGGCATCGACAAAGACTCAAAACTCAAATTTTCCTCCTCTCTCGTGATCATGTACTGTCACCCACTTGCATGGATGCTCTCTCTCTCTCTCTATCTGTGAGTCAATGCCGTGTTGTGAAAAACTAGATCAGAGAAATTATTATAGAAAGACTGGGTGGTTGGTAAATCCATATTTAGGGTTGTACGTTTGCATGAACTGTTGAACAATGTGGAAAATTAGGGATCCCATCTTTAATTCTCTTTTTCCTATCATTTTCAATACTTACAAGTATGGGGTCAGGTTAGGCACTTGCATTGTCATAATTCAATGCTTTTGAGATGGATATGTACATGACACAAGGGTTAAGAGTTTAGTAGGCAACCAGAACACACCATGGGTTGTTTGCATGATTTTTCTGAGAGGGAGTGGATTGTATTTATGAAACTCTTTCAATTTTAATTCTTAGATTTTGTATATGAAATTGAATACCCAATTTTATATTTGAAAGTGATATAAATATATATATGAAACTTACTGATTAATCACAAATATTTGTCATAAAATTGTAAAATTGATTAAACCAGCCTAACCCCTCCACCCCCCAACAATAGGTTTGTTGAAACCTATATGCATCAATTTTAATCTACTATTTATTACGGGTATAGATTCATATATTTTACAAATTTTGAGTCTCAAATCTTCAACCAAATATAAGATAATATAGTAAGTTGGACTATTTTTGCAAAATTTTTCCTTTAAATTCAACCCACACTCACATTCCAAACAGGTCACAGAAGGGGTAACTATGTTTTAATTTCACATTACACCAATAAGTATCGTGCATTGCAAATTTGATTTAAAAGTTATCTCATTTTATCCCCAGTCTATGTGATTTTGTCTCACTTTGCCCCAATATTTTATATTCAAAAGATAGTTAGCTTTTGCATTGGGCAATATGATATCAATTTAAACAGTTGAGGGGGCAACATAAAAAAATTTGTAGTTAAAGGAGTAAATTGCAATTGATTTCTTAGTTACATGAGTCAAAGTGTAATTTATTCTATTGAAAAACTTATTTTTTAAGCTCTAATTTCTAAATTAAGAAAATATAAAAATGGTTGTTGCATACTATTTTCACTTCAAATTAGACTAAAGATCTATTATATTACTATTTTTTTTCTTTGGTCCAATGATACTCCTTGTCTGGTAAAGGTTTTGCCTTGTTGATTAGTTTACACGCAACTTGATTAATCATTTTTTTAATCAAGTCAAAAGTTAATCATCCACGCGGAGACTAGAGTGTTCATAAGTGATAAATTTCTCATTATCTGATCTTATGAAATTATCAAAATTTAAATTCAAAACATCTAAATTTACAAATTATTTCTACTATCACTTGCGGGGTATTATTTTATCAAAATTTGAAGAATATCTATAAAAATTGCTAGAATCAACTATGAATGGAGTAGTCAATAATGATAGCCCATGTAGTTGTGCCGGTTAAGTGAACGTGATGGCCCCTTAGACCATGTGACCACCGTCCTACCCTATTATCTCAATTTCCGGGCTCATTCATTTCTTCAATATAAATCATGCTAGATAGTTGCTAACTGGTGGCCAAGCATTCAAGGGAAAAAAAATATGTTTTAGATTGGTTTAGATATGGGACCATTTTGAGCCAATTTTTTGGATGTGGCACCGAGATTTGAAAAGTGAAATAAAACAGTTAGAGTTAAACAAATTCTTAAAATCGTTTGAAATATTTTCGAAAATTATTTTTTTTCTTTGAAGCCCTTGGATAAGTTCCAATTTTTAACTTTTTGTTGGCGCTAATAAAAACTATTTTTGCCCAAAAGGTTGACGAAAATACTGCCCAATAGAACTTGGTCCCAACGGACCAAGCTTCTTTTCCTCTGAAACAAAAAAATTAAAAATTAAAAATTTGAGGTTTTTAAGTCAACTCTAAACAAGTCCCTTATCTTTTTTATCGGTATCGAAAAAAAATTTAGTATCGTACTAAGAAATTATTTTTTACTATTTATGTATTTTTAAGTTGTTTGTAATCGTTGATTGTGAAAAAAAATATAATTAAAACAATAGGACAACGAGGATCTACAAAAGTCACGAATTTATTGAACAAAAAGAGAAAAATAGAGTATTAAAGATGTTATTTTAAAATATCATAGTAATACACCTACTATATATTTAAGTTAGAGAGATTTTTTTGGTGCCTTGGTGCATCACTCAATCATCTACCTACTCATTTGATTTTGTCTTCAAGACTTTTCCACAGCCATCTCTATTTCCCATCTGCAGTGGAAAAATCACTGATTAAAATTTTCAATTCCTCTTATTTAATTTATATTCTTATTACGATTTTTTTTTTAATTTTATATATTAATTTTGCACATGCATTGAGAGTGCCACAGATTGTAGTAATAGTACATGGTGCATTAATTATCTCAATTATGTAGCATATATATTTAAAATTATCTCAATTGCACATGCATTGTTTAAGTCTTGTTCCAATTTGCAAAAAAAAAAAAAAATTCAACTTGCAAACTCATTTAAATAATTTGAGAAAATCAATTTTAAATCGAGGAAAAATGATGAAAAAAAAATTAGAAATAGTAGATGTAATATGAAATAGAATATTTAAAATAAAACACAATTTAAAATCAAGTGTGCTATATAAAATATTTTTTCTATATGGGAGATAAATAGTATTTTTTTTACAAAATATATATATATAGGTGATTAAATTCTATTAGCCCTTAAATTATTGTCATTGACTTTTAACCCGTGTTGTGAAAATAGCAAATGTTGTCGCACTAATAAAATTGTTCTATTTTTTATTTGTGCGTCAACAATTTGAGTCGTAAAAACAACTTCTCTGCATACACGAATAAAGTTACGTCCATTTATTCTTTTCCAGGCTATGCAATTGCAAGAATTTATATACTGGTCTACTTTTTAAGTGCAAGAGTAGAAAATTACACAAAACTTAGAACAAAAATTTTGAAGCTCTATTCAATGCAAAACCCAATTTTTTTTTTTTTTTTAAAAAAAAACCCATTCTGAATTACAAACTTTATGTCAATACTAACATCAAGGAAGGGCCATACACAAATGGCCAAGAGTCATTTTCACAAAGGTAGGGGACTATAAAAAGAAGCCAGAAATAATTGTTTTTTGCTCAAAATATATACCTGCAAAAAAAAAAAAAAGGCTGCAAAATAATTGATTACCTCCCACATGCAATTCTCATTATTTTGAGCTCGCATGTACTTCAAGAATATATTTTTGGAAACCAAACAGATCAGAAAAAAACAAAAATATACTACAAAGTTTTTCTTAGTGGAGGAATGGTGACCCTTAAAAAAAAAAAAAAGAGGAATGACCTAATAACGTGATAGTTGACATAGTTTACTAACATCGTTAAAATTATAATTATTAGACATTTTTAGCACTGACGTATCATTAGCTCGGGGTATTAGGTACGAACCATCACCGCTTTTGGATCGAACATGTCATTATAGTTGGGTCATCCGAATAAAAATTATGGTCTTTTATGACGAAAATCTCTCTATAAGTAGGATACATTAAAACTAGAATAAAACTCGAATATTTATAATTACTTACAAATTATATAAGTATTATTGGATAAAATGACAAAGAAATAGAACCACTCTATGGTAGTTCCCAGATCTCTCTCTCTCTCTCTCTCTCTTCTCCTCCATTTCTCTCTATTACACACACACAGGGGCATAAAATGACAAACAGAGAACAACCCCCAGTTGAGCTCCGCCGTAGTGGAATCTGTGATTATTTGAATTTGTGTGTGTGTGTGGTTTTTTTTTTTTGTTGTAGAAAATGCAAGGGATCCCCATGCACGTGGCAGTCTTCAAAGCCGTTCGATTACTAAAGAACAGATCTAGACATCAGCTGAACAGGAGTAACTAATAATCATCACCACTCACTGTAACTACATCACTCTGCCTCCCAAACATCCCAATTCTAACAAAAATTAAATGTTTCAATTTAAACCTAAATCAATTGGACGATGAGAATTATATATTCTCCTATTTGATGGAGTCATTCAAGACACATTCAACTCAACCTTGAGTCATCTGAGTTTAGACGAAACGAGATTTTGTTAAACTTCTTATTCTATCTTGCATCTCGTCTGTATCGTTTGATACAATTTTGTTTTATCGTGACCAATGCTGCAATGTTCGACAATATCATAACCCATTCTCTCACAATGTAGAAGTGTTTCTTTTTGTTGAAATTTTCCAACTTGAATCCAACAATGTCTATGTGATCTCACTATGACTGAGAAGTTGCATGGTGGCAACATAAACAAATTTGAAATGGTAGAGGACTGGAAATATAAAAAATAAACCAACGTATCATAACATTAGACTAGTAGACCTTGTTATAATATATATTAGTAGCAGGTGACTTGCTCTTAGCTTACTGAAGATTGGATATCAAAGTGACCCAAACAAGGCCTTAAAAAAATAGATTAATCCAGCTGTTGGTGGCCATTACACACTATACCCTTAATAATCAAATGAACTGATTGAATTGGTCCCTAATTGACAGCTCTATCCGAACGACTGTTTCTCATTGAATTTTCACTATAAGTACTTGCCCCATTGAATACCCAAGTCATTACCCCTTCTCTCTCCCTCTCCTAAACAACTCTCTCAGTTCTCATCTAAGTTAGAAAGAGGTGTGAGGAAGTCTGACGGATTGGCCGGAGTTGGTGGTTTTTCCAAAGGAGAAATGAGAGTTCACGGCTGCGACCCCGCAAGGGGTCGGCTTTGGCCTCAGCTACTAGTGGCATTCGCCATATTGGTTGTTTCAAACATCATGGCAGTCTCGGCTGACCCATATGTTTATTCCTCTCCTCCACCACCATATGAGTACAAATCACCGCCGCCACCCTCTCCATCTCCACCACCAACATATGAGTACAAGTCCCCGCCGCCACCCTCTCCATCTCCACCACCACCATATGAGTACAAGTCACCACCGCCACCATCTCCATCTCCACCGCCACCGTACGAGTACAAATCTCCGCCACCACCATCACCATCTCCACCACCACCATATGTTTACAAGTCACCACCTCCACCCTCTCCATCCCCACCACCACCTTATGAGTATAAGTCACCACCACCACCCTCTCCATCCCCACCACCACCTTATGAGTACAAGTCCCCACCACCACCCTCTCCATCCCCACCACTACCTTATGAGTACAAGTCACCACCGCCACCCTCTCCATCTCCACCACCACCTTATGAGTACAAATCACCACCGCCACCCTCTCCATCCCCACCACCACCGTATGAGTACAAGTCCCCCCCGCCACCCTCTCCATCCCCACCACCACCGTATGAGTACAAGTCCCCCCCGCCACCCTCTCCATCCCCACCACCACCGTATGAGTACAAGTCGCCACCACCTCCATCACTTTCTCCACCACCACCATACTATTACACTTCTCCGCCACCACCGGTCAAGTCGCCACCTCCTCCATACTACTACACTTCTCCGCCGCCACCGGTCAAGTCACCACCTACACCATACTACTACACTTCTCCGCCACCACCGGTCAAGTCCCCACCTCCTCCATACTACTACACTTCTCCGCCACCACCACCATATCACTACACTTCTCCACCACCACCGGTCAAGTCACCACCTCCTCCATACTACTACACTTCTCCGCCACCACCCGTCAAGTCCCCACCTCCTCCATACTACTACACTTCTCCGCCACCACCAGTAAAGTCTCCACCTCCTCCATACTACTACAGTTCTCCACCGCCACCGGTCAAGTCACCACCTCCTCCATACTACTACACTTCTCCGCCACCACCACCATATCACTACACTTCTCCACCACCACCGGTCAAGTCACCACCTCCTCCATACTACTACACTTCTCCGCCACCACCCGTCAAGTCCCCACCTCCTCCATACTACTACACTTCTCCGCCACCACCAGTAAAGTCTCCACCTCCTCCATACTACTACACTTCTCCACCGCCACCGGTGAAGTCACCACCTCCTCCATACTACTACACTTCTCCGCCACCACCGGTGAAGTCACCCCCTCCTCCATACTACTACACTTCTCCACCGCCACCGGTGCCCCACTACCCTCCGCCACACCCCCACTCCCTGATTGTCAAGGTTGTCGGAAAGGTTTACTGCTACAGATGCTATGACTGGACATACCCAGTGAAGTCCCATGACAAGAAACACCTCAAAGGTAAAATTTTCATCTCTCATTTCTTAATAAATTTCATCAAACAGTATTCTTATTGGTGAAAAAATGATCTCCTTCGTTTCAATCTTGGAATTTTCGGTCACTGTTATTAGCACCCCCAAGGCCAATAGCATTTCTTTAATTTAAAAATAATTAATTTTTTAAAAAGACAGTGAGACATGAGTCATTTTTCACAATTTTCAATAGTAGAGTTGTTATTAGGCACTGATTGATTCATGACTTGTCTTGGATACCAGCACATATTAGATGGCTAGTAGGACATAAAGAATTGTCGACACAAAAACCGATAACGTTAGTTGGACATAATTTGTTAAGTTTCTTTTTTTCTTTTTTTTTTTGCTTTTTTAAAAAAGTTAGCAGTTGCCCATGTGTGAGAACAGTTTATATTGTAACCTAGCAAGAAAAAATTAGTTATTGTAGTACGCAGGTGAGAGACTAGAAGGTAGACATGTGATTTGTTGGCTAGTAGTCATATAATTAATATATGTTGATTGATATTATTGTTTTGGCACACATGGTGCAGGTGCTGTTGTGGAGGTGACATGCCAGGCAGGAGAGAAGAAAATTGTGGCATATGGAAAGACTAAAATCAATGGCAAATACAGCATCACAGTTGAGGGCTTTGACTATGGCAAATATGGAGCCAAGGCTTGCAAGGCCAAACTCCACGTGGCACCAAAGGGGTCTAAGTGTAATTTGCCCACAAACTTGCACTGGGGCATGAAGGGTGCTAAGCTCAAAGTCAAGTCCAAGACTGATTATGAAGTTGTTCTCTATGCCAAGTCATTTGCTTATGCTCCAAAGACTCCTTACAAGGAGTGTGAGAAGCCCAAGCCAACCCCAGCTCCTTACTACTACACTTCACCACCACCACCACCACCCACTTATATCTACAAGTCACCACCTCCTCCACCACCAACTTACTTGTACAAGTCCCCACCACCTCCACCACCGACCTACCTTTACAAGTCCCCACCACCTCCACCATACGTTTATAAGTCTCCACCACCTCCACCATACATTTACAAGTCCCCACCACCTCCACCACCGACCTACCTTTACAAGTCCCCACCACCTCCACCATACGTTTATAAGTCTCCACCACCTCCACCATACATTTACAAGTCCCCACCACCTCCACCACCGACCTACCTTTACAAGTCCCCACCACCTCCACCATACGTTTATAAGTCTCCACCACCTCCACCATACATTTACAAGTCCCCACCACCTCCACCATACGTTTATAAGTCTCCACCACCTCCACCATACATTTACAAGTCCCCACCACCTCCACCGTACGTTTACAAGTCCCCACCTCCTCCCCCACCAACTTACATTTACAAGTCCCCGCCTCCACCGCCATACTATTACAAGTCACCACCACCACCAACCGAGTCTCCTCCACCCCCATATTACTACAAGTCACCACCACCACCTTCTCCATCTCCTCCACTTCCTTATTACTACAAGTCCCCGCCACCACCCTCACCATCACCACCCCCTCCATATTATTACAAGTCCCCACCGCCACCTTCTCCATCTCCTCCACCACCTTACTACTACAAGTCTCCACCTCCACCATCTCCATCCCCGCCTACTCCCTACTACTACAAGTCACCTCCTCCTCCATCACCTTCCCCTCTTCCACCATACTACTACAAGTCTCCCCCACCACCATCTCCATCTCCTCCACCACCATACTACTACAAGTCACCACCACCTCCCTCACCATCTCCTCCTCCACCCTACTACTACAAGTCTCCTCCACCACCCTCACCGTCTCCTCCTCCACCATACTACTACAAATCTCCTCCTCCACCCTCACCATCTCTTCCATCACCATACTACTACAAATCTCCCCCACCACCATCACCATCCCCACCCCCGCCCTACTATTACAAGTCCCCACCCCCACCCTCACCATCCCCACCACCTCCCTACTATTACAAGTCCCCACCACCACCATCACCATCCCCACCACTACCCTACTACTACAAGTCCCCACCCCCACCTTCACCATCCCCACCACCTCCCTACTACTACAAGTCCCCACCACCACCATCACCATCCCCACCACCGCCCTACTATTACAAGTCCCCACCACCACCATCGCCATCTCCTCCACCTCCTTATTACTACAAGTCCCCACCACCCCCATCACCATCACCTCCACCACCCTACTACTACAAATCTCCCCCACCACCATCGTCATCCCCACCACCACCCTACTACTACAAGTCCCCACCCCCACCATCCCCATCTCCTCCACCACCCGTCTACATCTATGCTTCTCCACCACCACCGACTCATTACTGAGCTCCAATAGCTCCACCATTCACCACCGGCAATCATGTAAGTAATGGGTTTACACACTTTACATTATCTATCAAATGATCAACTACGTGAAGAAATTTGGATTCAATAGAAATCTCATTTGTTATTTGTTTTCATTTTGCAGCTTTTAGTTTCAATCACACAATAAAGGAAGTCTCCAATAGGCAAGATTCGGACATCAATCCTCCAAACCAATTAGTCCTATTAATAAGGTCCTCGACATTGCATTTAAAAGCTTTAACCTTTATCATTTGGACCAGTTTGCTTCTACTTCTCTGGCGGCCATCTTACACATTATGCTTTTACCACCATCGAGGGAAGGTGGCTTCAGATTCTATTTATTTTCGCAAAGCCAAATTAGTTGCTGATATGGGATTTGTTTTTAGGGTTTTGGAAATTGGTGTTACAGAGTCTGTTTCTTGTTTATTCATATGGTTGTTTCATTATTAAGTTATTGATGTATAGTGGCAGAACATGAAGTTGTTTGATAGTCATCTTTAATTTATTATTGTCGCTTGCATTTCTTGTTCTTTGTGCACTCAAATTTTCAATAATAAAGGATGACATTTGCTATCTCTCAATCTTTCTTGTGTTGCTCTCCACCATGTATCTGACAAACAACTTTCTCTCTCAACATTATCAACTACCTCTCATTTTCCTCTTACATAATGTTCCAGGCAACTTTAAACACAAAGTAGCTATATTGCCCCCAACGGGCCCAACCCCTTCTCTCCCTCTCTCTCTCTCTCAAACTTTTCTTTTTTGTATTGCTGTCCACCATGCATCTGACGAACAAGCAACTTTCTCTCTTAACATTATCAACAACCTCTCATTTGCTTCTTAGTGAATGTTGCAGGCAACTTTACACACACAAAGTAGCTAGATCTCTCTCTCTCTCTCTCCTGTTTTCCAAACTGAACGAATTATTGACTTAGTGTGATAATATGTGCCTTTTGGGTTTTTTCCCAATCCTTTGTGTCTTCTCTGTGGAGGGAGACAAACACAGAACTGTAGTGATTCTCTGAAATTTGGTTCACTCATAACCAACTACCCATCATGCACACACAAACATGGTCTGGCCGATTTAAGTCCATACCGGGCAACAGAACTCTGAATAACTCCCAAATTAAAAGAAAAAATATTAAGAACTACCATTATTACAGCAAGTTTGGAAGAAAAAAAAATCATCAAATTTGACCATTCTTATTTTCTTTGGCTCAAAATTTATTACTTGTACAACTATCATAACATAATGGTAAAGGTTTTAGAATTTGAAGTTATATCAAAAAAACACGAGCTCATAAATATATTATTCAAATTCCTCCAATAAATACCTTGACTCAGCTAATAGTATGGATTTCACTCTTTGAATCAAGATTAAAATGTTACTTATGAGCTCATGTTTTTCAAATCATCCATTTTTTCAAATATACAAGTCATCCATTTTTTCAAATATACTCGTTAATTAGTCGTATTCAATACACAAGATACATGTGTACAAAAATGTGGATCTAAATAATTTCTAATACTGTTTCTTCTTAATTAATTTCTTTCTTGGTTGGTCATTTATCATTAATGAGTAAGATTAATGAGTAAGAGATTCACTTGTATACAATAAGTCTTTAAATGCATGGTAGATGACCTGCAGATCGCAGTTATCCTTAAACTTCCGTACTTGGTGGAGAAGAAGCATGAACAATGGTACGCTTGCTTGTTGTCTTGTTCTTTGTTGCGAACTGGGATCACTCACTAGCTAGGTCAAATTGGGGATAAGGGGCAGAATGACCTCTTGATCTACTTATTGCAGCCCAAGAAGAAAATTTTGGTCTCAGCCAAAAATAAAATTGAAAAAAAAAATGCGTCGAAGAAAATTTCCCTCCCAAAAATATCTATTTTTGCGAATGCCACAAGAAGTTCTCTCCCACATGATTTGTGCATAATTTTTTTTTTTTCTTGGTGAAGTTAGGTAGCTACCTACTCAGAAGAATCATATATTTGATAATAGTCTGCCTGGCATACTAAACAAAGACCTTCTTGCCTTGATCAAGTCATTAAACAATGACAACTCACTCTTTTGAAAAAGCAGCAACTTCAAAGTCTTTATAACTTGCTACATTGTCGTTTCAAATTATTACAAGACAAAGAAAGTTGCTTAGGATTCTCTGTTGATTGGATTAAAAATGGAATAGTAAATGCATTGGAGTTGTTAGAATCTCTTTTGTTTAGGCCTCCATGACCATGAACTATGAAAGCAGGTGAACTACGGATGGAATGTCTCTATCTCATCACGTAAATATTCCTTACAACGGTAACATCGACACGTAATATCGTTATTTTTTGTTAATAAGCAAACACATAGGTTAATAAACCAGACATATGGAAATATGTTAAAGATAATATTGATCAAAGAAATAAAACAAATGATGTTAGGTACTTTTGATCACGCTTTTATTCATTTGAATGCTAGCGTTACACTCTTTTGTCTATTTTTTTCAGTCTTTTTTTTATTAATATAACATTACTCATACGTTAATTATAAGATTATGGCAAATGTGATCGTTATAGTATTACATGAGATTTTTTATGTTCAAGTGTTGGTTGTTGGTTTATTATTAAATTAAATTGTCACGTGTTAATGATAACGTGATATAATCGGATTTAATTTCTACTTCATTATCCAACATTAAAGTAGGCATGCCACCCATCAAAGCTATTTGGGCCCACACAGAAAGTGTTCATTCCTGACCTTGTTTTGTTTCGTTAGAGGCACTGAATGTAGCACAGGCTGGCTGATTCCTATCAATCGCAGTATTTGGCCCCAGTGGGTTCGAATGTTTCGATTTTCCAACAGCTTTAAGGCCTTTATGTTCATGATAGTTGCTTGTAGCTTTGAATATAGACACACATTATTATGACTTTTCTACCTCTTTTCCCCTTTTTTATTTTACAAATCAGTTCTGGAATAATATTTTGCAGTGGCTGCAAGTCAAATTTGTCGAATGCACCTTTTTTATGTGTTGTTTAGGGATGTACGAACCACTTCAATTATTATTAGCGTAAGTCTAAAGAGACTGTCTCAATTACGTAATCGAATTTAAAATTTCAAGATGACAACCTTTGGTGACTTTTATTCAAGCTGTCATGACAAGTTATTTTACTTTCTTTATGTGTTTTACATATTTCTAGATGGTTCGGAGATCATATTAGCTATCACGAAGAGATCTATAATATAAAACAAATGAGATTTCAATAAGTTTATCCAACGGTCTTAAATAGACTCATCTAACGACCACCAACATCCCTATCAAAATAATTCACCTTGAATTCTCGGTCACATCTATTATTTCTCACTTACGTCATACTGTGTTTATACGTACGAGTTATCCCTAATAAATTAAAAAGAGCTGAAAGTTGCCACTAACTGAACCGGGTTGAGTAGCATAGGCTCTTCGCGTGATCTGCTCATATTTGAACCTTTTTCTTTATAATAATGATAGAATAAATTTTAGATACTACATGATGTTAAAGTAACCAAATACATAATTTTACTTGGTTTGAATATTTTGATATGTATTTAAAACACTAGTGGGCAAAACCTTAAATAGGTGAAAAATATGAAGGATTATCTTATCGCGAATGATAAATTATCATAATGAGTGTGTGGAGCATGAAATTTTGCATGTCAGACATATCTTCCCTAAGCAAATGTGACATCTGGGTATGAAATTAATGCTGATCAAAGTTGAAAAACTCTATTTGGTTAAATTGGTGGCAAGAACGTTAAAAATGTGACAAATGAAGAAACATCATAATTAGTGTGTGGAGTATAAATTGCACATTCAAACCATTATCACTTCTGCGAATGCAAGATTCAAGTACACAGTTAAGGTAAGTCAATGATAGAAAGTTCTATTTTAGTTAAATTATTGATCGAATTGCATTACAACTCAAGAACAACAATTGTTCTGAGTGTGGTTAGTGTTCATAGTAATGCAGGTGCTCTCAAAACAAAAATAATTAGAAGTTCAGTCATCAAAGAAACCAATACCATCGTTTGTGTATGAACATAGATAAATACGAAAATGCAAAGCAATTGAGAAAGCTTGACATGTCATTGCCTCCAATAACAATTGCATGAAACAAAAATTGATTTTGAAGGAATACACCAAGATCTATATACAGATCGAACTCCACTTGGGGCGGGGCCTTACCAGGCTAGAGTATCTCCATCCCTCTCCACTCATTTGAGAATTGTAAACTCCACATTATCTCAAAATAGCACTTAAACACCAAATACCCAACATCCTTATTCCATTATGTACCATGCCTAGTAGTCAGAGCAAGGAAGTGTCTCAATGGTCCTACATTTCAGACCTAAAAATTCAGATCTCAATTGTCGAATCATACACCATGGCTGTTTATTTGAGCATAAAAGTGTTGCAAAGGTTTTTAATTTCACATCTAAATTGTGGCAAATTATCATAACTTTTACGTGCCCAATACTCTTCAGATGCAACTTGGGAATGATAATAGAGTCCTCCATAGTGGAATAAGAAATGTAAATGATTTGTTGGAATTCAATGTCACTTTGCAGTCCAAAGACTAAACTCTGAATAAGGTTTATCTCTTACCCTGCGGATCACAAGTAGAATTATGACTAGGTACATCAGTAAAGCAATTTTAGTAGCAGACGCATAGTTCTAGTTTTCAAGAAATTAGAATTTGATCAAAGTCGGCATGTCACTTACTCAACAATGCTTTACTCCCTAATCAGTCCTATCTAGGGCCATGTCTAACCAAGAAAAACTGATGATTCCATGGGGACCTAGAAATACCCAAGGTCATACAAAGAACAATATAATTGCAATACCTCAATCCATGTTGCCAGTTTTGGCCAGCCTACAGTAAAGTCATAGTTCTTCACATCCAGCAAGAAGGGCTGAAATCTTTCAATGAATGGCGCATAAGCTATATCTTCCTGAAGGACAAAGTTAAAAGCTCTATTTAGCTAAACTAGTGGTCAACATTGCTCTTGCCCTAGCATTTTATGTCTTCTCATGTTGAAACTATTTTGATTAATCTTAATTAGCAGATTGGACCTGGATTAATAAAGACTAAATTGATATTATTAGAATTTATATGAAAATTAAAAATAATGTTAATATAAAAATTAACAAAATATGAACAAGCGAAAAAATTAATTTTTTCATAATACATTTCAACTTAATCATATATTCAAGTATAAATTCAAAAAAATATATATTAAAGTAGAACATGACAGCGGTGTTACAAATCTTGTGAATATTTAATAATTGGTCATTTTCATGACATAAATTTCTCAGCAATTTTCTTTTAATGTTGTTGAGAAATTGATTGTTGGAAGGGTATAAACGTATTCTGGTTAGTATATTATACTATTTACATCTATCTTGTGCTATTGGGTTGTGAGCCACTAATTTATAAAGAAAAAAAGAAGAAAAATCATCAAAAACTATAAAATTATTTTTTGAAAAATAATAGGAAATATATTAAATAACATAGGTGTTATTTTTGGTAGACATTTCACACTTGTTTTATTACTCAATTTAAAAATAAAAATTTTATTTAGTAAATTAAAGGGCGAATGGACAATTAATTTTGCTGAAAAGAAAATAGACTAAGGTCAATATACAAATTTTTAAAAACTTAAGAGGTGGCAATGTAATAAACTAATAATTTCAACTCAAATTCAACACATAATCACTCAAGCACACCGAAATTTTATTATGTCTCGACGAAGTCGAAACGCAAAACATACAACAAAGAGTGTGTGGAAACCTATCAAGTGCATACTCTATATCCTATAAATAGGTAAAGTTTGGGTAAATTATACTTAATGCTAAAGTATGACCCCCTTATTTTACTTTATCGTCTTGACAATTGTTTTGAACACATTGCACAATTAACTATTTCGAAAGTCTTGTGGACAACGGCCGCCCAAAATTTTACAATTTGCTTAAATTATCACAAATTTTAAATGGTAAATCATGAAATGTATTCAAATTAGGAAAAAATATACTTTGACCTTTTAAACTATGGTCTCGATTTCACTTTACCCTTTAATCTATAGAATTTTTCACATTGTCCCTCAATTATTTGTGATGATGCACAAAAATGGTTTTGCACACCACCTGTCAAGTATAGATAATAAATGCAATGAAATCAACAGAAAAATTAGAGAAGACACAATTTATAGTGGTTCGGTCAATTTGACCTACGTCCACTCTTCAATGGCTTCAGTCGCCGGGTATTTTATTGATTCAAAGGTATGGAGAATGAAGACACAAGCTTTGAGAGGGGAATGGAGAGTCAAAGAAAATAATAATCTCTGATAGTCGGTTCGTCTTCTGTAAGTCTCTGATGAGCATGTGTCCTTCCTCTCCCAGATTAGAGCCATTTTATAGTAGATAAGAGATCATTCTTGTGGAGATCATGACATATCCTCAAGGCTTCTTTATCGTAGCTTAGAGATTATCTTTGGTGGAGATTACGACTTATCATCAACGGAAGGAAGAGGTTGGGGAGCTCTTCATGAAACGTGGTCAAAGATTGGACCGTTTCCTTCCTTCGGTGGTGCGGAAAAGCTTCTCGTGCTCTCCTCTTGGTGACGTGCTAAGCAAGAAGTCTAACCGGCCTTGGGCTGTCTTGGACTTGGTGGATTTGGACTGTTCCTTAAGGCGGTGCAGATAAACTTCCCGTGCTCTCCTCTTGGTGACGTGCTAAGCAAGAAGTCTAACCGGCATTGGTCTGTCTTGGACTTGGTGGATTCACAATGAGGTTGGGCTCCTCAACCGGGGTTGGGCTTTAATACATAAATTAGACTATTTGGGCTTAACCCATCATTTGCCCCCCCAATGCCCCATGTCCAAGGAGACTTGGAGAAGGAGGCATTTTTTTTTTTTTTTTTCAAGTCTTTTCCACTTTATTTTAAAGAAGGCCCATAATATTTTGTTTGGCCTTTTTGTTTTGAAAATGGCTTATAACTTTCTTTTTGGCCACTTTGTTTTGAAAAGGGCCCATAATTTTCTATTTGCCTACTTTATTTTGAAGAGGGCCCATAATAGTCTATTTGGGCTTTTTTTCTCTTTTGAAAAACCCTAGACTATAAATATAGTTTTCTTCTTCAAGTTACCACTTCACTTATTTTTAAGATTGAGCACCCACCTCTTGAAAATTTTGAGAACTCAAGTCCTACCCATTTTGTTGAAGCCAAAGTGTGTGTTCTCCTTGAATCCTTTCAAAAGTGTGATTTCTTCCTTGCTAGTTGAGCTTCTCAAGTGAACAATGTCGATTGAAGAGGGATTGGTGGAGGTTGAAGAAAGCTGTGGATCTGAAATTGAAAGGTTGGATAGCGCAGGGGAGGCGAGGAGTGGCGAAGGCGCTGGGCGCGCGCGCTGCGCAGCGCAGGCAGGCGCGCTGGGGGCTTAGGCGCTGGGGGCCTGGGCGGCTGCCTAGGCTCTGCTCCTCGCATCCTGGACAGCCCAGGCGCGCTGGGCAGCTGCCTGGACAGCCCAGGTGCGCTGGGCAGCAGCCTAGCTGCTGCTTCTGCTGTCCCGGACAGCTTCAGATCTGCTGCGCTGGGCGGCTTTGGAACGCTGGGCAGCAGCATTTTTTTCATCAAGGGGCGCTGAAAATCAGTCCAAGGTTCGTCAGGGAGAGCTAGGCAGTGGCCTGGGAGCATGGGCTGATCCGATTCCCACTCGAGGTGCTGATTTGGGCGTCTTAGGTGCTGATTTTTACGCCGAAAATTCTGTTTTGCGCAATTTTGAAGGGCGAGACAGCCTTCAAGCTACTGGGCAACTTTGTTTTGACGAGCAACAGCAGTCAGGCACACTTCTAGGCATTGGGCTAGACATTGCAAGTAGTAAGGAACCTTTGGGTGCTGCTCTTGATGATCAAGCCCTTCTCCAGGTGCTGGGCGCCTTGGGTGAGCCTGGGGCTGCCTCGGGAGAACCTACTTGTGATGACAAAAATAATGTTATTCCAAACATTAAAATATCTCACATAATTACCTGGAGAGAGAGAGAAGTAGGCTGTTTGCGCGAGAGCAAAGACAGAGTTGGAGAACTGCTCGTGAGAGAGCTACACTTTTTGAGACCTAGCTTTTGGCGACCCATGAGGGAGTCTTTAAGCTTGAGGTATAAGCTTCCTGTGTTGAGAACAGTGCAGAGGCCAAGCTTTTTTGGTGACCCGTGAGAGAGCCGCTAAGCTGGAGATAGGCTGCCTGTTTGAGAATAGTGCAGAGGCCAAGTTTTGTTTTGTTTTGTTTTTTTTTTTTTTTGCCGATCCGTGAGAGAACCGCTAAACTGGAGATAGGCTGCCTGTTTGAAAACAGTGCAGAGGCCAAGTTTTTTGGCGATCCGTGAGAGAACCGCTAAACTGGAGATAGGCTACCTGTTTGAGAACAGTGCAGAGGCCAAGTTTTTTGGCGACCCGTGAGAGAGCCACTAAACTGGAGATAGGCTGCCTGTTTGAGAACAGTACAGAGGCTAAGTTTTTTTTTTTTTGGCGACCCATGAGAGAGCCGTTAAGCTGGAGATAGGCTGCCTGTTTGAGAACAGTGCAGAGGTAGGTCAAGTTTCTGGTGATCTGTGAGATGATTCACCTTGCCTAAACTTGTTGATTTCCTCAGCATTCATATATCTTTGAGCTTTTGTGAATAGTTTTGGCATGCTCTTCGGTGGGCGCTTCAGAACTGAGAAAAGGAAACTTGATGAACGGAGGCCACCCAAGAAGGCGGTCATCGTCACCTTGTCGTCGGGTTCATCAACTTGGAGTACCTCCTCGTTAAAACGAGTGAGGTAACTCCTCAGGCTCTCCTCGCGGTCCTGCTTTATACTAAGCAGGTGCGTAACTGGCTTCTGGTGGCGACGCCCTCCTATGAAGTGTGAGACGAATGATCTGCTAAGCTCGGCAAAAGAGGTAATAGAGGCGGGGGAGAGCTTAGCAAACCACTGTCGGGCAGACCCCTTTAATGTGGTTGGGAATGCCCTGCACATGATTTCGTCTGGTACGTTGTGCAATTGCATCAAGGTCTTGTAAGTGTCGAGGTGGTCCAGTGGATCCTTTGTTCCATCAAAGGTCTCCACAGATGGCATTTTGAACTTCTGAGGGAGGGGGTAGTTTGCTACATCAGGTTTGAAAGGGGTATCAGTACGCCTTACCAGGTGGTCAACAGTCTCGGGTCCTTGTACCTTCATGGCGTTGAAGACATCACCGAGTTGATTCTGTACCTCCTTTATCTTCTCGTCCCAATGATTGGGGGCTCTTCTAGAATGATCATGGAAGTGGCTTCCATGCCCCATGCTTTGGTTTTCACCCTCATCCTCCTGGAGATAAGGGTCCTCTCCCTGGAAAGCAAGGGGAGGGGGAGGTGCAGCTCCCTCATGTTGGGCTTTTCGAAGTGGGGTGCCCAATGGGGCACCCGGGCGTGGAGCAACAGGGCGTGGTGCTTCTTGATGTCCAGGATGTGGAGCTCCTTGGGGTGCTCTATGTTGTGCACCTCCGTGGGGCCCTCCATGTTGTGCACCTCCATGTGGTGCTCCACGTTGTGCACCTCTGTGTGGTGCTCCACCTTGGGGTCCTCCATGTTGTGCACCTCCGTGTGGTGCTCCACCTTGGGGTCCTCCATGTTGTGCACCTCCGTGTGGTGCTCCTCCTTGTCCAGCAAGTATGAGTTGCAGTAACTGTTGGTTTTGAGCAACCAGTTGCTGCATGGTCTCCAATATTTGTTGGGGATTCGGGGCTAGAGTATCCGGAACAGGGTTGATAGGCGGGGGAGCAACCTCTTCCTCTCGTGGAGGATTGTCTTCGTGTTGGTTCATGGATCGAGTAGTGATCGCCATTAGTTAATGGACGTAATGTTCAGGAGTGATAATTTTGTCGATTCCCACAGACGGCGCCAAACTGATGATGCACAAAAATGGTTTTGCACACCACCTGTCAAGTATAGATAATAAATGCAATGAAATCAACGGAAAAATTAGAGAAGACACAATTTATAGTGGTTCGGTCAATTTGACCTACGTCCACTCTTCAATGGCTTCAGTCGCCGGGTATTTTATTGATTCAAAGGTATGGAGAATAAAGACACAAGCTTTGAGAGGGGAATGGAGAGTCAAAGAAAATAATAATCTCTGATAGTCGGTTCGTCTTCTGTAAGTCTCTGATGAGCATGTGTCCTTCCTCTCCCAGATTAGAGCCATTTTATAGTAGATAAGAGATCATTCTTGTGGAGATCATGACATATCCTCAAGGCTTCTTTATCGTAGCTTAGAGATTATCTTTGGTGGAGATCACGACTTATCATCAACGGAAGGAAGAGGTTGGGGAGCTCTTCATGAAACGTGGTCAAAGATTGGACCGTTTCCTTCCTTCGGTGGTGCGGATAAGCTTCTCGTGCTCTCCTCTTGGTGACGTGCTAAGCAAGAAGTCTAACCGGCCTTGGGCTGTCTTGGACTTGGTGGATTTGGACTGTTCCTTAAGGCGGTGCAGATAAACTTTCCGTGCTCTCCTCTTGGTGACGTGCTAAGCAAGAAGTCTAACCGGCCTTAAGCTTCCCGTGCTCTCCTCTTGGTGACGTGCTAAGCAAGAAGTCTAACCGGCCTTGGTCTGTCTTGGACTTGGTGGATTCACAATGAGGTTGGGCTCCTCAACCGGGGTTGGGCTTTAATACATAAATTGGACTATTTGGGCTTAACCCATCAATTTGAATTATTTGATATTGCCATAATTGTAAACATTTATTATCTTTCTGGACGGAAATTGTCAATGTATCTACGCAAAATATTAAAAAAAGAAAAAAATAAAAAAAAAACCATAGTTCCAATGAAAAAATGAAATAATTTTTCGGTAAATATGTAACGGGTATTAATAATTGAGGAGATCTATAACCAATCACATAGTTGAAAGTTCAATATAAAAACACATGATTGACGGGATAATATAAAAAAGGCATTGAGGTCAAAGTATAATTTGCCATACTCTAGGTGGATAAAATGAACTCAAAGAGTATCAAATATTTTTGGGAAAATTTGAGTGACATTCCTTTTAATTTATCATATATTTAAAGAAATTCCCTCAATTATCAAAAATATCACTGACACCCTTTTAAGTTTATATTTAAATATCACTAACACCCTTTGTCATTAAACCACCATTTATAACAAAAATAAATTATCTCAAATACCAAATTTTTCCTACATAAAATTCAAGCCGATTAAAATTTATTTTTTACATATCAAAATTAGAGTTGATTTAAAAAAATTCTAAATATTAAAATTTGATTTGATTAAAATTTGATTGGAACTAATTAAATTTTATTTTTTTTACTTATTAAAATTTAAGTCTATAAAATAGAAAGAGTTTAACTAAAAATATGTCTATCTAAAAGGGGTGTGAATAAAATTTTTTTCCTAATATATATCATGGGCAATTTAATAAAATTATATTCTAATTAATACTTTTAATCTATCAAAGGTGTTAGTAAAGATTCAAAAAATAAAAGAAGTATTCTTAAAGATGTCCAAGGTGTCAGCTTCTAGTATAATTGTTAGTTGGGGGATTACTCGTTGGCTTTAGTGTGTCCGGGGGCAACTCTTGGGGTTCCTGTTTCTGTTTATTAGACAAGTCGGCAATGGGATAGAGGTCGATTGTTGAGGGTTTTGCCTTTTTCAATTGTTGAGCAGATTGTGCAGATTCTAATTCTGGATCAGAGGGTTGATCAGATGAGGTAGAGTTTGTCTTTGGATGGGAATTTTTCCTTGAGGATTGCTTGGGCTAATATTCGAAGTGTGACTCCAGTGTGGGCTGGGTTTTCTTGTGTTTGGCAGAGGCATATTCCGACTCAGGTCTCCTTCTTTATGTGACGATTGTTTCATGGTTTCCTGGCCACAAATGATGGCTTAGAGAGATGGGGTTTCCATGTAGTATCCTGGTGTGTGTGTGGTGGGACTGTTGAGACTCTTAGGCATCTTTTTTTGGATTGTCCACTAGCAGTTCAGGCGTGGGGTCACTTTTATCGGATGTTTGGGATCAGATCTTGGTTGTTCCAGTCTCTTTATGCTTTAATGCTTCATTGGCGGCGTTGTGCTCCTTCTGCGGGTCATATGCGATACCGTGCTTTATTTTATGGCACTTATGGAAGGCGTGTAATGCTTATAGGTTCGATGGTCAGGCTTTTTAGATGCTCATTGTGGTTCAGAGGGTTATGACCGATATGCAGTTGATTAGGCTTGCTTTTGAGTTTGTTCCGAGTCAATTGCGTTGGAATATTCAGGGCTATCTGAGGCGAGGGTGTTATTCGGGACCACTAAGGTCGAATTCTCAGGGCTTTTGGCTTGTTTCTGGGACACTAGCCTATCTTGTATGCGGAGATGCAGGCTGTTTGTATTGGGTTAGAGTTGATCGTAGATTTGGAAGCTTCAGAATTGGTAGTGAAGTCAGATTCAGCTACAATGGTTTCTTGGATTTATTTTTAGGGTATTGGGTGTTGGGCTTATGCTTACCTGCTCGCATTCGGCTTCTATTTGCTTCTCTCTCAGCTCGTGTCTATCATGTCCTACGATAGGTGAATCAAGCTGCTGACTTCATGACTAATTGGGTTTGCTCTCAGCAGCTTAATCAGTGATTTACTAATTCGTCATCCCTACCTTCTGTAATTTCTGACATTCTTGTCTTAGATGCTCGACAAATTCTTTATGTTCGTCGGTGAATTTTATTTTCATTTATATTTTCAGTTAACTTTGTGGGGAGTCCCCATTTTGTTTTGATATTTTTGGTGGTGAGTCACCATCTTGCTTTTGCTTTCTCCCATTTTGTATTTCAGGAGGTTTGGTTCTTTGCTCTCCTCCCTTATACTTTTTTTCATTTTAGTTATATATACAGGTAGGAGTCCTGCCAAACCCCCCACGCACCCACATTATGTGGCTTTGGGGAAAAAAAATTCTTAAAGATGTAATAAATTAAAATAAGTGTGATTGAAATATTTCTAATCTTATTTTAAAAGTTAAGTAGGGTCGTGGCCCACCTGGCCATAACGTGGCCCCCTTCTCTTAGTTTAGGATGTTAACCCATACTTAGCTCAAATCTACCCTACATAGAAAATGGGATAATTAATGCATGACAGTTGTTAGAAATCTTTTTGTTAAGGCCGCCATGACCATAAATCAGGGAACCACTATTCCAATATCCCAGGTCAAACGTTAAATATCATATCATTATCCAAAAGTATTATCACCATCCATAAAAACTATACGCCATTTACATCCCCTAAATTCTCACCACTTTTCACTTTACTCCCTGAACTATCAAATTTTTTACATTGTACCTTTAACTAATTTTTTTATTTTCACATTATCCCAACCGCAAATGTCTATTATTTTTTTTGACAGAAATCGCCGACATGTCAGGGTAAAATAAAAAAAATTACATAATATAAGGAAAAAAATGAAATATTTTTTTGTTAAACATATAACAGACGTTAATAAGTGGAGCAATGTGAAACTAATAATATAATTAAGTGTACAATGTAAAAAAATTAGTATTTGAGGGGGTAAAGTAAAAAAAAAGTGATAATTCAAAAAGTATAAGTGCAATTTATCATAATTTATATTAAATAATTATATCACATATCAATGACCACGTTGTATTGAATTTTTTGTTCACCATAAAAACTCAGCACATGCATGCCACATTTATCAATGTAGCAGATTGGACACAACCATATATCCAGTATTTGACAGAGGAGCCCACATAAAAAAAAAAGGAGTTTTTCCTAACTTTTTTTTTGTGTTAGATAACTCTATCAATTATCAATGGGGCCCCTATAAATCACTGTATTTGGAATTAGTGAATTCTAATGTTCCTCTTTTCCAGCAGCTTTAGGACATTTTTGTTCGTGAGTTGCTTGTAGCTTTGATTAGAGACACTTTATTATGACTTTTTCCTTAATTATATATGTTTTTCAGATGAGTTGTGCAATCATATTTGCAATGCTCCAGTCAAATTTGTTGAATTCACCTTTTTTTACTCGTCTCGCCATGGATGAAATTTGTCTTATTTGTTGGTTTTTAATATTTTAATTATATTATTTTAAACTTAAAAGTATTAAATATATTTTTAAGTGGTTTTTCAAGTAGACAACGTCTAAATTGCTAATAATTTTTTGTTATAAACTTGTTACGTAATATCTAAATATTGGTACAAAAATAATTTAGATAACTCTTGATCAAATTTCTACCCAATTTTGGTCAAAAGCTACTCAAATTACACAGTTTTAATCATAAACTATCCAAATTTTTGTCAAGAGCTACTCATATTATACATTTTTTATAAGGAGCTACCTAAATTATTTTTTATTCATATTTAAGTATTCGTAACAAGTTTATGATAAAAACCAGTTAGCAATTTAAATGTGTCTAATGAGGAATCACATAAAAATATATTCAATAGTTTAAGGATCAAAATAACATAATTAAAATGTTAGGGACTAAAATGAGACAAAGTCTATTTTTGAGTACTTCCAATGCAATTAACCTTAATTAGTAATAATAATTATAAAGCTGGAAATATGAGCATCAATGAAAACGATGGTGCTAGGGCCTTGGATTAGTAGTACCTAGATGCAATTGTCCCTTGCAATTTGTTGAGGGGGCTCAATAGTGTAACAATTGAAGCATGGGCTTCAAGTCTTATTTCCCGTCCCCCTCTCCCAATAAAAAGATTACGGACGAGACAACAAAATCAACTAGATAAATATTGAGTTTAAAATTTTAATATTTTTTGTTTAATTTGAAACTTAAACTTTTTAAACAGATAAATGAAAAACGCAGAGAAAAGAAGTTTTATTATATAATTGGCACAAAGAAGTTTTGTCATCGAATTTGATCTCGATCGGACCTTATCAATCCAAATCTGATTTTAAGACTTCGATCAGATTTCAATCCGAATATCCAACTGTTTTGTCTTTACAACCCATATGCAATTTTTTGTTAAAATCAAATTTCAATCCAATTAATTTCATTTAAACTAAATTATATTTATATTTCAACGCAATTTCATCAAATATTTATATACATGTATTGAATAATTATATTAGTATTTGTTTTACCCGCTTTTGTAATTGTTTTTGTTGCGATTTTAAATTCCATCAAGTTGCAAAAAATGAGGATTGTTTATTAAGGGACAAGAAGTGAGGAGTTACCTATCTAAAATTAGAGTTAGGAAATTAAATTTTCAACTTATAAAAAACATAGCATGATTAAAATTGATTTAATTTATATCTATTTTGATCCAATAGTACAAAATGAAACATACTCTTTGCTCAATTAAAGTTTTTTTTTTTTTTTTTGGTGTGGTTTCTTTAGTGTATTGTCATTTTTTGTCGAAAAACATGCAATTATACATCGTTCTTAAGTAGCAAAAAAAATCCTGGTTGAGCTAAGGTATGTAATTTATCGGTGGCTGTTATTCCAGCAATTCCAAATTTATATCGCAAGTATGAGTTCAAATAACATGTAATTGGGATAATTGATGAACCGATTTCTTGAGGATGGGCTTTAAAAAAAGTTTTATTTGTAAATACCGTACAAATTCAAATGACATGTAATTGAGACGATTTGTGAATCGAAATACCTCACCAAGCAGACTTCCCCTAATCAGCCTTACAAGGCTATGTTAAGTCTATCAAAAAAGTCCATATGGAAATGGACCATAACCTCCAGTTACGTTTTCGTCGGGTTGAACATGAGAAATCCTCATATTATTTGGATCAATGCCCAACGGAGGAGTAGTGAGCCTTAAGCTAGATGAATCCCATTTAGATAATTATTTGTTTACATGGATGATGAGTGAATAGTTATTTGCTTAAATTGAGTTGATTATTAATTTTAGTGGATCCATTTGCTTATTTGTTTTGACATTATTGATTGGTGATACTACATCAACATTATCACGTGGTAACACGTTGTAATAAATATTTTCTCTGAGAAAAGGGCGGAAATGGGGATAAATTTCATTAGTATCTTCTAAGTTTTGATAAAATTTTATAACCCCTTGTGTATTTCAAATTTTAAACAATAATCCTTGTCTAAAAGTACTCTGTAACAAGTGAAAAAAAGTTGTCATTTTGGAACATTTTTTTTCATTTGCTTTAATTAGAAAAATTGAAACTAATCTTGGCTCCGCTATTTTTTCAAAATAAATTAGTAGAGTTTTCTCTAAAATATCATCCCAAAGAAACATCAACATGTTTAAGCAAATCACACAAGAACCCATTAAGCTACTCATCGTCGTATCATAGTTCTGTCTAAACATAACTGTAGTTCTGCCTAAACATAACTTTTGTTGACTACCACAATTGCATGTATTAGCAAAATTGTAATGATTATTGCCCCTTCAACCTCTTCACAACAAACGATATAGATCTAAATTTCAACCGCACCAACCAAAAAAATTGCAATTTTGCAATCAATCGTAATCACATCTTCGCAAATATGATAAATAGATTTGATGCAAGGAAATTTTCAAATTGGAAACTAAAGCACATTCACAGCCAACCCAACAATATTCTCCCAAAAAAAAAAAAGAGTAATCAGCTGATATAGTGGCCAAATGTGTTTAACAGAAAACCAAACATTGGGCAAAGAGCATTACGTGCACTATGTTTACACACAAAATTACTAAAGAGCCTTCACTTAATTTAGACAAAATTCTTAAGTTGATGAGAACTTAACTCAACTTTGGCACAAAACACACATAGAATATAATCAAGAAAAGTCACACTTAGAACCAAACAGAAACCAATATTCACTCGCCATGTGTCGTGTTCAAGAAATGAGCTTCAATTGGCTTTGTAGAGAAAATCCAACCAACATACAAATTACAGCAAGAATCATACAAATTAGATCATACAAGTAGTTGAGAGAAGAATAGGTTACCTTGAATTCCTGGTAGACTCTTGTTGTCCCCAAAACAAACAAAACAAAAAATTGTTTCAAAGCAAAAGAATTTCCCATGCAATGAAATTAGAATTTATTTCGATTTCATCACTAATTCATTTCGTTCTCCTTTAAAATGGAAACGTTTCGGATGTTTCGACTGTTTCGAAACAATATTTTGATCCTTGATCTGGTTTACTTCAATTGAAGACTAATTAATCTGAAAAGAAATAAGCTTATTTCTTATGATCCACTTAGATTGACACTTTTAAGTGTGGAATGCTTTAGATTGACTATTCAAGCAAAATCGAGAATGTGAATTTAGATGCTTTAAATGTTCAAGTAGGATCTAAAACACCAAAGACAAATTTTTATCAAACAGGTTACAGAAATGTGGAATCCAGGAAAGTTGAACAACTCACATACCATTACATTCATCTTACCCAAGAGTCATAGGCTCAAAGATAGAGGGTGATGCTGCACGACAACAAACACGTTAATGGTGTTCAATGACCTTTCCAATGGAGAAAGAAGAACTATGGTACATATATAGACAAAATAGAAGTGCTCATGTCAAACTAATCTAATGCAATCAAAACCTCAAAATTGAGTTGGTTTCCCCTAACAACTCTGTCTTTTAATAAGTTAGAATTATTCTTGTTACTTCATCCCAAAATTCTGATTTATTACATTGGCAAATAACTCTTAAATTACACTCCAAATGATTATTTGCTATTGTAATTACCCTTTATCTCCCTCAACCCTAATGGTTGGCACTCGCAAAAATCACCACATGTGACTCAAAATTACTGGACACCACTGTGTTATTCTCTATGAATACTATCCTTCGAAAAATATATAGGAAATAGATAAGAAGCAGAGAAACCATAAGAAGTCAAACAAAATATTTCA
>CAUOFW020002045.1:0-59416 GCA_963454935.2 Ilex paraguariensis
TCACTCACCTAACCCCCTTAGTGTCCCCTTGGTCGCTTTTTCTTTTGGCAATATGGCCTTGGAAGAGACCTTTAGCACAATGGTCTTATCAATTTGTTTGCCACTTCGAAGGGTGGTGACCACCTTGAGTTGCTCACAACTCTCTTTGGTGGGCTTGGATGATTCAAGCACATGTTGGCCCTTAGGGTTCTCTTGGGGTTGAACAGAAAATTTTCCCTTCTCTTGTTGTGATAACCCTATGTGATTGGTAATTTTTGTGAGTTGAGCCGAAATGTTGTTGTTCAAGGCAGTTTGGATTAAATGAAGTTGTAAACCACATCCTCCAAGTTCCTCTTATGGGGAGGTGGATAGGTGGTAGGATTTTGTGGTCCTTGCTGAGCAAAACTTTGGGGAGGTGGACTTTGGGAGAAATTTTGTGGGGGTGGATTAGACTGGGGGTATTGGGATCTAGACGCTTGACCTTGGCCTTGGTATTGACTTTGGTATTGATCTTGCTTAGGAGGCATGGGACGTGGTGTTAGACCCATGAGAAGTAGGATTCTCATTTCTCCAACTAAAGTTCGGGTGATTGCTCCAACCCGAATTATAAGTGTGTGAATTTGGAGAGAATGATTGCCTCAATTGATTAAAGGCATTAACTTGCTCATGGTACACTTCCTTAAGAGCCAGAATGTTAGGGCATTCCTATATGGAATGCTCCACACTTTCACAAATCGAGCAAAACTCCTCGATCTTTGAAACATTGGCACCAATTGTCTCCTATTGACCTTAAGACTCTCAATTTTTCTAGACAATTTAGCAATTTTGGAAAGCAAGTCTTCCTGGTCTCTCAAATCATACATCCCTCCCCCATGAGCTTGACTACCGCTTTGAGGAGAAGACCTTGGTACATCAGTAGGATTTGTAATGTCCCATGATTGTGTATTCTGTGCCAATGTATCAAAGTATTCTAAGGCCTCATCGGGTTCTTTGTTCAAAAACTCCCTATTGCACATCATGTCGATGAACTATCGATGACCTAGTGTGATTCCTTCATAAAAGAAACTCACCAATTGTCATGGATCAAAGCCATGGTGTGGAATGGATTGTAGCAATTCCTTGTAATGATCACAACATTGGTAGAATTAATCATTGGACTTCTTTGAAAAGTTTTGAATTTTTTTTAGAGCGGTAGTTTTAGGCACCGAAAAAAAATTTGTTTAAAAATTCGGAGAGCATTTGAGTCCAAGATGTGATGGATCAAGGCTTAAAGGAATTAAGCCACATTTTTGCCTTATCTTTCAAGGAAAAGGGGAAAAATTTCATTCTAGCTATGTCTTCTTGTAAACTCCCACATTCTTATCTTTATATAGCAACGTAATTATTTTTGAAATGCTAATTTATGTAATGATGTAGGCACGAAATATGTAGGTTGTAAGAGTAGAAATAAAAATGTTAGTTAAGGTAATAGAGTATGATGTAGAAGTTTGAAAGTATTTCAGAGTTCAAACACATTTTAGATAAAAATTGGGTAGAAAGGATTTTGGACACTGCCTAGTATTTTGATCATAACCTTTTATTCTGCTTTCTCTTTGATCTGAAATTTGGAAAGTAGATAATAGACTTATAGGGCTACAAAATAGTATTTGACACAATTTTTCCAAATTGACCTCTAAATAAACAAAAATTCATTGAAATTTTTAGCAGAAACAGGAAGTCCGTTCAAATGACAGTGCATTCCAGTACTTTTTTCTAATGGAAAAATAAAATTACTGGGAGCAAATGATGTTCAAATGCCAAAATGATGTTCGAACGTGAGATACAAATCTGGGTTTCAGAATTGTAACACCCCGTATTTTCTTTTATATATGTATATAGATATATAGTAAATAATTGTGGTAAAAAAATGTGGATATATGTAGTGATGTGTGTTTGAATTTGGTAGATTGGAAAATTAGAGATTTAAAATGTTAGTGAAAATAATAGTTGAAATTTGTTTTAGTAAGTGAAAATATGAAATTTTAGGTCCTAGAACTTGTATTAAATAGGTTTGGTGTAGAAATATGTGTTGGAGAAGTTTGAGATGGATTTGGTTGGCTTAGGAATGGATTGGAACAATGCACTACTGCAATTTCAAGCTCAATTTAGACCTTGATGTAGTCAATATCTCTCAAAACTCAAAACATAAAATTTTTTGATCTCTTTTGTATCATTCCATAGCATTTTGAATCATCTCAATTGGAGCTTGGATGAGAGAGTTATGCTCAGATAACAAAACGATGTCGAAATAGTCCAATTAGCTTCGTTTTGATTTAATGTCTCCATTTGCATCATAAATCAAAATATAAGAATAATGAGTACTTTTAGGCTTCAAATAAGTATAAAAGGCTTTAAGAAACACCCTTTATCACCTTTTATTTGCAAACATCACAAAACTTCATTAATAGCCGATTCGAATGGGTAAAATATAAACTTTAGTGTTTCGGATGTACGTTGACTTGAGTTTTGAGATAAATCATAAAAATAAATATTTTTAGGTTAAAATAACATTAAAAATGAATCCGGAACGTCGAAAACCTTAGGCTATGGATCAAATTGAAGATTCTTAGTGGCAAAATCATAAATTTGGAGAAACCCAAAACAACCTGTGAACAGTGTTTTTCGGGGCTGCTATGTTTTAAACTCATTTTCATCTCATTTGCTCTAATTTCCTTCACTCCCCTCACACCCCCACACCTCTTGAAACCCTAGAGAGCATTCGAGAAGAAAAAGGAAGGGAAAAACAAGGGATTCAAGGGTGATTCAAGATCAAATATTCTTGTTCTTCATACCAAAGCTAAGAATTCAAGGTAGGGGTTTTCTCTCATTCACTTACGTTGAGGCTAGGGTATTTATATATGTATGTTTTGGCTATCAATGGTATATATATGCTATGAAATCATCCTCTCTTAGGCTTTTGCAAGGATTACATGTTTTGAACAAAGTATGGTTTAATACCCATGAAATCTCCTTTCTAGTTTTAAAACCCTAATTTTTGGAGATTGATGTATTTCCTTCATAAATGCTTTCTTTATTATGGATTTCAAAACCTTAGTGCTTTGTGTTGGGTAGAAAAATGATGTTATTATGATCTCATGTATTTTCTTAGTTGGTTGTGGAATTGTTATATGATATATTTTGGGGATTTTGGATAGATGTTTGTAAATTGAGATAAATGTTGGAATTGTATGCTTGGTTGGGTTGTTTGTGATGCACATGAGTGAGAGGTTCCTTGTAAGGATGCTCACCCCTTCTCAAGAGGTTCCCGGTAAGGATGCTTGGAAAATAATGTAGTGATTGGTGAGAAGTTCCATGTAAGGATGTTCATCCATTTTCAAGAGGTTCACGGTAAGGATGGTTGAGAATCGAAGGCGACCTAAAAGGGGGTGGAGGTTACCACAGAGTATGCCACCTACTGAAAGAATTATTGGAAATTGGTTATGGCAATTAATGGTTATTATTTGTATGTGGTCCTCGTTTATTCATTTAAGTAATGTTTTTAAATAAACTTGAGATCCTTTTTAAATGTCACTGCTTTATTTCAAATTATGTATCTATGTTATGTTAAAATTGAGACCGACTATTTTAAATACTTTTCTAAACCTTGTATGGGTTTGGGAGAATTTTCCACAGAGCTTCGTGTTCACCCCCTATCGCTAATATTTTTCAGATTACCCGCTTGAGGAGGAGGACGTAAGGGTCGAGGAGCCCGCTACTTGGGAGACTCCACTGGACGGGAGTGTGGATCCTGAGGTGGACGCATAGAGCAACCTCCTTTCCTTTTGTACTAGACTAGGACATTCTTTTAGAACATTGTGTAGTCTAGCTTATTTTTTTTATTCTGTTGCGCTTCTTTAATTAATTTTTGAGATGTAATAGCCATGACTTGGGCTTATTCTTTTGGATAATGTTGTAAATATTCGTGGATGACAAATGAAGTCTTGTTTCTTAAGGGATTATATTAGTGCTCTCATGATATGAATGATTTTAGAATGTAATGCCGTCCAGGGTGTGTTTTGGGGCGTTAGAAAGTTGGTATCAAAGCTTAGGCTTTAGGTCTTACATGGGAGCTGTAGGTTATGGAATCACCTCTAGAGCTTTAGGATTAGGGTGAATCAAATCCTTGAGTAAAATTTTATACACATTCTATGCCTTAGCTTAACCTAATATTTAGGATGTCCTGTGCATCCATGAACTAAGTTGTGAATTGATGTGCAGGACGAACGACGAACAAGGACAGGGATGCAGACGTGGGCATGGCCGTGGAGGTCAAGCGAATCCACCACCACCACCACCTCCGGATGCCAAGCAAGGCATTTACTAATGCTTGAGGGAGGTCACCACTTTGGTACGAAACCAAAATGGTAACAATGCCCACAATGGTGGAGCTCATCCTCTTGCTCAAGTACTGGGCAATGGGAACGGAGACCGAAGGATGATAGCTCTTCGAGAATTCTTAAGACAACGACCACCCAATTTCCAAGGGAGCTCCAATCCTTTGGAGGTGGATAGATGGATCCACCGAGTGAAGAAGATCTGTGACGGCATGGGAGTTGCCGAGGAGTTGAGAGTTGGTTTGGCAACCTACCTGTTTGAGGGGGAGGCCGACTATTGGTGGGATGCCATAAAGAGAAGAAGGGACACCGACACATTCACTTGGGAAGAGTTCGATCAACTTTTCCAAGATAACTACTTTCCTGAATCGGTTAAAGATCGAATGAAGGTAAATTTTCTTGCACTATGACAGCGTAGTATGACCATGGCTGAGTATGAGAGGTGGTTCGACGAGCTCTTCTGTTATACTATGGGATTTATATCTAATGAGGCCGACAGGGCCAAGCGCTTTGAGCAGGGACTGAGGCCGATCATCAGGGAAAAGTTGGTAGCTCTCAGGATCCGTGATTTTGGAGACTTGGTGGATAGAGCTACACTGGTAGAGAGAGACATAGAGGATAGCCAACGACTACAGGGCTTCTCGAGAGGAGGTCCAATCTGGACGGGTGCTAGCACTAGTGGGGCACAGAGATCGACACCATACCTTCGCTCAGACTAGACAGGTGGACAGCGACTTTGACAGCCCGAGGAGAGGGAGACACTCAGACTAGAGGCAGTATTACCCCACGATCCTACTTTGCATGCGGAGGTGTGGGACATATTCGGATGCATTGCCCAGTTTTTTCACCTCAAGGGCCTATCCAGACCGCCAGACAGGTACCAGTAGCCCAACCACCACCACCGAGGCCTGCACCGCAGCGACCGATACAAGCTCAAGCCCCCGGCGGCGGCAACCAAGGGCGAGTATTTACTTTGACTCAGCCGGAGGAGGTCATTGTCAATGCCATTGTGGAAGGTATCGTCCTTACTTACAATTCTTGGGCCCGAATATTATTTGACCCCAGTGTAACACACTCATTTGTATGCACGAACATATACACTTGATTTGAGATTGAGTTTCACGAAGCTAGAGCATGTTATGAACATTAGCTTGCCCACAAGAGAACAGTTAGATACTAGCCGAGTTTGCAAGGGTTGTGTGCTTCGCATTGGGCAGCACGAATTGATTATGGATTTGATTGCTTTAAAGATAAAGGGGTATGATGTAATTTTTGGGATGAACTTGTTGTCCACTTTGCGAGCGGTAATGGATTATTTCCGCAAGCAGATTATATTTCAGTTGCCGGGAGGAGTCATTTTCAGTTTTATGAATAACTGAGATTCTTTCCATCCATTTCCTACTATGGGTAGTAGATTCTTAAAAGAGAAATCGGGAAGTCATTTGAGTTTCTTAGCTAGCTTGATAGGAGATGATAAGGATAAAATCCATATGGATGTAGTGTTAATTGTATCGGAGTTTTCAAATGTTTTTCCCGAGGAATTACCCGGATTACCGCCACATAGGGAAATTGAGTTCAAGATCGATCTCTATCCGGGAACCGAACCCATATCCATTACTCCCTACCGGATGGCACCTTTGGAGTTGAAGGAGCTAAGAAAGTAGTTGGATCACTTGTTGGCGAATGGGTTTATCTATGTAAGCACTTCACCTTGGGGAGCGCCGATCCTCTTTGTGAAGAAAATAGATGAGACTCTACGCTTGTGCACGGATTACCGCAGGTTGAATCAGGTTATCGTGAAGAATAAGTATCCGTTGCTGAGAATTGATGACTTATTTGACCAGTTGAAGGGTTCAAAGTATTACTCCAAGATCGATCTTCGAACGGGGTATCATCAGTTACGGATTAAGGAGGAGGATATTCCTAAGGCTACTTTTTGTACCCGGTATGGTCATTTCGAGTATACGGTGATGCCGTGCAGATTGACTAATGCCCCTGCAGCCTTCATGGATTTGATGCACAGAGTCTTCTAGCTTTACCTCGATCAATTTGTTATTGTGTTTATTGATGACATATTGATTTACTTGCAGACTCAGGAGGAACATGCTCGTCATCTCTCTATTGTGCTACAAACATTGAGAGAACATAAGTTATATGCGAAGATGAGCAAGTGTGAGTTTTGGATGAAGAAAGTGAAGTTCCTTGGCCATGTTGTGTCCAAGGAAGGAGTAGCGGTTGATCCCGCAAAGATTAAGGCCGTGATGAAATGGGAACCACCGAAGAACGTAACGGAAGTACAGAGTTTCTTGGGGTTAGCTGGCTATTATCGTAGGTTTGTGGAAGGGTTCTCCAAGCTTGCGATTCCGATGACTTGCCTTACAAAGAAGGGGGAGAAATTTTTGTGGACTCAAGCGTGTGAACTAGTTTTTTGCACCTTGAAGGAGAAGTTGACGACGACACCTATCCACATTATTCTGAGCAGTGGGGAAGGCTACAATGTCTACACCGATGTTTCACTACGAGGCTTGGGATGCGTTCTAATGCAAGGACGAAAGGTAGTGGCGTATGGCTCGAGTCAACTCAAGGTGGATGAGCAGAATTATCCCACACATGACTTGGAGCTGGCTGCGGTGGTGTTTGCTCTTAAGTTGTGAAGATGTTATTTATACGGGAACAAATTTCAAGTGTTCTCGGACCATAAAAGCCTCAAGTATATCTTCATACAGAAAGACTTGAATCTCCGGCAGAGAAGGTGGATTGAGTACTTGGAAGATAATGAGTTCACGCTCAACTACCATTCGGGGAAGGCCAATGTAGTTGCCGACGCTCTTAGTAGGAAGTCTCAGGGTGAAATCAATTTTCTTGTGGTAAATAGGTGAAAAATGATTGATGCATTGGAGGAGTACGATCTATGGGTGGATGGACCAGAGTATCAACCATTTCTATTCAACCTTGTAGCTCAACCGACACTTTGGCGATGGGTAGTGGAGTTGCAATGCCTGGATTCAAAACTCGATTGGATTAGAGCCCGATTGGAGAATGGAGAGGAGATTGAAGGATGGTTTTGGAAGAATGGAGAGTTGAGATCTGGGAAGAAGCTATGTGTTCCCGATGATTTGTCCCTAAAGGAGGAGATACTAGGAGAGTGTCATCGCTCCAAGTTTACTATCCACCCCGGTAGCACAAAGATGTATAGGGACATGAAGTGTCAATACTGGTGGAGGGGAATGAAGCGAGATGTGGCCAAGTATGTGGCAAAATGTGCAGTATGCCAGTAGGTGAAGATTGAGCATCAAAGGCCAGGAGGAGTCCTACAGTCTTTGCCTATTCTAGAGTGGAAGTGGGATCACATCACCATTGGACTTCGTGTCGGGTTTACCATGGACGTCACGCAGGCATAATGCAGTGTGGGTCATTGTGGATAGACTCACCAAGTCCGCTCACTTTTTGGGTATGAAGACCACGGATACATTCGAGACTTTGAGCCAGCTGTATATCCATGAGATAGTGAGGTTACACGACGTTTCACTCTCGATTGTGTCGGATCGTGAGTCTAGGTTTGTGGCGAGATTCTGGTAGAGTCTACAACAAGCGATGGGGACAGAGTTACACTTCAGTACGGCTTTTCATCCCCAAATGGATGGCCAATCCGAGAGGGTGATACAGATTGTGGAGGATATGTTACGCGCTTATGCGTTGGACTTCAAGGGGAGTTGGAGCGACCACTTACCGTTGGTGGAGTTTGCTTACAACAACAGCTATCAAGAAAGTATTGGGATGGCACCATATGAAGCATTGTATGGAAGACCATGCCGATCACCGACGTGTTGGTTAGAAGCCGGCGAGAGTAGTTTGTTTGGACCGAACATTGTTCAAGAAACTACAGAGAAGATTCAACTCATCTGAGAGAGGCTACGGACGGCGCAAAGTAGACAGAAGAACTATGTGGACCACAGACGAAGACCCTTAGAATTCAAGGTGGGAGACTACGTATTTCTCAAGGTGTCACCCAAGAAAGGCGTGTTTCGATTCGGCAAGAAGGGGAAGTTAGCGCCAAGATATACCGGACCGTTTGAGGTAATCAAAGTGGTAGGCAAGGCGGCATATCAACTTCGACCACCAGCCCAGCTATCCAGAGTACATGATGTGTTCCACGTGTCCATGTTGAGAAGGTGTCACTCGGATGCAACTCTAGTCGTGAACTTGGAGGAGATTGAAATTCATGATGGAGCAACCTACGAAGAACAACCGGTAGAAATTCTCGACGCCTAGGAAAAAGTGCTTTGCAAAAAAGTTATCAGATTGGTGAATGTTTTGTGGCAACACCATTGAGTGGAAGAAGCTACATGGGAACCGGAGCAAGAAATGCGGGAAAAATATCCATATTTGTTCGCTACTTGAGGTAAGTTTCGAGGACGAAACTTTCTTTAAAAGGGGTGGATTGTAACACCCCGCATTTTCTTTTATATATGTATATAGATATATAGTAAATAATTGTGATAAAAAAAATATGGATATATGTAGTGATGTGTGTTTGAATTTGGTAGATTGGAAAAGTAGAGATTTAAAATGTTAGTGAAAATAATAGTTGAAATTTGGTTTTAATAAGTGAAAATATGAAATTTTAGGTCCTAGAACTTGTATTAAATAGGTTTAGTGTAGAAATATGTGTTGGAGAGGTTTGAGATGGATTTGGTTAGCTTAGGAATGGATTGGAAATGAAAAGGAACGAAGACAGACTGTGAACAGTGCATGTGAAAAGTGCACTGCTGCAACTTCAAGCTCGATTTAGACCTTGATGCAGTCAATATATCTTAAAAATCAAAACATGAAAGTTTTAGAGCTCTTTCGTATCATTCCATAGCATCTTGAATCATCTCAATCGGAGCTTGGATGACAGAGTTATGCTCAGATAACGAAACAATGTTGAAATAGTCCAATTAGCTTCGTTTTGCATTTCATGTCTCCATTTGCATCCTAAATCAAAATATAAGAATAATGAGTACTTTTAGACTTCAAATAAGGTATAAAAGGCTTTAAGAAACACCCTTTATCACTTTTTATTTGCAAACATCGCAAAACTTCATTAATAGCCGATTCGAATGGGTAAAATAGAAACTTTAGTGTTTCGGGTGTACGTTGACTTGAGTTTTGAGATAAATCATAAAAATAAATGTTTTAAAGTTAAAATAAAATAAAAATGAATCCAGAACGTCGACAAACCTTAGGGTAGTCATATGGATCAAATTGGAGATTCTTAGTGGTAAAACCGTAAATTTGGAGAAACCCAAAACAGCCTGTGAACAGTATTTTTCGGGGTCGCTATGTTTTAAACACATTTTCATCTCATTTGCTCTCATTTCCTTCACTCCCCTCACACCCCCAAACCTCTTGAAACCCTAGAGAGCATTAGAGAAGAAGAAAGGAAGGGAAAAACAAGGGATTCAAGGGTGATTCAAGATCAAATATTCTTATTCTTCACACCAAAGCTAAGGATTCAAGGTAGGGGTTTTCTCTCATTCACTTACGTTGAGGCTAGGGTATTTATATATGTATGATTTGACTATCAATGATATATATATGCTATGAAATCATCCTCTCTTAGGCTTTTGCAAGGATTACATGTTTTGAACAAAGTGAGTTTAATACCCATGAAATCCCCTTTCTAGTTTTAAAACCCTAATTTTTGGAGAGTGATGTATTTCCTTCATAAATGCTTTCTTTATTATGGATTTTGAAACCTTAGTGCTTTGTGTTGGGTAGAAAAATGATGTTATTGTGATCTCATGTATTTTCTTAGTTGGTTGTGGAATTATTATATGATATATTTTGAAAATTTTGGATAGATGCTTGTAAATTGAGATAAATGTTGAAATTGTTTGCTTGGTTGGGTTATTTGTGATGCACATGAGTGAGAGGTTCCTTGTAAGGATGCTCACCTCTTCTCAAGAGGTTCCCGGTAAGGATGCTTGGAAAATAATGTAGTGATTGGTGAGAAGTTCCATGTAAGGATGTTCATCCATTTTCAAGAGGTTCACGGTAAGGATGGTTGAGAATCGAAGGCGACCTAAAAGGGGGTGGAGGTTACCACAGAGTATGCCACCTACCGAAAGAATTATTGGAAATTGGTTATGGCAATTAATGGTTATTATTTGTATGTGGTGCTCATTTATTCATTTAAGTAATGTTTTTAAATAAACTTCGGATCCTTTTAAATGTCACTGCTTTATTTCAAATTATGTATCTATGTTATGTTAGAATTGAGTCCAACTATTTTAAATGCTTTTCTAAACCTTGTATGGGTTTGGGAGAATTTTTCTATAAAGCTTCCTGCTCACCCTCTATCGCTAACATTTTTCAGATTATCCGCTTGAGGAGGAGGACGTAAGGGTCGAGCAGCCTGCTACTTGGGAGACTCCACTGGACGGGAGTGTGGATCCCGAGGTGGACACATAGAGCGACCTCCTTTCCTTTTGTACTAGACTAGGACATTCTTTTGGAACATTGTGTAGTCTAGCTTTTTTTGTTTATTTCGCTGCACTTCTTTAATTAATTTTTGAGATGTAATAGCCATGACTTGGGCTTATTCTTTTGGATAATGTTGTAAATATTCATGGATGACAAATGAGGTCTTGTTTCTTAAGGGATTATATTAGTGCTCTCATGATATGAATGGTTTTAGAATGTAATACCGTCCAGGGTGTGTTTTGGGGCGTTACAAGAATCACGCGCAGGAGACCATTTCTTCCACAATAAATACTTAATGACACCTAAAGAGGCTTAGAGAGGAAATAATAAGGGGAAAAACACAAGATCAAGAGGGATTTGCACATTGAAGAGGATCAAAAATTCTAATTTTTCAAGAACACCAAGGAAGAAGAAAGGTAGGGGTTTCTTCCTATTCTCTTCCATTGAGGTTAAGGTTTATATATATGTATGTTTTGACTCTAAATCCTATTCATACGTTAGCAAATCCTTAATTATTGATATTCTTGCAAAATATTACCATGTTTGAAACAAATCTATGATTGGGTAGTCATGAAACCTCTTTTTCTTGTATTAAAACCCTAATTCTCAAGAGAAATGGATTTTTCTCTTGATTTTTCCTTTGTTCTTGATTTCAAAACTCTAATGCTTGGAATTGGACAATAACATGGTATTTTGACGATCTCATGCATATTTTCTTAAATTGTTCTATTTAAATAATACATATAAAAATTGAGGATTTTAGATTTTACTTGAGATTGGAGAAATTGGTTGGGTATTGTATCTCTTGTGGATGTTTAGATGACCATGGGTGGCCATCGATTAGGTATCCTAGAGTGGGTAGATGCATTTCTTACTTCGTGAGGTTTTGAATTTTTGCTACCACTCGTAGTGGGGTTGGTGCCTTGCGAGGACCAAACTACTATTCGCTCATGGGTATCGAGGCTGAGATCTATTCCCTTTGTTTGGGAATTGATTTTACTTTTTCAGTTAATTATGCTATTGTGTAAACTTGAGATCTATTCCCTATTTTCCTTCAAAAGCTATATATGATATTTGTAAAATGAGACCGACCGTTTTATATGCTTTTGAAACCTTGTTCGAGTTTGGAAGGATTTTCCTACAAAGCTTAGTGCTCATCCCTTACAAACAATATCTTTTTAAGATTATGGTCTAGAGGAGGAGCTCGGAGTTGATAAGCTGATACATTGGGAAGCTCCAATAGATGGGATCGTGGATCCCGAGATGGACATTTAGAGCTATATTCTCTTACGCTCTAGACTAGGAAATTCATTTTGAGACAATGTGAAGTCTAATATTTTTGTTATTCTGCTGCAAGATAATAGTTGATTTTGGCGATGTAATTGTCATAGTTGGGCATATTCTTTGGGATGATATTGTATATATTGTGGATGATGAATGAAATTCTCTTTAGTTATGAAGTTCATTTAGTTGCTCTCATCATGTGAGTGTTATTAGATAGTAATGCCGTCCAAGGGAGATTTTGGGGCATTACTGGTTTGGTATCAGAGCCTATGAATTAGGTCTTACATGGGAGCTGCAAGTTATGAATTACCACTAGAAAGGTAGGATTAGGTGCTTGATTATTTTCGTTGTATTCCCTAATGTCCTAACATGAACCCTTAATGTGTATATGGCTTATGTAAGTGGGTGAGTGTCACTCTCACTCAAGTTCCATGCAAACAAAGGGAAACAGAAAATTGGTGGAATGCAATGTACAAAATGCATATGTGTGTGAACAAAAGTGCTCCCCAAGCGCAGAGAGTCTTTTGAGTGTCGTGTTTTACTTGGAAAGGTATTCCAAGGTCGTCTCCTCAGGGAAGGAAGGGAGTTATGTGAAGGTGATTTTGTGAAAAAGAGAAAAGTGTAAAATCTTTTGAGTTTTGAGTTTGCTGATTTGTGTTTTTAATGGAAATGAAATAAAACAAGTGTTAACTAATCCAAAGAGGTCATTCTAATGGGAATCCCAAATCAACTCGAAGCCTTCCTCCAATAGAGCTTAGTTGAACGATTGATTCGTGGGAAGCTAGGGATGACATGGAGGTGAGGATCCAAGCATAACCCGTGACCAGGCCTACGGGATGTCAAAGATTCACAACCATATCCACTCTTAACCCAATCAAATTGAACTATCATACTCTGAGAGGAGGAAAGAAAGTGAGTTGATTTGGCATACCCAAGAGAAGTTCTCCCTTGAATTAGCCAACTTAAAATCTAGCTACTCATGCTAAAGGAAAGGACATACATGATGTAAAGAGACATGTTGTTGAAATGGAGATTAAAACTTAACTCAGTGCAATAAATTGTAAAATATGAAATACCCATTTTAAAGCTTGAAAATGAAGAACTTGAAAGCTTTAGTGGTAGAAACTAGAACATGTAACTAAACTTGCAATATACTTGAAATAAATGAGATTAAAGTGCAAGAGTTAAGGATTATAAGAGATTTAAAGCATACTACAACTCAAATGGAGAAGAAAATGAAAAAATCTAAGCTTTTCTATCTACTATTCATCATCTTCTTCCTTGGACTACTCCTAAACTTAGGTAGCCACCCTTAAAATCTTGTGGAATGCTGAATATATGGTGAAGAAGCCTTGCATTTTCGTCCATAGGGTCCTCTAGCATGTGTGTCTAGGCCTTCCATCAATAGGAGGGGAGTGGATGGCTTTGGACAGGCTAGGACAAGCTTAACTTGCACCCCTTATGGCTGCCCCCTTCTCTCTCATCCCCATCAATGCCATTGCCTCCAAAGTCTTTAACTAGGGTGTAGGAGGCATGTAAATATGTAAGGGATGTCAGGGGACAACTGGGAGAGTCAATGGTGGGACACCCAAGCAAGTGGAGCATGAGTTGTAGGCGTTCTAGGCATTCTGGGCAAAACCTACCAGTAGGTTTTGGCTACTGGAGTTGGACCTATCGGTAGGTTGCTTGCTCTGGACCAGTGTTTGTAGAATTTTCATAAATTTTGATCCAATTGTCTGATTGTGCTGAAATTTTTATAGAATATAGAGGACATCCAGATATACAAATGTTATGTTTTACACTTCTTCAGATTCGGAGTGGATCATGGTCAAAAAGGAGGAAAACTAAGGTACTGCAACCAAATGGTGCAGGCGCTGGTGCCTATGTTACCAAGCACCGATACCTCCTTGATTTCTTTTACTTTTAAGCTTCCAAATCTTCAAGTAATGTGTCCATGTCTTCACCACACATCCACATTTAGTTGCAAGGTTCTAAAATCCATCATTTAAGCTATAATTACCTGTTACCACAAGATTTTAACATTATTCACAAACTTGACTAACTCTAAGTAATTAAATGCAAAGTTAAGTTAAAATGCATGTGATGAGGCCATCAAATATGCAATATTATGTGATCGTCACTATAATTACAACATCTTATAGAAGAAATTAAACTTCACAATTATCCACATCGCTTAATCTATCATTGTAGATTCTTATCAACAAATGTAATTCCGATGGTATTCATGTATTCATACTTCCATACATAAGGTATAATTAAGATACACGATATTATGATTTCCATTTACTATGAGATAGTACACTCACCTTGGACTCCACTCAATCCCAAGATTAGTCCCTTTTTGAGACTATGTGAAACTGACTATGATGTCGTCGCCTCCTTACCTAAACATATTATCACACACCGCATATAAATATAAATAACACCAAACATGTGTTATATCATAATTATGCATATATGAAGGCTTGTTTAACACATTTCCAAATCCTTTTCCCAAGTGATGTAACCTAACCACTTAAAACTCATTGCTAAATATTTCGTCTCACATAAGCTAAGTTTGTATTTAATCCACAATCATGTATATGTGGACAATTAAGATTTCGAAGAGTTTTGAGAATGATGTAACCCAATAAGAGTTAATCTAAACTTAATTAGATACTTTGAAGAGTTTTGAGAATGAATGAGTGAAGTGCCAAAGGAATTACGGTAAAATAGGTAAAAGCAAGGTTGTGTCAGTTCAATGTTTTACCAGTTCAACCTTTGTTGTACTGGTACAACCCAGCAGTGTACACTTGTACCGATACAACACTACCTTGTACCTATTCTAGCCATTCCAAAACACTTATATACCAGCGTAATCCACTTGTACCGGTTCTTCCCTAGTTCATCTTCTTCGATTCAATTCAAATTTCTCAAAAACCATTTCTTCTTATATCCAACTCCTCCAAAAAAAAATAGCTATCAATCCCTTAGAACATAGAAGCTTAACATCATGCTAAGTTAGAGAATAATAGATTGATTACCCAAAAGAAGATTTTCTCCATCGAAATTCCTCTGCACCTTCGAAAGCAAAGAACCTAGGATTCTTGAATCTCCAATTTCAACACCAACAACACAAAGGCTAGATTTAGGCTATAATTATGTAAATAATGAAGATCTGAAGGTTTCCAATAGTTTTGGGTAAATTTATCAGCTTAATTTCTCTTCCCTCGCTGTCATTTTTCAGAACAAAACCTTTACTCCTTCAAACCCACCAACCAAGCTCCCAAGAATTGGTACAACAAATGAAAGGCTCTCTACAACTCTGGCTACTACAACACTCATCCCCAGACTTCCAACAACAACAAGTGCTTAAGATGACTCATCAAACTTCACCTAATCACACTTACAACCCACTTTGTTTCTTTAATTTATATTCAAAGTATTTAATTTTTCAACATATAATAATTCTCATCAATATTTTTCCTTTCTCGTAATTCCACCCTAACAATTTTTATTAGTTACATTACCTAATTTTCCATGATCTCAATAAATATAATTTTAACCCATACGAAAATATTATAAAATTACACTTTAGACCCTAATATTTATAAAATGTCATGAAATGCATGTTCAAGTCTCACATTGTTGTGTTGAATCAAGGAATGTCTATAGACCCTACCAAGATTGAAGTAGTGATAAAATGGGAATAACCTTAGAATGTGATAGAGATCCATAGCTTCTTGGGGTTCATAGGTTATTCTCGGAGGTTTGTGGAAAGGTTTTCTCATCTAGCCATGCCTATGACTCATTTTACCAAGAAGGAAGAGAAGTTTTATGGGATAAAGATTGTGAACATGCATTTACCATCTTGAAGAAGAAAATGATAACAACACCACTACTCATTATTCTAGATAGTGGTGAGGGTTATGATTTGTATACTAATGCCTCTTTATGATGTTTAGGTTATGTACTGATTCGATTCAGAAAGGGAAGGTAGTTACATATGGCTTTATACAATTGGAGATTTATCAGCATAATTATCCTACACAAGACCTAGAGCTTTCAATTGTGGTGTTTTCTCTTAAGTTTTGGTGATGTTACTTGTACGGAGAGAAATTTAAGGTTTACAAAGACCATAAGAGCCTTACACATATCTTTACTCAGAATGACCTAAATCTTAGGCATTGAGTACATGGAGGACTATGGTTTTCCCCTGAACTATCATCCAGGAAAGGCTAATATGGTAGCGAATGCACTTAGTAGGGAGTCCCGTGGTACAATGAATTTCATGGCAATAAATAAGTGGAAGATGATTAAGGATTTAGAAGAATTTGACCTTCATGTAGGAAAGAGTAAGGATCAACCATGCTTATTCAATCTAGTGACTTAAATCTTCATTCGACAAAGGTTAGCAAAGCTACAAAAATTGGATCAATAATTGGAGGCAATTTAGAGTCGATTGCAGAATGGGGAACTGTAGAGGATTGGTCCTTGAATGATGATGAGTTACATTTTTTAGGGAGATTATGCATTCAAGATGACACTCAACTAAAGGAAGATGCCTTATAAAAAAGTCACTGTTCTAAATTTTTTATGCATTTAGTAGTACCAAGATGTATAGGGCTCTGAAACGACAATATTAGTGGAATGGAATGAAGAGAAATGTAGCAAAATTTGTAGCCAAGTGTGCCATGTGTCAACAAGTATAGGTAGAACCTAAGAAACCAAGAGGACTATTGTAATCTTTGCCTATTCCTAACTGGAAGTGGGACTATGTTATGGACTTTGTATCAAGGCTGCCTAGGACTACCAAAAGGCATAATGCAACTTGAGTAATTATGGATAGACTCACCAAGACTGGTAATTTCTTACCTACAAAGTTAACGGACACTTTGCTGACATAGAGCCAATTTTATATTCAGGAGCTAGTGAATATTCATAAAGAACCTTTATCTATTATGCATGATCAGCATAACAGGTTTGTGGCCAAGTTTTGGCAAAGTCTTCAAAAAGCCTTGAGGATAGATTTTCATTTTAGCACTAATTTCCATCCCTAAAGGGATGGTCAATTCGAGAGGGTGATTTAGATTGTCGAATATATGTTAAAGGTGTGTGCTTTGGATTTCAATAGGAGCTGGAATGAATATTTTCCATTGGTGGAGTTTGATTACAATAATAGCTTCTAGGCTAACATCAAAATAGCTCCATAAGAAGCATTATATGATAGGCATTATAGATCACTAATGTCGGGTGAAAGTTGGGGAAAGTAGTTTGTTTGGGCTAGAGATTGTAAGGGAGACCATGAAGAAGATCCAACTAATCTAGGAAAGGTTGCGTATAGCTCAAAGCCTACATAAAAGATAAGTAGATAGGACAAGGAGGCCTTTGGAGTTTAAGGTGGGTGATTATGTGCTTTTGAAGGTGTGACCTCAAAAAAGCATAATGCGGTTATTTGGAAAGAAGTGGAACCTAGCTCCAAGGTATATTGGAACCTTCAAAGTAGTTAGAGTTGTCAGTAAGGTGGCATATCAACTTAAGCTACTAGCCCAATTGTTGGAAATACATGATGTGTTCCATGTGTCGATGCTACACAAATGGGAACCTAATGCCTAACATGTGCTACACTTACAAGGGATTTAAATCTCGGAGGGGTTAATTTATGAAGAGTAATCGGAGATGATTGTAAATACTTAGGAAAAGGTGCTATGCAATAAATTTATCTCACTAGTAAAAGTGCTTTGGTAACACCATAGTGTGGAAGAGGCCTACATGGGAACCAGAGTTGGTGATGCAAGCATAATGTCCCCACTTATTAACTACTTGAGGTTAGTTTCGAGGACAAAACTTTCTTTTAGGGGCATGTATTAGAAGTCCCATTTATTTATTTTAATTTATACTTGATTATTATATATTGTGCATATCTATAATGCATTAAGGATGAATAGACTATATAAATGGTGATAGTAGGAATCATTGGGATATATTGAGAAAATTGAGGTTACGGGTTGATCACTTTTAGTAGAAATGAATTTCACTAATTTCTAAACTTAATTAGGGGAAAATAATATCAAAATCGGATTTGGAGCATTGGAAAACCCTGGGATATGTGATTTCATGTGTTCTGGGGTTAAGAAACATATTTTGGAAAAATAAGGTAGAAAGGAATTTGACACTACCTCATTTCATAGGCCATAAATTTTTATTTAGAAGTTTCATTGACCTAAATTCTAGGACATTAGATAATAGACTTCAAGAACTATAAAATTAAAGTTCAAAAAATTTTCATGAATCGACTCCTAACTATGTCAAAATGGGCTTAGAAAACTTGAATATGTTATAGTGTATGGAACCCATTCGAACGCAGTAGGTCCCGTTTGGACGCAGGACAAGTCTGATAAATCTTTAGTGGACCAAACAAGAGATACTAGGAGCGCAGCTCGTTTGGAATGCCAACTAGATTATTTGAAAGCCAGCAAATTTGTTCAAATGCCACTTCGTTCAAATGTGGGTGCACGATTCTGCACGATTAGATATGTGTTGCTTGAACTATTTTTTCACCCTAAAAATACTATAGGGACATGTTTTAGGGTTATTTTATCAGTTTTCCACCCTAGGAAGCCAAGTAGAGTTAGGAGAGAAGAAAAGGAGAGAGATCTTGAACGATTAACATGTAAGAATTGCATCCAAACACTTAAAGATCAATAAACTGCGAATTAAGTAGGAATTCTTTCCCAAATCTATTTCTTGAGGATTATGGTTATTATATGTATCTTTTTTATTCCTATATCAATATATATTATAGATCTATAATGATTTTATATTCTTTTGATTACATGATTTATGTCAAAAATTACAGGTTCTCCATGAAAAAACCATAGATCTTGATTATAGTCAAAATGTATATATTTTTCTTACAATTTCTTACAGGTTTCAATTGGATTACTCTTATATTTTGAGAATTTTGGAATTACAAATTGTGAGACATTGGATGTTATTGAAAATTGATATTTTATCTCATGTATGGGTGGGTGTGATGAATGTGGGGTAGACTCGAATACATATCATAGAGTATTTAGATGAGTTTCTTACCCCTGAGGGTTGGAAGCTTCCCTATCACTCATAGTGGAGTTTCTTGATTACTTGCAAAGTTCCAAGAATTCAGACTATTTGCTCACAATGATTGAGGTTGAGGGTTAGTACATTGGTCCTTGGAAGGTATTGTCAATGTTGATGTGTCAATATACACATTTCCTAAAGTGTGTGTTCTTGCGGGGAATGAATTTGGTGAGTTGCATGTAAGTGTGGGCTAGATATAGTTGATGTGGGAATTCCAATTAACTAGCCTGCATGCATGATATATAGTTATGGTTCTTTTGAATAGGAGATATATTTGTTATGATCTTTTGTTTACTTGACATATTCTTGCTAAGAGCTGATGTTTTTTGAAATAATTTGATTATGCTATGGATTTATTGTTCATGTATCGTACACCTGGGATCATTAAATGTTACTATGGTTGCTTCAAAGCTATATATGTTATTTTGTTAAAATCAAGACCTACCTGTTTTCTTCAATCTTATAAACCTTTTCTAGTTTTGGAAAAATTTATGTACTTGGTTTCTTTGCTCACCCCTTCCTTACATTTTTTAGATTGTAAAGGAGAATAGCACTTATGGGTGAGCACCTGGAAGTAGAGTTTGAGGTGAATTAGGATGTGTAAAACACGGGGAAAATTTGAATTTTTATGAAAATGGTAAATTGGTAATTAGCCGCTATAGTACGGGTTGAAAACGGATATCACCGTTGGATTCGTCTTGCGAAATCTAGTTACCCAGTCAATTTTCATTGAATTTTGAAAAAGTCAATTTTTTCACGTTTTACGATGCAATAAGTTGTTGCATAACCAAAATAAATGTGGTTAGAAATTAACTACGAAACATGATAAATTATTTAAAATTAGTTCAAATAAAATATTTCAAACATAACACGGAACTAGATTTAATTGATTCGGGATAAAATCAGATCAGAAAAAGACGGGACATGTGGCGCAACAAAGGCCAAGTATTAAGGGGTATAAATAGGGAAAGAAAATTTTATCCCCTTTTTACACCAGATTTTTGGGAGAGAGAAAGGAGGGTTTTCCTCTTGTGATCTAGTCCAACTGTTCGTCAAATTGCTTCAGGCCAAGAAAAAAAATTGTTCTACACGATGAGAGCTACAACTACATAGCAAAAATTGTGGATTTCTCCAAAGTCTCAAGATTGAAGTTTTTGAAAATCATGGTTTGAAGCTTGATTTGGGTTCTTCAGAGTTTTGTACCATTCATATTACGCTTTAAGAGGTAGGATTCTTCTCCTAGCTAGGTTTATTTTCAATCTAGGGTTTCGTATGAAATGGATAGCATGATTTGAGATTAAATATCTTGTCTAAATGTACTTCTAGTGTAACTAGAGTATGAGAAATGGCATGAGAATGAATAAAACCAATTTTACATGAATTGGTTTCATTGAGAATTGCCTATTGGGTGATTTCATGGGAATGTGATAAATTGTGCTTGATTATGTATTTATATGATTTTGTTGCTTTTGGCTGTTTGATAAAATGCCTATGATGATTAAGCATGTTATTGGAATGAAATTGATATAACATGCTTTGTGATGATGTTAATGTGATTATAGGCTTTATTATATAAGTTACATTGAGGATTTGGAATTTTTCATAATGTGCACATGACATATTGAACATGACATGAAATGTAATTGTTCATTACATTGCATATGCACGGGTAGCATCATAGTCGTGGGCATGTGACATAGAGTGTGGGTGTGTGCATGGTTTTGATAAAACACCATTCTTGGTGGATGATAAGTGGGCTCAGGAGAGTTGGACCAAGATTGGACTAAGGCGCATTGGTTGCATGAAAAAACTTGTGTCGAGTATAGAAAGAATGACTAGATTCTCCCTAGGTACAAAACCCAGCTTCTGGTTTATACACTTCCGACGATAAAAGTCTAAAAAATTCTATCAGTGTACATGAAACCGAAGGTGAGATACCAAAATTTGTTTCAATGTGGTGGACCGTTGGTGCAAGTCCATAAAATCCCTACCCAAGAAAGACACATGGTTTAGTTGATAAATTGGCATAGGATGCATAGTATCAATGGTGAGGGCTTGAAAATCTCAGATTTACTCGAATGTCATTGCTTGTGTTATGGGAGGCGGTAGAGGGCTGAGGCTGAATCAATATTACATGTCCTAAAAACTAATTACACAATTGTTTTCCAAAATTTATGCTTAAAATCACATTTTGACTTCTTCTAAGCAAGGTCCCATGTGGGGGCCGTCCACTAGCACTTGTCCTGCACCTGAAATGTTATCCCCATAAAAGATGAGTCATGCTCAATAAGGTATCTCCTAAAGAGGCTACTATCCAACCTAGATGCATATTAAATGCTCAAATGAATTCAACAATCAAAAAAGCATTCATCCAAGAATATTCAACTTCAAGAATAAATGTCACAATGTTATTCCATGTTATGAGGTGAGACTCATACATACAACGCAACTCAACCCTTCACTAGTTCCCATAACACATGCAATGCCATGCGTATAAATCCGGGCATACCAAGCCCCCGCCATTGATGTTACAAATCCAATGACCATTTATAAAATGAACCATGTGGCTTTCTTAGGTAGGTGATTTCCTAGAATTGCACCAATGGTCCACCATACCGACACGGATTTTGGTATCCCACCTCTAGTTCCGCATACACCAATACAATTTTTTGGACTTTCACCGTAGGAAGTTTATAAACCAGTAACCGGGTCTTGCACTTGAGGGAGAGTCTAGCCATTCTTGCTATACCCGACACAAGTTTTCCATGCAACCTGTGCAACTCAATCAGTCCTAGGTCCAACTTTCTCGAGTCCACGCCTCAACCACCAAGAATGATGTTTGTTCCAAAAGTATGCACACACACCCACACTTATGTCAAATGCCCACGAATGCGATGCTTCCCATGCATATCAAAATGGAATGAAACCAAGTTTTCAATTACAATTACAACATCATGTTCAACATGTCATTAACACAATAGTCAGGAGATTTTTCTTTTTCATTTGGAAATTATGTTTCTTTTTCAATCAAGAGTTTAGGCTCAATTGGTTCATTTACAAAGATTGACTTAGCTATTGGCTCAAGAGTTTTGGCTTTAATGGTCTTGTCAATCACCTTACCACTTCTAAGTGAGGTAATTTCTTGTACTTGACTTGAAGAAGGTTTGGAAAACATGACATTAGCCTGAGTCCTTCGGAGATGTAGGTTGAGATGGAAATTTTTCCTTCTCTGTTGTGCTCAACGATTGGGTCAACTTGGCTAGATGACTCTTGATATCCTCAATGTTTTGTGAAGTTTGAGCTTTGAAATAATTAAATACATGAGTAGACTGTGTATTAAAAATTATTTGACTTTGAATTAACTGATTCATGGTATCTTCTAAACTTCTATTGTGTGGCGGTTGATAAGGCTAATATGGCTGCTGAGTCTAAGACTACAGTGAAGGTGGACCTGGTTGTTGACTCAAAGACTATGTATTTTTCCAACTGAAATTTGGGTGATTTCACCACCCTGGGTTATAGTTTTTAGACACTCCCCTATAGGATGTCCTGCTAAAGCACAGATTCCATACAACTGATCAATAGGTGATACAACAACAACTTCCTTGACTTTTTTCAACTCTAGATCATCAAAATTTTGAGACAAAGTAGTCATTCTGGCCCTTAGGTCATCATTCTCTTTTAACACATATTTTCCTCCTTGGGATGAAGATCACTTGGTTTCAATAATATTTGGCGAGGCCGAGCCTCACATTTGAGAACTCTTAGAAATGGTATCAAAACACTCAAATGTCTCATTAGGTTTTTTACCTATGACTTCTCCCTGGGCCTCTTTTCAACAAACTGACGCATTGTAGATGGAAGGGCGTCATAAAAGAAACCAACTAGGGTCCAACTCTCAAATGCATGATGTGGGCAAGTGACACACTTTTGTTTTGAATAGTGGTATATATCCAAGTATAAGTGGTCAAATTGTAACATAATACTCGGTTTAATTTTGAGGTCAAACCCATAGGGAATTTTTCTTGGGAAATCAAAACAGAACTGGTGAACCTGTTATTAATACTAAATGTAATAAAATAGCTGGTGGTGTGAGCTTAGAACAATTAAAACAAACTTAATCAAAACTATGGAAATGCGGTAATTAAAAGATACGAGATGCAATAAGTAAAAGGTACCCTTCAATTCGAGTATTCCATATGCATTATATTGATGAAGTACTGGAAATGCTACCTTACAGCAATTAACCCCCATTTCTCTAGAAAGTCAACTGGTAGGTATGATCTATATTAAATTCTATCCAGCAACTAATTAGGTTTATTGGAAGGTAAATTCTCATGCACAATCAAATAACCCAAGTAAACCAAAAGGCAAGTCATTCAAGAGGAATACTTGAATTACTCAATTGGCATATATGTACCATGCAAAAGTTAAACAACTATAGTAAACCAGAAGGAATACTATAGTTATTCAACTGGTAGGATGACGATTCACTGATGATGAGATTCTGATTTACGCATTGAATCAAAAGCATTGGCTATGCCAAGACTTAACCCTTCTATAACCAATCAATCAACTATTCTGTAAAACCCAATCATGTACATCAATCTATCATGCACGAATTACATAACTAGTAGATAGTATGGTATATAGCATTAGGTACCACTAGATGTTCATAACCATGAGCATATTATAAATGTAACCATCCATCAATATGGGAGGTATATAACAATAAAGCATAGTTATAACATCAGCATTCTCATAACTCAAACAATATCATACATATGTTCACCCTTAATCGAAGGGTAAAAGTAGACTACTCACACCCCATTGCTACAAACAAGCAAGAGGTGCAAGATAGATCCATTACAATACTAAACAAAATACAGACACTCCTTCTCTGAGTAGTAGTTAAAACACAACCACTCTTAATACCGATTAGGGCACAAAAGTGGTAGAGATTCAACCTGCTAAGTAGAAAGGTATAACAGAAATGTAGAAAATCTCAAACAATATTGTACATATGTTCACCCTTCACCGAAGGGTAAAAGTGGACTACTCACACCCCATTGCTACAGACAAGCAAGAGGTCCAAGAGAGATCCATTGTAATACTAAACAAAATACAGACACTCCTTCCCTAAGGAATAGTTGAAACACAACCACTCTTAATGTCGATTAGGGAACAAAAGTGGCAGAGGTTCAACCCTCAAACTAGAAAGAAAATGTAGAAAATAAAAAAAGCTACGACTGGAGGTAAGCTAGAAAGCTGGCTAGAAGAGGTTCAGTAGGGCTTCACCATATTTTTTTCGACTCACTCTCACTGTTACTAATTGTTTCTTACTTTCTGGACTTATGGGCGATGCTCTGAACTCTCCTAAATTCCCTCCACTCTCTCTAGATTTCCCTTCCGAACATGCTGGAAATGAAACTACAGGGGCCTATTTATAGAGGGCCAAAGGAACTGCTTGTGGTAGTCAAAGGCATAATGGACCAATCAGGTGCTTTTGTTGTCAAAATCAACCAATGGGAGGGCAAGGGACTTGAGGCGGTTTAGCTGGCCGTTTGGAGGCCACCATCACCGTCTATGTTGGTGTCTTGGTCACTTTGATGTTGAATTTACACGTTGATCGCCTTCTGTTTTGACTTTGACAGTTGGCTCCCCTATATTTTGTAGCATTTACACACAAAACCCTAAAAAAAATACAACATTACACACATTAACCCTAATTTATGCACTTACCCTAATTCAACATATTTTGACTCTTTTAACTAACACAATTGACCTCTTGACCTAATTCAATTACACACTAATTAGGGTTAATCACACCCCCCAAACTGAATATTACTTGTCCCTAGCAATAACAACATAACAAAATCACTTTCGTAGATGACATGATTGCATTTAGCATAGGCAACAAGCCGTTAAACCCCTAGGTGATCCCTAGTGGACGAGTTTTGTCTCGTGAAGGTTTTTAGTGAAACTACCTACAAAATTCAATGGTTAGAATATAATAATTCATATTTTAGCCTTGATGTCAATCCTTTCCTGAAAATCACTCAGCAAAGAACACATTCTCCTCATAATGACTATCATTCAAAATTACATGTGATAAGAATAATATTGTCAAAGCAAATAATTTCACGTGTAATGTATCAAAAAAATGGTTATTTGAATAAAATTGGAATTTGGCATAGTCTCATGAAAGGAATATTAACACAACATTAAACACATCAAAGGAGAGGAGGCTCTACACCATATATTCATCATTCACACAAGCTTTGAGGAGAGGAGGCTACCTAAGCTTAGGAGTAGTTTTAGAGAGATAAGTTTCCAATGAAGAAGATGAAGTTCTAGAGAGAGAAATTTATATTTTTGCATTTTCTTCTCCATTTCAGTTGTAGTAAACTTTAAATCACTTCTAATCTTTATTTCTTGCACTTTAAACTCTTTCATTCAACTGTATTTCAAATTCAGTGACATTTTCTAGCATTTCAAGTTTTACATTTGGGTATTGTTTTCCAACCTTTATATTTTGACTTTGAATGCATTTTCTCTTGTAGTTTAACTCTTTTCTTGCATTAACACAAGGTCTATGTTCCATTTCACTATCATGTCTTCTTACATTATGTTTGTTTTTGCTTTAAACTATGAGTGGCTAGATTTTTAGTTGGCTAATTCAAGGGGAATTTCCTCTTGAATATGTGAAATTGACTCTTATTCATTCCTCCTCGTAGTGTAAGACGGTTTGGTTTCACTAGGTGGAGTGTGGACGTGGTTGTGAGTTCTTGATACATCGCAGACTTGTCACGGGATATGCATGAATCCTCACCTCCATTTTAGTCCCTCGCTTCCAACAAATCTATCGAACGTCTAGGCGTCATTGGTAGAATGTCTTCAGTTGATTTGACATTCCCATTGAAATGAACCTTTTAGATTAGTCAACCTTGTTTTCATTACATTTTTAACAAAAACTTCAATCACCAAAGCACAAACTCACAAGATATTTCACTTTTTCATTTTTTTGCAAAATCACCTTCAACAGAATTTCCTTTCTTCCCTGAGGAGATGACCTTGGAATACTAATTCCAAGTAAAACATGACCCTTGAAAGTCTCTCTACGCTTGAAGAGCACTTTTGCACACACACAAACACATTTTCATTCGCACATACGTCTTCCTATTTCTTGCATGATATCTGAGGGAGAGTGACACTCATCTAACCATATAAGCCACATACACAACACTTTTTCCCTGACATTTTTGGCGCCATTGCCAAGAACTATCCCTTGAGTGTGCAATATTACATATTTAACGACCTCATTACATGCATTTTAACTCAACTTTGCATTTCAAAAATGCTTGGCTTTATTCTGTCGGCCCTAATTTTTGACCATGATTCTAGTAATGTGTATGTAGCTTATATGGGTAGGTGAGTGTCACTCTCTCTCGGATATCATGCGAGAAATGGGAAAACGGGTGTGTGAATGAAATAAGTGTGTGTACAAAAGTGCTCCCCAAGCGCAAAGAGACCTTTGAGTGTCGTGTTTTACTTGGAATTATTTCCAAGGTCATCTCCTTAGGGAAGGAAGGTGAACTGTGTGAAGGTGATTTTGTGAAAAATAAAAAGTGTAAAATCTTTTGAGTTTGAGTTTTGATGAGTTGTGTTCTTGATGAAATGGAATGGAAACAAGTGGTGTCTAATCCAAAGAGGTCATTTCAATGAAAATTCCAAATCAACTCAAGACATTCTTCCAATGGTTCCTAGATGTTCAACTGATTCATAGGAAGCAAGGGACTAAAACAGAGGTAAGGATTCAAGCATACCTCGTGACAAGTCTACGGTGTATCAAGAAATCATAACCACGTCCACACTCATCCTAGTCAAACCAAACCATCATACACTATGAGGAGGAATGAAAAGAGTTGGGTTAGCATATCCAACAGGAATTCTTCCTTGGATTAGCCAACTTAAAGCTTAACTACTCATATTTAATGGAAGAACATACAAAAAGTAAAGAGACATTGTGAAGAAATGGAACATAAAACTTGTATTAATGCAAGAAAAGAGGTAAAGTACAAGAGAGAATGCATTCATAGTCAAAATATAAAGGTTGGAAAACAATACCCAAATGTAAAACTTGAAATGCTAGAAAATGTAATTAAGCTTGAAATGCACTTGAATGAAAGAGTTTAAAGTGCAAGAAGTAAATATTACAAGTGATTTAAAAATTACTACAACTAAAATCTAAATTTCTCTCTCTAGAACTTCATCTTCTTCATTGGGAACTTATCTCTGTAAAACTATTACTAAGCTTAGGTAGCCACTTTTTTCAAAGCTTGTGCGAATGCTGAATATATGGTGTAGAGCCCTTGCATTTTCATCCATGAGGCTCCCCATAGCCTGTATGTGCAGGCTACCCATCAATGGGAGGTGAGATGATGGCTTGGATAGGCTAGGACAAGCTTAGCCTACACCCACCATGCCTCCATCCTTCTTTCTCCTCCTTTCCCATACTCCATCTTCCAAGGCTGACTTTAGGGTATAGGTGGCATGTATTTATGTAGAATATGTCAGGGGACAAGTGGGAGAATCATAAGTGGGACCCCCAAGTGGCAAAACTTGAGTTTCAGGGTGCTCTGGCAGTTTTGGGCCAAACCTTCCAGAAGATGCCAACTCAGGACCACATTTTGTATAATTGTCAACTTTTGATCTAATAGTCTGATTGAGCTGATATTATGACATAATACGTAGGACATCTAGATCTAAAATTTCAAGTAGGCTTAGATATTAGGTGCCTATGATACCAAATGCCACTCCCTACTTGGTTTCCTTCACTTTAAGACCTCTCAATCCTCATGTAATGTGTCCATCTCTTCACCACTCATCCACATTTAGTTGCAAGGTTCCTAAAGCCATCATTTACGCTATGATTACCTGCAACATCAAAATGTCAACATTATTCATAAAATTGACAAAATCTAAGTAATTAAATGAAAATTTTATTTAAAATTCATGTAATGAGGCCGTTCAATAAGCAATATTATGCACTCATCATTCATAACTGTGAACATATTATAAATATAATCATTCATCATTTAAGGGAGGTATATATAACAATAAAGCACAATTAAACATTAACATTTACATAACTTAACCAATAATATACATATGTGCACCCCTCACTGAAGGATATAAGTAAACTACTCACACCTCATTGCTATAAACAAGCAAGAAGTACGGGTAAGTTTCATTACAATACTAAATAAAATACTAACACTCTGCTTGATAGTTATTCCATTAAATCTCTGTACATCATCCTGTAATATGTGTATGGCTTATACGGATAGGTGAGGGCCACTCTCCCTCAGAATGATGCAAGAAATGGGGTAAACATGAGTGTGGATGAAAATGTATGTGTGTATGTACAAAAGTGCTCCCCAAGCACAAAGAGACTTTCGAGTGCCGTGTTTTACTTGAAATTGGTATTCTAAGGTTGTCTCCTCTAGGAAGGAAGGTGAACTATGTGAAGGTGATTTTATGAAAAATGAAAAGTGTAAAATCTTTTGAGTCTGAGTTTTGGAGAGTGAGGATTGGTTATATAAATGTAATGGAAACAAGTGTTGGCTAATCTAAAAAGATCATTCCAATGGGAATGCCAAATCAACTCAAGACATTCTTCCAATAGTGCCTAGATGTTTGATTGATTCATAGGAAGCAAGTGACTAAAATGGAGGTGAGGATTCAAGCATACCCCATGACAAGTTTATGGTGTATCAAGAACTCACAACCATGTCCACACTCAACCTAGTCAAACCAAACCGTCGTACACTACGAGAATGAATGAAAAAGAGTTGATTTAGCATACCCAAGAGGAATCCTCCCTTGGATTAGCTAACTTAAAGCTTAGCTACTCATATTTAATGCAAGAACATAAATGAAGTAAAGAGATATTATGAAGAAATAAAGATTGGAACTTAAATTAATGCAAGAAAAGTTAAACTATGAAGTAGTGCATTGAATACCCATTTTAAAAGCTTGAAATGTAGAAAACTCAATTTAATAATGGTAAAATCCAAAATGTGTAACTAAACTTGCAATGCACTTGTAATAAATGACATTAAAGGTAATAAATGAAGCTTACAACAGTCTTATAGAAGATTACAACTGAAATGGATGGATGAAATGCAAAAATCTAAGCTTTCTCTTTCTAAAACTATCTCTTCTTCCTTGAGCTTCTCTCTTTGAAATGCTCTACAACCTCCATCATGTCAAATGAAGCTTGTAAAAATCATCAATGGAGGTCCCCCTAGGGGTGTGACAGACCTCCTATCCATAGGATGCTGAAGTGATGGCATTTGGCAAGCTAGGACAGCTTACCCTGCAACTCCAAGGCTTCCCTCTTCTCTCTCCTCCTCCTCATTAATACTTGAGCCTTTAAAGTCCAAGCCTAAGTGTGGGGAGGCATGTCTGTGTGTAAGGGTGTTAGGGGACAAGTAGGAGACTCATAGGTGGAACCCCCATGTGGCAGAACTTGAGTTGTAGAATCTAGCGTTTTTCATTAAAACCTATTGGTAGGTCGATGGCAAAACTTACTGGTAGGTTTTATTCCAATAGCCAAAACCTACCGGTAGTTTTATGAAAAACCTGCCCGTAGGTTTTTACTTGTTTTGCTCAAATCTTGGTATTTTCACCTTTTATGCCATTGTCAAGCATCTCCATTGACTTCCAACACTACAATGGGGGCTTAACTCATGCCATTTTCAACTTTTTGCTTGCAAACATACTAAAACCACATTAAATGTAGAAATATTGCAAGTCCTCCCATATTCACCACAAAAACAAGTTTAAAAAGGGTTCAAATGTGCAAATGATGTGCAATATTTTATGCTAATCACACCCTCCAACTTGAGTTTTGCTAGTCCCTAGTAAACATTATTTTCAAACCAAAAAGTATAAAACTTCAATAATCTATTTACACAAGTATATCACCAAGATTTAAAATGCAAAAATCACAATGCAATTAACAAAATGAACTTCGGCAAGACGGAACAAACAACTGTGGTATTTTTTCATTAATCATTTCAAAAGTTCAATTCAAGGAGTTAGAGTTCAAAACAAAATGGCCCAAAATCATAAAGACACTTCTACTAGGCTGACGAAACTAACCCTACTATATACAATTTGAAACAAAATAAACAAAACAACCACAATGTCCGACACGTCACCATCATCATCATCTCTACCATCATCATCACCACTCCCCTCCTCCCCCTTGTCATCATCCTTGTCATCCTCATCAAAATCCCCCACCTCAACAACAATGGAAGCTAAGGGGGCAAAGGTGGAAGGTACATTAGCTGGTAGTGGAGGTCCACTCTGGATCGGCTCGCCAGGAAAGGTATGCGGGAATAGCCTGTTCATCATCGTCAATATCCCCTGCACTGTCTCCTCCAACACATCTAAGCCTTTAGATACTCTACGTACAGTGGTAGAAGTGGATGGCCCCGTAAAGGATGGTCCTACAGCTGATGACTCCGGGCTCAAAGCTCTGGCTCGCTCACCCCGACTCATGGTTGTCCTCTTGTTGCTGCTTAACTTCCCTATGGCTTCGGTCTCAGGAGGATTCAGCATGTCAAATACATAACCCTTCACCTTGGCGTGGTCGCACATACGGGTGACGAGGTTGCCAAATGGAAGGTTAACCTTCGACTTTCTAGCCTGAGTGAATTCCTTTATGAACTGTTGACTTGATCCAAAATCTGTACACCCAAGTGTAGGCGGTCAAGTTGTAGTAATAATCTGGTGAAGTCCGGAGTCGAATCCACACGGAAGTATGATTGGTGTTTCTGAAGTAAACAATAATAAAGACCAAGTAACTTGGAAATTTTGAGTGTTTGGAGTGGTGGGGATTCCTTGAATAGAATAAAAGATTCTTTTCAAGATTTTTCTAGACAAAATATAAGATTCTCAAAATGAAACAGCCACCTTTTAGCTCGAGGATCAAGACATGTAATAGAGTATCCATTTTGTTATGTTTGTACTTTATAACTCAATTAACTCCCGTGTCAACAACAATTTAATCGGAAGATAAAGATGGACTGTGAGACTTAAGCACATGATTTCGATGTCTTTCTAGAAGTTTACAAGAATTGTCTGTGTTGAGACTTAACTTGTGTACAAACAAGCAAGTATTTCTACAAGGCATCCAACCATGACATTAATGATCCATTATTTGAATAAAGCACAATGATAGTGGGGATTGAAAGGTTGTCATGAAGAGCTAGTCGGGGTACTTGCATTGAACCAACGGATCTTTCTATACAGGAGTCATCCGTATCATAGATGGAGCCCTGGTTATACAAAGGACCTCAATCTTTCCTAGGTACATTCAATCACCCAATGAATAGGTGGAGTATAAACCATTAAAGCATGAAGAAGTTGCACAAACATAACTTTCGGATAATCTTTACATATTCATCACCTCTTACTAAAGAGTGAATGAAGAACTACTCACTTTTTATGGCCTTGGCAAAGCTAGAAAAGTGAGTGCTACTCATCCCTCTAATTAGAGACACTACTAAGTAAAGCAAACTAAAAAAATTGCTTTTCTTCAATGAAGAATAAGTGAATCACTTTCCACCCTTCACGGCTTTGGTAAAGCTCTAGAAAAGTGGAAGAGTTTCACTCTTCTAAGAAAGAAGGATGCTCAAGCAATGGAAGTGAAATACATGAATCATAAAAGTAGAAGAAAGCTAATTGCTTTTGGAGGGATTCCACCACAACCAAAAGATGAATTACCTCTCTTGATACTTTGTAAATAAAAGCAAGCATAACTACAAGGGGAGTCTAAGCCTCCATCATGGTTGTCACAACATGAATGTAAAGACTTAGCATAAGTAAATGAAAGACTTCAATTACAAGGGGAGTCTAAACCTCCATCATGGTTGATATAAATGGAAAATGAAAGCATAAATATGAAATGTTCAAGAACTAGATTACTAAAACACTCTTACTTTACAAGAATAAAGATTGTTCCCCCTTTCCCTACAAGAGGAAGAATGCTTTTAAACAACCAACATGGGAGTATTTATAAGCAAGGAAGGGGAGGGGGTAGGAGATAGGAGAGGATGAGTGAATAGTGTTTACTACCCATGAAAATTAACTATTCTATAGGCAGTCTACAGAGGGATGTTCGAACGTGATCTGACGTTCGAATGCTAAGTCCGTCTTTTCTTCCAGGACGTCGAACATTGGATGACGTTTGAACGTTGTCTGTGTCTTTGCTTTGAGGGCGTTTGAACGCTAGATAGCGTCTGATTTCTTCCACTCAAGTGGCTTGTGGTCACTGACTTGGTTACTTCCATATGTCTTGAACAACGTTGACTTTTCACTCAACAACTTGGTCCTCAGTCACTTAGGAAAACGTTCGAACAGGGAGTGACGTTCGAACGTTGTACTCAAGTACTTCTGGTTCTTCTTTCTTACTACAACATGCCAGGTTCCAGTGGTGTAGTTTTTTTAGGATTCTAGAGGACATTCAAACATGGTACTCAAGTACCTTAGCATTTTCCCTTTGTTGACTGCAACACGCCATATCTCAGTAGCTGTTCTAGGCAAGGTTTTCAGATGACGTTCGAACGTGGGTTGACGTTCGAACGTTCTTGCTTTGTTCCACCCTTCTGAGATTTTGTTCTCTATTGTGCTGGTGTTACATTCAAGTGTGATTTTTGTTGTTCTTGAGTCTTTGTTCACTTTAGGACCTGAAATGTCATTACTTAAACTCCATCAAAGCACAATTAGTCCAAAAAAACATAGAAAAATTGTTAACTTTATGCACGAATCAACTATCATATCAAGAGGGCTACATCCAAGGCTTTCCCAATCATAATAGCATGTAGAAGGGTCAGTTTTTCCACATTAGGGTTCTTCTCGGCTCTCTTGGAAAGAAAGTTATAATATAATACCTTATTCATCATCCCATAAGCATGCTGGAGGCCCCCGACTTGGATTGTTCCCCTAAATTAGGTTGGGTCCTCGTACATCAACCCCGCATACTCTGGGATGGTCTTGACCTCCGCAATGTTGTGGGGATACACTAGGGTACTGGGAGGTGGCCTCTCATACTTCATTAGGGTAGCAATCACGTATGGGGCAACATCAAAGGTTTTCCCCCTCACATTTGTTCTCAAGACCCCTCTATCCTCATCCACTACCTTTAGTTTTTGGTAAAATGTCTACAAAGAGCCAAATTGAACCCACTTATGGGCTTAAACTAGATCCCTATCCCATGGGCCTCAATAATCCTCACTACCTTATTGTTCGGGCCAAGGGAGATCCGATCTACAAGCCGTTCACAGGTCACATTCTTCTCCTCGATGCTTTGGTAGTGAGCATCATTTCTAGGTTTCTTCCTTTGTTCCCTCTGGTCTCCACTTGGCCCGTCACCATTCCTCTTGCGGGCACTAGCACCCGCAGACTGTGGGGAACTTGGCCCGCTATGCTTGGTGCGGGCCATGAGAAACAACAGTGCCCCGAACACTAAGAAAGAAATGAACACCATCAAAAACACCTCAATAGGGTCCACAACATCAAGGATGATCTCCCTGTACAAGCCATTGCAAGGATTTTGGAGCTTTTGAAAAGATTCAAAGAGAATAGGAATTGGGGGGAAAATCGGCAAACCTAGGGTTTTGAAGATTAAGTCCACTAATCTTCACAAAATACATTCAATAGTCAACCCTTAACTGTGAAATATGAAAGATTAAGTTAATGGGTGGGAGATTTTGAAGCTTAGAGATGCTTGGAGGGAGAGAGAAGTGCCTGAGAGTTCTTGAGTTGAGAAGAAATGAACAGTCTCCCAAAAAAATCTGATTAAAACCCTTAATTTTGGCATTCTGGGCAAAACCTACCAATAGGCCGATGCCAAACCTACCGGTAGGTTTTACGCCAGTGAGCAAAACCTTCTGGTAGTTTTGCAGTAGGTTCAGATCCAGCGTGTAGAACCTACCGATAGTTTTATGTACAAACCTACTGGTAGGTTTTCACTTATTTGCAAAAAACCTGTGTTCTCCAATTCACTTTCTCTCCACTTCATTTCAACTCCTACACATTCTAACACCCTATTTATGACCTCTACTCCACCAAAAACATGTGCTACAATTTGAAATATCATGCCCCAAGTCATTACTAAAATTGCAATATGATTTAAAATTTTGATGCTTTCAAAACACAAGGTATGGATTTCTACATTTAACTACCAAAATGAACACCCAAAATGTAAGACACATATTCAAATGACAAGGGAATTCCTAATTCCTACAAATATCAAAATCTTGAGCAATATTCCCCAATCCTACAAGCATAGGGCTGCCTAACACATCATTTAACTACTTGAACCAAGCAAACGTGAGCATCACCATGGCTTTAAATGCTAGTTTAGAGTATGCACTGACACATTCATTTTCAAAATCATGTGTGTGTGAAATGGACATGTAATTTAAGCATTTACACAATAGAATTCACATTCGATTGGCTAGCCAAATTCAGCTTCGATGCAAAACTCACCAAGGGTCTCTCTTAACAATGAATCACACTATAGTTATCCTAACATACTCTCCATGTGTACATGTGAGATAGAATATTGTGCACAAAACAAAGTATGCTCACATGTAATCCAAAAATGAATTTCATGCATTAAAATGAAACAACCTTGGCATAATCTCATGAAGCGAATGCTAGGGCATTAGATAGCAAAACCAACTTCTCTTTTCTTTAAAGTATTCATCCCCTTATGCTTTTTCTAGATCATTTAGGACTTTCAAAGGTTGTAATGAGGCCTTGGAGTGATATCTAGGTAAATGAACGAATGATAGAGGACAACAAAGAGGGTTATTCTGAGTGAATGGCATTTGTTTCAAACATCTCCCTTTTCATGGGCTTTTCAGTCTAACACCATCACCACACCCTTTATTTCTTTTTTCTCTCTTTTCCTTAACATTTTTCTTTTATTTTTTTATTCTTTTCTTCTTTTCACCCCTTTTTTCTCCTTTTCTTGGTTTTTCATTTTTTTCCCGTTAATTCTTTGAATTTCAACTTCATTCATCCCTTTTGTTGATTTTTTGTGCCATACTTCCTTCTCTTTTGTGATCACTCATATTCAGCTCTAGGAACAACCAAGGTGAGGTAGATTTTTATCATTTTGCACTGGCTTGGTCAAATGTGTGATATGAAAATGAATTTACAATTAAGGCTCAATCACAGCACTAGGGATAAACTTTCACAAGAAAAAGGCTAAGGCTCAAAGTAAATCAAAGATGGCCTAAGATCATTTCTAGATAGGCATGGGGGAGCACATTGCATTTCAAGACAAAATCAATCAACTACCCAAATGCATCTAGCCAAAACAAGCATAATGAGATTATTAAAACAAATTTGGAATTTGAAAATTTGTTCCTTGAGTAAATGTAAGTTCCCTTCAACAAGGATTGACACTAAAGCTCTCATGGGTCCTTACTCATCTCCACTATTCATGTCAAGACTAAAATATGAATCCAATTGTAAATTTCCAAAATTACACATTCACGATGCACCTAAAGTTGAGTTCAAAAGCAAATACATATGTGATTCTCGCACATAGGATAAACTTCTATAATATGCTCATGTATTCAAGATTCAACATAAAGATCATCATATCAACAAACCCATAACACTCTAAATAGGGAAATATATATCAACATTCAGATATTTTTTACAAAAATTTTCAAATATTTCACATAATTTGAAACTATTGTAAACAAAACTCTATAGGATATGTGAAAGGTGAATTTCACCACAAAAATTGGTATTATCAACAAAAAATTTCCACAAACATTGGTGTATCATACAAATGGTGCACCTCACCCCCCCCCCCAACTTGATTCATGCATTTTCCTCAATGCAACAAAAAAGATATGATATACAATGAAGGACTATAAAAAGATGATTAGGGTTAGAGAACACCTTACACTTGAGCTTTGACAACAAAAAACACCAATATTTGCAACTAAGAAAAATAACACTATACGCAAAGATAAAGTAAGTAAAATTACTGTGCACTAAAGACCATAAGGACAGTTATTCATCCAACAAATCTGGGTTAACCGGATTCACCAATTCTTCCTCCACCCCTTGACCTTCAAACCCCTCGAAGAATGGCTTAAGTCTTTGGAAATAGACCTTGAATGTCTTGCCATCCTTGGGGTTTGTGACTTCCACAACTCCATTGGGGTAGGCCACCTTGACAAGATAGGGGTCATCCCAACAGGATCGGAGTTTTCCTTGAAAGATCGAGAGACGAGAATTGTATAAGAGCACTTTTTATCCATGCTCAAATGATTTCCTTACATTGGACTTGTCATGAAAGATCTTAGCCCTTTCTTTTGAAATTTTAGAGCTCTCATACCCATCTCTTCAAATCTCTTCCAATTCATTCATTTCAAGCTTCCTATTCTCTCTGGCTATTCTCATGTTGAATTTCAAAGTGTTGACGGCCCAATAGGCTTTGTGCTCTATTTCAACCGGCAAATGGCAAGCCTTTCCATACACTAGCCTATTGGGTGACATGCCTAGAATGGTTTTGTAAGCAGTATGGTAAGCCCATAGGGCATCGGTCAATCTAAATAATCAATCTTTCCTATTAGGGTTAACCATTTTCTCTAGGATGTTCTTGATTTTCCTATTGGTCAACTTAACTTGACCATTGGTCTGCGGGTGACATGCGATGGACAACTTGTGTGACACCATACTTATGCATTAAGGATGTAAATGACCTATTATTGAAATATGAACCATCATCGCTTATCATAGCATGAGGCATCCCAAACCATGAAAAAATGTTCTCTTTCAAGAATTTGACCACGAACCGGTGCTCATTGATCTTGGTTGTGATAGTCTCCACCCATTGGAAACGTAGTCCACTGCCAACAGAATGTATAGGTAGTCAAACGACACGGGGAAGGGACCTATGATGTCGATGCCCTAACAGTCAAATATCTCAATAACAAGTACAGGGGAGAGGGACATCATGTTCTTTCGGGTCACACTACCCAATCTTTGGCACCTATCGCATTCCTTGCAAAATGAAACATCGTCTTTGTTTAATAAGGGCCAATAAAAACCTAACTATAGAATCTTTGCTGAAGTCTTCTTAGAAGAGAAGTGACCACCGTATGCTTTTGAGTGGCAAAATACAATGACATCTTGTTGTTCATTTTCTAGTACGCACCTCCTCATGACTTGGTCAAGGCAATACTTGTACAGATACGGGTTGTTGAAGTAAAAGTACTTCACATCCACCATAAACCTTCATCTATCCTCTGGGGCCTGGTGCAATGGTATTTGTCCTATAACAAGATAATTACATATGTCAGCCTACCAAGGACAAACTGAATGAAAAGAAAGTAAATCCTCATCAGGGAAAAATTAAGGGATAGTAATGTGCTCATCAGCCTCTTGCACCACAAGTCAGGATAAATGGTCCGCCACCACGTTCTCAACTCCCTTTTTGTCTTTGATCATCAAATTGAATTCTTGTAGGAGGAGTATCCTTCTAATGAGTCTCAATTTTGCATCAACTTAGACAAAAGATACTTCAAAGTAGAGTGATCGGTATAGAATACTATAGGTGAACCAATGATGTAAGACCGAAATTTATCCAATGCAAATACTACCACTAGCAACTCATTTTTTGTGATGGTATAATTCATTTAAGTTTCATTAAGTGTTTTGCTAGCGTAGTATATTACATAAGGTCTCTTATCCTCCCTTTGACAAAGCACTGCGCCGACCCTAATTTACGCAAGGTCTCTTAACATTACACGCATGAACACTAATTTATGCACTAATCCTAATTCAACTTATTTTGACTCTTTTAACCAACACGATTTACCTCTTAACCTAATTCAATTATGCACTAATTAGGGTTAATCAGCAAGCTTGATTGGTAAAAATGTTTCTTCTTCTTTCACAAAAAAATTCATGATTGATGTCTCAATGCATTAGTGCGATGAACATAAAAAAAAATTCTTGAAAAATTAAATTTGCAAAACTTACCAACTTGGAATGGATTGAGCTTTCAAAGAATTTAGCCATAGTTTAGTTTTATCCTTTAAAGAAAAAGAAAAAATTTTCAAGACGGCTATTTCAAAATTATCTTAAAATTCACCACATACTTCCTCAAATTCTTTCAGATGCAAATAAGGGTTTTCAAACTCAAGACCATGAAACTACGATAAAAGTTGTATTGTCCCTACTTTGATGTTAAAATTTGGAGCATTTGTGGGGAAATCAAAACTTGAGGGGACACTAGTGTGTGTATGATGCAAACATTCTCTTAAAGGTCAGACATTCTAAACTACCGCTTGTTCCCTTTGATTATTATTATCCATACTTAACTCAAAAAAGTTTAATGATGCTTGTGATGATGAAGACGAAGGACTAGATTGATTTATAAACCCTCTTGATGACTTAATCGACATAAATAAGAAAGGTAAAACAAACAATATATACACATACAATACAAACTAGACAACTTCCCTATTCATTTTTGAATCACCGTAACTCCCCGGCAAAGGTGCCAAAATGCTTGACCTAATTTAAATCATACACCCCAATATAAGTGGTCAAATTGAAGTATTACTTGGTTAAGTCAAAATCAAACCCACAGGGAGCTAACTATTGGAATTGAAAATAGAAAAGATAAGATTGTCTTGTGTATAGTAAGCTTCATAATAGCTTGTGGAGTAATAAAACCCAACTACTTGCATCATTGAATCATGCTTGAAGTACATAATAACTTATAGATAGAATGGTATATAGAAGTAAACTTTGCTCGGTGTTTATAACCATGAGCATATAATAGTAATAACCATCCATCAATTAAGGAGGTATAAACATTATCGCATAAGTAAACTATTGGCATTTCCATAACACAAACAACATTATACATGGTTTCACCCTTGGCTAAAGAGTATAAATGGACTACTCACACTTCATTGCTACAGATAAGCAAGAAGGATGAAATAATCCCATTATAATAGCAAACAAAATACAACAAGTCATTTCCTGAGGAATAGTTGATACACCCCCACTATTATTACCAGCTAGGGCACAAAAGTGAGAGAGGTTTAACCCTCCAAGTAGAAAGGATGAAACATAAATGTAGAAGTAAAAATATTCTAGCTAGAAAGTGTTTAGGGTAGGGCTTCACTCTTTCTGGCTGTAGAATTCCCTTGGGGGTCTCCCTTTCCCACTTTCATCCTTCCCTTCGCTCCCCCTTTTTCTCCTCCTTTAAACTAAACTGAGGCGGGCTATTTATAAGCACCAAAAGGGGGGTTTGAGGTGACAGACACCCAAGTAGCCTAATCAGGTTCTTTTGTTGCTTAAATGGACCAATGGGAGAGGGATGAGGAGTAAGGTGACTAAAGGCACCATCCGGATGATGGAGATTCTACGGATATTTGCTTTGCCAACCCTCCTTTGTTGACCTTTTGACTTTTTAAAGGTGCTTGCCTCCCTTCTATTGTTTTTTCTTCCTTAATTATCCTTGAAGCCCAACAAAATAGGTAAATTAGATAACAATCTCAACACTTTATAAATCAATCACTTTAACCTACTTTACGCATACATTTAACACTAAATTCTAATTTATTACTGCAATATTCAGGGTTAATCAATAACCACTGTCTATGATATGAGGGAGATTTGGCGAGACATACATGCTCATGGACTTTTTTGGTTTTAAATCTAGCCTCAATACTTGTAATGCCAAAAGTTCATAAAACCAACATTTGACAAAAATACTCTTAATGAAGGAGGTTACTTAAAACTCTCCACTATTATTTATGTAAACCCCAACATATTTATATTAATATAGTAATGTACTTGTTTAGTGATTCTTATATATGTAATGACGTAAGAATAAATCATATATATTGAAACCGTAAGAATAAATACTAGGGAAGCAAATTAATTGGGGAATTTAATTTTTTTTTTTAGGTGTTTAAGGTTGATAAGGGTAACAAAGTAAAAATATTAATTTCTTTTTTTGGTCAAAATAATATTATCCTTGAACCTGGGAGGTCCGAAAAATTTGGGATAGCCATTTAGCACATATAGCAGTTCGGAGGAATAAAATAGTAATTTTAGTGTTTCGAGTGTAAATTTATTTTAGTTTTGAAATAAATCATAAATATAAATATTTTTAGGTTAAAATAACATTAAAAATGAATCCGGAACGTCGAAAAACCTTAGGGTAGTCATATGGATCACATTGGAGATTCTAAGTGACAAAACTGTAATTTTAGAGAAAACCAAATCAACCGGTGAACAGTAAAATCGGGATTTGGCTGACCTTACAACACCATTTCATCCCATTTTCTCTCATTGCTTTCACTCCACTCTCACCCCACACCTCTTGGAACCTTAGAGGAAGATTAAGGGAGAAAAAAGGGAAGAAGGAGGTCACTAGAGCTTGGGTTCTCACTTGGAATTTTGATTCAAGGTGGGGGTTTTCTTCCATCCTTGTTCATTGAGGTTAGGGTATCTATATATGTATGTTTTGCCTCTAAATGTTATATATATGATATGAAATCATCCTCTCTTAGTCTTTTTTTTTTTTTGGCAAAGATTACATGTTTTGAACAAAGTTTGGGTTGAATACCCATGAAATCTCTTTTCTTGCTTTAAAACCCTAGTTTTTGGAGAGTGATGGATTTTCTTCTTAAATTCTTCCTTTATTATTGATTTCGAAACTATAGTGCTTTGTGTTGAGTAATAAAATGATGTTGTGATCTCTTGTGTTTTTCTTAATTAGTTATTGGAATTGTCACATGATAAATTTGGGGATTTTTGAGATATGCTTGTAAATTGAGAAATTGAGTTTGGTATTGTATCTCTTATGAGTGTGGGATGACCATGGGTGGCCTTTGACGAGATATCGTAGAGTGGGTAGACGTTCTTCATACTCCGTGTGGGTTTGAACTTTTCCTACCACTCGTAGTGGGGTTAGTGCTTTGGTAAGACTAAACCGCTATTGCCACAGGTATCAAGGTGGAGGGTTAGTATTCTAATGTCTGGGTTGGATACGTCACTACCATTGGTATGGTATACGCCCTTCCTAAAGGTTGGATATCTTTGAGAAGATTTGGGTGTGTGTGTGTGGGCTAGATGTTACTCAATGCGTTGATTCATGTGGATGTCTTACATCATAGTTGAGATAAATGTATATATTGTTGTGAAATGTTCTAGTTATGAATTATTGTTTATTCTACCAGAAATGGTTTCTACAAGAATCTTGGGAAGCATGGGATTCCGCAAGAACTTGTGAGAAACAGTTTATAATGAAATGGATTATTAATTGTATATTGAGTTCTTTTATTCATTATATTATTGTTGTTACTTAAACTTGAGATCTATTTCAAATGTCCCTGTTTTCTTCAAAAGTTATATATGGTATTTGTAAAATGAGACCGACCATTTTATATGTTTTTCTAAACCTTTTTGAGTTTGGAAAAAGTTTCCTACAGAGCTTCGTACTCACCCCTTACTTAACAACCTTTACAGATTATCCTCTCAAGGAAGAGCAGGGAGTCGAGGAGCTCGAACATTGGAGACTCCGATAGACGAGAGCGTGAATCTCGAGGTGGACGCTTAGAGCGACACATTCTTTTGTTCTAGACTAGGATATTTATTTTGAACATTGTGAAGTCTAGTTTTTCTTTTGTTATTCCGCTGTGCTATGATAGTTAAATTTTTGGGATGTAAATGTCATAGTTAGGCATATTCTTTTAGATAATGTTGTAAATTTTATGGATGAAAAATGAAGTCTTATTTATTTATAGATCATATTAGTGCTCTCATGATGTAAATAATTTTAGACAGTAATGTGGTCAATATTTATTCATAAATGGACCCGGTGTGGTTTGTAAAACCCAAAAAAAATTGAACTTTTTATGAAAAAGGGAAAGATAGTAATTTGCCACTATAATATAGATTTAAAATCCATATTTTCCTAGAGCTCAGATGACGCAACGGACCTCACTGTTGGATTCGTATCGCAAAATCAAGTTGCCCTGTCAAATTTCATCGAATTCTGGAATAATCATATTTTACACGTTTTACGAGACAATTGGGTGACAAATGACCTTTCAAAGGTCCCCAAAAAAATTATAAATAATTTATAATTGGATAAATGTTTAAATAAAATTGATTTGAACTTAAACTGGGATATAATGAATCGTTTCGGCATGAAAAACGGACCCGGAAGTAGGAAATATGCGATGCGATGTGGACCGCACAATCGGGACTAAAAATGTAGACTTAAAATCAGATTTTTTGGAGAAACATCTCATTTGATCATCACCTTGGCCGGCCATAGGGAGAAGAAAGTGAGTGGAGAGAAAAATTTTGTCTACAAGGCTTATTTCTCCGATCCAAGAAGTTTTGTCGCTCCAATCGACTTGGACTAAGAGCAAAAGTTCATCTCCTCGACAAGGGCTACGCGTACGTACCAAAAAGAGTGGATTTCACCGAAGATCCAAGAGGAGACTTTGGGAAAAATCAAAACTTTGAGGTTGTTTTGGTGTTATAGAAGTTCTCTACACTTCTATTGAGGTAGGGTTCTACCTACTTGGTCTTATTCCTATCCTTTGGGGCTGTTCTAGGGCCGGTTTAGGGGCTGAAATTATGGATGTTTTGGGGTTAAAATGATGAACCATTTGGGTTAAAATATGGACTGTTATGTGGTTGTATTTTGGACTGAATTTGGGGCTGTCTTTAACGCCCCAAAACCCCCCTTGGGTGACATTACATTCTAAAAACTATTCACCGCATGAGAGTATTAAGTAAATCCATCACGACGAAAGTTTCATTCATCCACCATTCATATTTTAACAAAATTTGGGCAGAGTCTCCTCTGTTCGGGGAGCTCTACCCAAAACACAACCTGTGCAATTCTACTGTAATGACCACACCGGGTCCATTTAACTACCATAAAATCAATCCATCCAATTTACAAGTTATCCCAAAAGAATAGGCCAAGTTATGGCCTTTAAATTCCCACAAAAGTACTATAATACACAGCGAAATTTATAAAATAAAAACTAGGCTATACAATTCTCCCAAAAGATTATCCAAGTCTATAACAAAAGAAAGGGGGTCGCTCTAAGCATCCACCTCGGGATCCACGCTCTCTTCTATCGGAGTCTCCAAATGTGTCGGCCCCTCGACTCCCAGCTCCTCTTCAAAGGCAAAATCTGAAAGGTGGGGAAGTAGGGGGGTGAGCACAAGGCTCTGTAAGAGGATCCTTCCAAACCCATTCAAGGTTTTGAAATCAAGTAAAACAGGTAGGTCACGTTTCGCACATACATATAAATGAATTTTGAAGTAAAGTAAGGACATTTTAAAGGAGATCTCAAGTTTTTACAATAATAAGGACTTGAACGAGAATAAAACCACGTTTAATTGACAAACAATTTCCAACATAATCCACTCCACCATACACCATTTTCACAAGGTATCGCGGCATCCCATACTACCCGAAACTCTTGGAGAAATAATATTTGGTACAATGAACAAAAATTTCTATTTGGTACCACTCAAGTAGGTTGTCGCTTCTCATGAATCTACCCGACGATTCTACCTCGTTCACCCATTTCCACTAATAATCACAGACCAATTTAGGAAGGGCGTGTACCGTCTCATACGGCCTTGACGAGATCCTCCCAAGGTGTCTAGTATACTAACCATTTTCCCCGGTATCCGTGAACAATAGTGGTCACTGTCACCACAGTGATCCACTACGAGCATTAGGCAGCCATCTCACCCCCCATTGGGATAGACTAACCTCTAACGCTCTACGGCAGTTTTCGAAGGTAATCCAAGTGCCTCACAACACCATACACAAGAGTGACATACCAACAATATACTCAACCTCATATACAAGCAAATTCCATGATGTTTCCCCAAATTTTCACAAGCAAGATACATAATAGAACAATTTAAGAAAATATACCCATTTCGCAAATCATGTAACAAGAGACAAGTTTAAAGGAAATAAGCATGAGATCATCAATACAATCATTTTACTACCCAACACAAAGTTCTAGAATTTTTGAAATCAAGATGATGTGAAGATATAGAGAAAAATCCATATTTCCCCCAAAAACTAGAGTTTGATGGATTTCCAACCATCATTTTGTTCAAATCATGGGAATGTTTGTAAACATACCAAGGAACAAGGAACCCATAACAAATACATACTATTAAGAGCCAAATTCTACATGTATAATAACCCTAACATCAATGGACAAGGATGGAAGAAAACCCTACCTCAATGTTCTTAAAAACCTAGGTTTAGTGTGAAGAAGATGAAGATTTGATCTTCTTTGAAGTATAGATCTCCTCTTGATCTTGTGTTTTATCCTTCTCTCTTCCTCTAGAGTCCTAAGAGAAGTGGGTTGAGAGTGGAATGAGAGAAATGAGAGTAAAGGCTGAAATCTGTGTTTTTAAACACAGAAATCCCGATTTTTTTTCCTTTACTGTTCATGGGCTGCTTCGACTTTACTGTTCATGGACTGCTTCGATATTACTTCGTTTTTGGGGCATAACTCTCTCATCCGAGCTCCGATTGAGATGATTCAAGATGCTATGGAAATATAAGAAAGAACTCTACAACTTTCATGTTTTGAGTTTTAAGAGATATTGACTACATCAAGGTCTAAATTGGGCTTGAAGTTGCAGCCAGTGCACAGTTCACGTGCACTGTTCACTATTTCATCCCTTTTTCCATTTCCAATCTACCAAATTCAAACACACATCGCTACACCTATCCCCATTTTTACAACAATTATTTAATATATATCTATATGCATGTATATAAAATAAAATGCGGAGTGTTACAATCCACCCCCCTTAAAGAAAGTTTTGTCCTCGAAACTTACCTCAAGTAGCGAACAAATATGGATTTTTCTCTCGCATCTCCCACTCCGGTTCCCAAGTTGCTTCCTCTACGCCATGATGTTGCCACAGGACTTTCACCAGCTGGATTACCTTGTTGCGAAGCACTTTCTCCTGGATATCAAGAATCTTCATCGGCTGCTCTTCATAGGTGACTCCATCTTGCACTTCAATATCCTCCAAATCCACGACATGCGACGTATCTGGTTGACACTTCCTCAACATCGAAACGTGGAACACGTCATGAACTCCTGACAACGACACTGGTAGCCGAAGTTGGTATGCTACTTTGCCCACTGTCTTGATCACTTCAAATGGACCGATGTACCTTGGAGCGAGTTTTCCTTTCTTACCGAATCTAAGTACGCCCTTCTTGGGTGACACTTTAAGAAATACAAAATCTCCCTCCTTGAATTCCAAAGGCCTTCTTCCCCTATCCGCATAGCTCTTTTGTCGACTCTGTGCTGTGCGTAATCTCTCCCGAATGAGCTGAATCTTCTCCGTTGTCTCCCGTACAATCTCGGGCCCAAACATACTACTCTCTCCGGCTTCCAACCAACACGTCGGGGATCTACATGGTCTTCCATACAAAGCTTCATACGGTGCCATTCCGATACTCGCTTGGTAACTGTTGTTGTACGCAAATTCCACCAACGGTAAGTGATCGCTCAACTCCCTTTGAAGTCCAACGCGCAAGCCCGTAACATGTCTTCCAAAATCTGTATCACTCTCTCGGATTGGCCATCTGTTTGAGGGTGAAAGGCTGTGCTGAAATGTAACTCTGTCCCCATAGCTTGTTGTAGACTTTGCCAAAAACGAGCCACAAAACGAGAATCGCGATCCGACACGATAGAAAGTGGAACTCCATGCAATCGAACAATCTCTCGAATGTACAGTCGGCTCAAGATCTCTAATGAGTCTGTGGTTTCATCCCCAAAAAGTGAGCTGACTTGGTGAGTCGATCTACGATAACCCATACGGCGTTATGCCCTCTTGAAGTCCGTGGAAAACCCGACACGAAGTCCATGGTGATATGATCCCACTTCCACTCCGGGATAGGCAGAGACTGTAATAATCCTCCAGGTCGTTGGTGCTCAATCTTCACTTGCTGACATACGGCACACCTTGAAATGAACTTTGTTACATCCTTCTTCATTCCACTCCACCAATATTGTCGTTTCATATCTCTATACATTTTTGTACTCCCCGGATGTATAGAGAACTTCGATCGGTGACACTCTCCCAACACTTCTTCCCTCACTTGGTCGTCGTTTGGCACGCATAATCTTCCCCGAAACTGTAACTCCTCATTCTTTATAGACCAATCCTCAACAATCTCATTCCTCTCCAATTTATCCCGAATTTCTGTCAACTCGGGATCTAACCGTTGCAACTCCACAATCCTTTGTCGGAGGATTGGTTGAGCTACTAGGTTAAACAAACATGGTCGATCCTCCGGTCCATTAACCCATAGATCAAACTCCTCCAACGTATCAATCATTTTCCACCGTTTAGCCGCAAGGACATTGATTTCACCCTGAGACTTCCTACTCAATGCATCCGCTACTACATTAGCCTTCCCCGGATGATAGTTGAGAGTGAAGTCGTAATCTTCTAAGTACTCAATCCACCTTCTCTGCCGGAGATTCAATTCTTTCTGTGTGAACACATACTTGAGGCTTTTATGATCCGAGAACACTTGAAATTTCTCTCCATACAAGTAACACCTCCACAACTTAAGAGCAAAAACCACAGCGGCTAGCTCCAAGTCGTGAGTGGGATAGTTCTGCTCATGAATCTTGAGTTGCCTCGAGCCATAAGCAACCACCTTGCCTCCTTGCATCAACACACATCCCAAGCCTCGTAGTGAAGCATCGGTGTAAACATCGTAACCTTCCCCACTGTTCGGAATAATGAGGATCGGTGTCGTCGTCAACTTTTCCTTCAAGGTGCGAAAAGCTAATTCACACGCTTGAGTCCACACAAATTTCTCCCCCTTCTTGGTAAGGCGAGTCATCGGCATCGCAAGCTTGGAAAAACCTTCCACAAACCTACGATAGTAACCGGCTAACCCCAAGAAACTACGTATTTCTGTCACATTCTTTGGTGGTTCCCATTGCATCACGGCCTCAATCTTCGAGGAATCAACCGCTACCCCTTGCTCGGACACAACATGGCCAAGGAACTTCACTTCCTTCATCCAAAACTCACACTTGCTCATCTTCGCATATAACTTATGTTCTCTCAATGTTTGTAGCACAACCGAGAGATGATGTGCATGTTCTTCTTGTGTCCGGGAATAAATCAATATGTCATCAATAAACACAATGACAAATTGATCTAGATATGGCCGGAATACCCTGTGCATCAAATCCATGAAGGCTGCTGGAGCATTAGTCAATCCGAACGGCATCACCGTATACTCGAAGTGACCATACCGAGTACGAAAAGCAGTCTTAGGAATATCCTCCTCCTTGATACGCAGTTGATGGTACCCGGTGCGGAGATCAATCTTGGAGTAGAACTTAGAACCCCTCAATTGATCAAATAAATCATCAATGCGCGGCAAGGGATACTTGTTCTTCACCGTCACCCGATTCAACCGTCGGTAATCTGTGCATAACCGAAGTGTTTCATCCGTCTTCTTCACAAAGAGGACCGGGGCTCCCCAAGGTGAAGTGCTCAGACGGATGAATCCAATTGCCAACAAGTGGTCCAATTGCTTCCTTAGCTCCTTCAACTCCAAAGGCGCCATCCGATAAGGAGCAATAGAAATAGGTTCGGTTCCCGGATAAAAATCGATTGCGAACTCAATCTCTCTCTGTGGCGGTAACCCGGGTAATTCATCTAGGAAGACATCCAAAAAATCCGATATAATCAACACCATACCCGAGTGGGATCTATCCCGATCATCTCCCATCAAGCTAGCCAAGAAACTCAAGTGGCTCCCTGCCTTAGCTTTTAAGAATTTACTTTCCGTAGTAGGAAATGGATGGAAAGAATCTCGGTTATTCACAAAACTGAAAATTACTCCTCCCGGCAATTGAAATGTAATCCGCTTGCAGAAACAATCCATTACCGCACGAAAAGTGGATAACAAGTTCATCCCAAAAATCACATCATACCCCTTCATCTCTAAAGCAATCAAATCCACAATCAATTCGTGCTCCCCAATACGAAGCACACAACCCTTGCAGACTCGGCTAGTACCCAACTGTTCTCTCGTAGGCAAGCCAACAGTCAAAGCATGTTCTAACTTCTCGAAACTCAATCCCAAATTCATAGCATATGCAGTACGTATAAAGAATGAGTAGCACCAGGATCGAATAAGATTCGGGCCCAAGAATTGTAGAGAAGAATGATACCTTCCACAACGGCATTGGAGGCATCCTCCTCCAGTTGGATTAAGGCAAATACCCTCCCCGGATTGGCATCATCGGGGGGCTTGAGCTCTCAACGGTCACGGTGGTGGAGGGGGCCTATTTGCATTTGATGGCCCGGCTGATTGATTGGTCTTGGGTGGAAGTGACGGACAGTTGTTTCGGAAGTGCCCTACACCTCAACAAGCAAAGCATTGACGAGGGTCAGTGCTTGGTCTAGTCGGGGCATGCCCCTCTCCTAGGACTGTAAGAGGTCTCTGCCCCACCGCTTGATCGGGGCGACGATATGGTAACGCCCTCGGTGCTCCACTGCTACTAGCACCTGTACGGATCGGGCCTCCTCTAGCATAGCTCTGTCTCCTCTGAGAGTCATCAATGTCTCTCTCCACCAATGCCGCTCTGTCAACCAAATCTCTGTAGTCCTAAATTCTGAGTGCCACAAGCTTCTCTCTGATGGTCGGTCTCAAACCCTGCTCGAAGCGCTTGGCCCTCGTATCCTCGGTGGATATGAACTCTGAAGCATAACGGGATAGCTCATCGAACCTCCTCTCATACTCAGCCACGGTCATACTGCCCTGCCGCAAGGCTAGAAAGTTTGCACTCATCTTATCTCTGGTAGACTCTGGAAAATACTTGTCGTTGAAGCTTTGCTCAAACTCCTCCCAAGTGAGCGTATTAGTGTCCCTCCTTTTCTTCACTGACTCCCACCAGTAATCGGTCCGTGATGCACTTCAGTCCAAACTTTGTACTTATACATTCCTGTTGTATCTTTCTATTCGGATAGTTGAACTACTATTACCTTTTTGTCATAACTGATGATAAAGGTGATTATGTTTCAGTTGTTCCTTGTGAAAGACATTTTAGATTTTGTATTTTAATTCTAGTTGTAATGAATACTGCCTGCACTCCTTGCTTGTTTATAGCAATGGGGCGTGAGTAGTCAGTTCTATCCTTCAGTAAGAAGTAAACATATGTAGAAAACTGGTTAAATTCTAGAAATGCTAATGTTTTATATATTTATGTATTATATGCTTCATGCATGATACAGTGATGTATGTACTTTCAGTGTTGTGCCTGGAAGTATGTCATCAGTACATCATCAACCTACCGGTAAAACAACTACGGCATTCCTATCGGTATGGCTTGTCCTCCACCGGAACGCTGGGGATGTTAACTGATGCATGATACAAAACCTAAATGATCCTCATGAATGGCTTATCCTTCTGGGTTATTGGGGTTTAACTCATATATATATATATATATAACTATCAGATGAATGACCTAAGTGATCCTCATGAATGGCTTGTCCTTCTGGATTACTCAGATCATTTAACTGGTATAAATGATAATGTTATCAGTCTAACAACCATGGCATTCTTATCGGCATGGTTTATCCTCCACCGGAACGCTAATGATGTTTAACTGGTATATATGAATCACAAATGAAGTCAAATGAATAATTCAAGTATTCCTTATGAATGACTTGTCCTTCTGGTTTGCTTGGATTAATCAATTGACACATCTATAACCAGCTAACCTAAGAAGTTGCTGTGTTACGACTAATACCACCAGTTGACCTAAGAAGTGACTGTGTTATGATTTATTATGTACTCACCTACTATTATGGAGACAAATGAATAATTCAAGTGACCCTCATGAATGACTTGTCCTTCTAGTTTGCTTAGATTAATCAATTGTCATGGATACCACCAGCTAATCTAAGAAGTTGCTGTGTGATGGTTCTATACATCAAACCTACCAATTGACTTGCCAGTAACATGGAAGTTAATTGCTGTAAAGTAGCATTTCCATTATTTTACCAATATAACGCATATGCGATCCTTGAACTGAAGGATACTTTTTATTATTATCTTACTCTATCTGCACATAAACATTTACTTAGACTAGTTATCAATATAAGCTCACATCACAAGCTATCACATGCTGTCATATTCGAATTAGCAACTTAACTATTTTATTTTGTTTCCAAATTATTAAAACTCTTTGTGGGATTGATGCTTGGACTTAAAACCGAGAAAACTACAATTTGACCACTTATACTTGGGTGTATAATATTAATCCGATCACTAAAAAGTGCAAATCACATAAAAACATGATCCCTATAATAACATCCCAATAGACCTTCTAGACTCAACAGTAGACTCCTCATGTCTTTACGGATTTTTCTGAAATGTCATCAAGACCATTAGTAAGAGCCAAGATAAAATCAATATTTATGAACACAACAAGTGTTAAAGAAAATTTTATTTATTTGGGAATAACCTTAACAATGCATCAGGTACTTACTTTGAAACTACATTTCACCTTATACATGCTATTCATTTACATCACATAGATATAACCTGTATATACTACATCGGCAAAATATATAGCACAGATAGTTATATTCACATAATTAAATTATGTCACACAATGAATACCCCACATGCACACAAACAAAACGCCGTGTAAATAACAACTACCACACATGTTATATATAGTTGCACAAATTCTTGCACCACACACGCAACATGTATCGCAAGCTTGTATCACCACATAAATATCATTTGTCACTTGAACAACCCATGCCACACTAATGGTTTATCTCCTTCAGATGACCCACATCACACAATGAGTTTTTGATTGCGTAACTTACCCGTCTCCACCATATAATCAAATCTTGTCACCTAGACAAACTCAAGCCTTATAAATACTTTATGTTTTATGTTACTTAAACCACTCAAATCATATATTCTCTCTCGTCACTTAAACGACTCTCGTAATACTACCATGTGTCTCCATTCAATTAATTATTCCCAACAATAACCATAGCAAAAATATATGTTTAAAATTCTAATAAATTATCACAAAAGTTGTAGGGTGGTGCATCTACCTTGCGCAAAATTCTATCTCATAAATGACTCCTCCATTGGAGCATTTGGGCAGCGTTCGATGCGATGTTCATCCCCGAACCTAGCACCCAATATTCACAATCTCATTAGAGTATTAATAAATAGTACCTCTTTTACTCGATTTGGTTTACTCGAATCAAGTTTCGTAATTTAAACGTGTCACATTCAATAATTCATCCAAACCTAATAGGTTAATTACTCAAATCGATTAAACTAGTAGTTTATAATCAATTCGAGTCACGTGAAATAGTCTATTCATAGTAAGTAAAATTTCCTTCTCGAATCCATTACACCCAAAGTAAACTTTTCTTATAAAATTATTGTAGCCCAAAATATACTTGAATCTACATAATTTACTATAAAATCATAAAATTGCATGCTTTCTTACAATTACTCATTCCCATGAGTTTCATGAAAATTCAAAAATAATTCGCAAGATTCCTAATTACCCACCAAACCACAATCTCTTGACCAAAATTCAACCCACATACAAAAATTTCACTCTTTTATTTTTCATGCAACAACCTTAACTTCACTTACACACCTACATAAATATTAAGGTAAATGCTTCATGCATTAACAAAAGTTCATACTTAAATATATACACAACACCCAAACACATACAAGATACCATACTATAAATACATGCAACACTTAAAGTGTATATACTAGAGTTGGATTTCTACATCTTAGAAGAAGAAAATGGATTATAATTCTTACATTTGCACCCTCCCTTTTCTCCTTCTCTTATGGTTTTTTTTCTTCTTTCCTTCTGCTTTCCTTTTTTTCTTCTTCCCTTCTTTTTCCTTTTGTTTCTTCTTCCTTTCCTTTTGGTTCTTGTCCTTGCCGAAAAGCCTTAGTGTAAGACTCCTTTGTTTTTTTTTTTCCATCAAAGGCATGCCTTGCATGTCTTCCTAAGTGGGGTACCTCCATCATTACCTATATATATCCAAAATATTGATAACCCATTAAATTTGTATTTTGGACCCTTAATTCACTCCTTGGATATCCACTAAATTAGTTCCACATATGCTAACGTACATAAAATAATAAAATCATATCACATGTCAACATTCCTATTTAATTTTTCACACTTAAATAAAAAAATTACCCCTATAATCATTATTTATACTTTATCTTTGAATATTAATATATTCATCATTCAGGTTCAAGTCTCATATTATTTCTTGTAATTAAATATTGGTTGTCAATTCTATGCATGCGTGTTTAGGTATTACAAGAACTGGATCTAGAATATTGAATCCTCCTAAAATTCATGTTGAAAAATGGCACCATGTTCAACACCTAAAATTTCCATCTGGGGCATCGTTCAACCACTCAATAAAACCAAAAAGAGGAGAAAGTAAAGGAACTTTGCTACCTAGATGAGCAAGCAAAGTCCAACTCCTCTTGAGACCTATTCAGGGCCAAGTCCATCAATGGGAAAGAAAAACCCCAAACGGACAAGAGAACAACCAAAAGAGATCAAAGAAGTCCAAATCAAACATGATCTCTTGGATTAGAAGGTTCAAGTAGATACTGGATCTATTTGACTAAGACATTGAAAAAGTGAAAAACCCGGGAAAAATTTAAACTTTTTCAAAAAAAGGGAAAAATGATAATTTGCCACTATAATGCGGGTTTAAAATTCATATTTTTCTAGAGCTTGGATGACATAATAGACCTCACCATTAGATTAGTATCACAAAATTGAGCTGTCCTGTCAATTTTTATCAAATTCTGAGATAGCCAAATTTTTCACATTTTACGAGACAATTGGGTGACGATGACCTCCCAAATGCCCCCAAAAATTAGTTTTATAAAATTTTCTTAGAATTAGATTAAATTTCAAATAAAATTAATTTGAACTTAAATCGGTATGTAATGAATCCTTTCGGGACAAAAAACAGACCGAACAAGTGGGGGCCGTGTAGCTCAATGTGAGCCAAGTCTTTAAAATTAAAAAGTATAAATAGGGGTAATATCTGAGAAAAAAAAAAAGTAGATATTTCACACCCCTAAGTCATCTGAGTTCCAACGTTGAAGAGGCGAAGAGAGGAAAGAGAGAAAACCTAGAATTTCTACCTTTCTCCTTCGATCCAAGAAGTTCTGTCGATCGGAATTGCTTGGGCAAAGAACTAAAGTTGGTCTACGCGATGATGGCTACATCTACGTACCAAGAACGAGGGATTTCACCAAAGATCCAAGAAGAGGATTTTGGGAAATCAAAGCCTTAGAGTCGTGGTGGTGTTCTAGGAGGCTTTCTATCTTCTATTTACACTCTAAGAGGTAGGGTTTCTCCTACTTTGGTTGATTTCTTACCTATGGTGTATTATGGAATGGGTAAGGGTATGAATAACATAGGTCATTGGAATATGGTTATGGACATGGGTATTGAAATGACTTAAAATCAATTCCTAGCTTGGGTTGATGTATAGAAATTATTGGATGATTTCTTGGAAATTGGCAATTGGTGGGCATGTTATGTGTTTATTTTATGCCTTGAGAATTGAATGTGTTATTGGCATGAATTATGTATAACATGCTTGTTGTGAATTGTGGTTGAATATCAAATGTTAATATATGCGCTTTGTTATATGGACTTGTGATGAAATTGGTGATTATGTACATAAGATATAAATTGTCATGAGGTATGTAAAATGTGTAGTTTAAGTTGTCCATATGTCATTTATTACATGTGGGACTTGACATTGATGAGCAATGGTTCATTACATTGCATCTGCACGGAGACATCACATATTGAGGGTGTGTGTGCATGGTTGTCGCCTTCACCCCATTTGGTGTATGACGAGTGGACTTGGGAATGTTGGATCGATGATTCGACTTAGTCATACGATTTTATGGAAAATTGGGTTGGGGTTAGTAAGAAGGGCTAGAATATCCCTCGGGTGAAAGGCCCGGTGATTGGATTTGCACTCCATTGGTATAAGAGCTTATAAAGTGTGTCAATGTATGCGGAACCATTGGTAGTAGTCCATGAATTCCATGTCGGCTGAGTGTCGTTGGTGTAAGTCAATGAATACCCACCACAAAAAAGACCCTAGTTTTTAAAATGTCATTGGAAGTGTAACATAGATGACAATTTAAAGTACACATTGGCACTGCATTGTATTGTGGGAGTCGGTGAAGACTCGGGGTAAAGTGCATGAATGAGTCTCATCTCATTTCATAGCATGGCATGATAGATTCTAACATTAATTACATATTCTTGCATTGAAATGGATATTGGTTATGTATTGTTGCATGTATATATTCATTTGCACTCAGGTTAGGACGTAGCCTCTATAGGAAATATTCTACTGGGCATTGGCTCACCCTATACGGGAACACATTTCAGGTGGGAGACATACTCCGGTAGATGACACACATTCGAGGCCATGAGAGTGAAGAAAAGCTGGTTTGTGGCTTTTGAAAATAAGCTTTGAGTAAAACTTAAGTTTAATTCCATTTTGACCTATAGCCGTGTAAATGGCTCATAATAGAACTTGTAGATATCAAGTTTTATGTGAATAACATCATTATGCATGTTTTGGATGAAAAATAGATAACTTGGAATGGATTGAAAATGAAAAACAGTGAAAATAGGCTAAACTAGGCAGAGAGTACCGATACAGTGTTACAATCCATAAGGTACCGGTACTACCAGGGCCAATGAGCAAACAGTACCGGTACTCTCTCCAAAATTTTGAAATTTTAAAACTAAAGTGCGATGCTTTTGGACTTTGATTTCCTTAGTAACAATGATACAAATGGGCATTAAATGAGATGTATTGGGGCATATTGAGTCTTGGTTGAATTAAATGATAAAATACACACGGGTTACACATGTCGATTGAAATCCCAAATAAAGGGATAGAATTGACGTGATGTCGAATTGTTCGGCACTCACGTGTATTTTCGCAGGTTGGTGGGTGGTCAACGGTTAATTAATGACCCCTGATTTTAGGGGTGTCACAAAGAGTGTCAGCAAATTCATTAGAAAAAGGAAAAAGGGAGGATGGAAGAAGACAAGGGTATGCTTCCAGATAAAGAATTGATGGAGTTTGAAGATATGGAGATCATTCCTAAAGGATGATGTAGCATGCAACATGCTATTGGATTTGCTTGAAGCATTCAAGGCTAAACCAGGACAACCAAGTCAATTGGTACGAGATGTGAAAGACAGCACTGAATCAATAGTAGTGTTTGCAGAAATTGTGAAGTAATTTAGACCTGATAAAAGGTCTATGAACATAAATCAAGGAGACTAGGGGCATATAGATTAATATTTCACCCTCCCAAGATGGAATTATACAAGAACCTAAGGCCACTATGCATATAAGCCCATATCAATGGTCAACTAGTGAACAAAATTCTGGTTGATAATGGTGTAGTGTTGAATGTTCTGCCTTCAAGGATGCTAAAAGTCCAAAATAAAGGGGAAAGGGACTTGTTGCACACTGACATCACAATCAGTAACTTTGTAGCAGATCTTCCTCTACAAAGGGGATTCTATCTGTGCAGTTTCAAGTGGGGAATATGTGACAACCCATATATATATTAATCATTAACATGTAAATTAGGTCATCAATTATATTCTATATAATTAGAAATTATTTTTAAATAAATAAATGGACCTCCAATATGAATTCCTTACTTTGAAACGAGAAAATTAACTATAATATAGGTCATTTTCACATTAAAAATAAATAAATAATAAGATGTAATGTCCAAATGATATGGTAAATGGTTAAAATGATGTAGTGTGTGTGGTGTGTATATATATATATATATATAATTAAGCATGTGTCAAATAAAGTGGAATACTTATAAGAGTGACAAGTATAACTTAAATAAAAACATGGGAAACAAATGGACAACTGTCAATATGATGTTAACATTGCTACCTCATCAATGACGTGAGGAGGGGTACAGATGGCTATAGATACCCTACCTTGTGGCCTTTTGAAAAACTCGGTAGAAGGGAAGAAGAGAGAGAGAGAGGAGAGAGAGAGAGAGGAAGAAAAAGAAAAGAAGAGAGGAAGAAAGAAAAAGAGGAAGAAAAATATATAAGAATTTGGGTTAAAAATTGAGCGATGATTTCAATTTAAATCACTACTAAGTTTACCTATTTGATTCGCAGTATTTCGAATTTGCATCTATTGAAGTCATTTTTGATTTGAGGTATGAAGTAGTATATAATATGCTTTTGTCTTTTAACCCTCTTTGCAAAGAGTGCCCTTTGATTATCTACAATCTATATTCTTACTATATTCTAATTGATACGAAATTTTATCAATTTTATCGGTTGACTTGTATTTTGGGCTAAATACTTTTGGATTGATTGATATATGTATAAAGTGTACTTGGGCATAAATGGTCAAATGTGATTATGGCCCTGCGGGGGGCGATTGTGATGATTACAGCCCTATGGGTTGTAATTAGTTATTATGAGTATGGATCTATATGCCTAAGTGTCACTTGTCATATCACCAAGAGGAACCAAGTATGAGGCTATGCTTAAATTACATATTCATTTCACACATACACACGAGTTTTGAAAGGAAATGTGTAGGTGGATACTCTAGAATAGCATTTAAGCCTATGATGTGATTCATGTGTGATTAGTTCGGGTGCATTGGACCAAGCTATTTTTTACATCCCAACGCTAGTTAGGATACGGGTATATGTTTCAAATGTTGGATATGATAGAAAAGAAGTTTGTAGGTACCTTCACTAGAAACCTTCACGAGACAAAACTCGTTCACTATAGATCACCTAGGGATTTAAAGACTTGTTGCATATGCTAAATGCAGTAGCGGAATTAGTATAGGTTTATTTTTGTCTGCCTATTTTTTTACATTTAGTTTGCTAGGGTCTAGCAAACTTAAGTTGGGGGGGGTGTGATGAGCATGTAATATTGAATATTTAATGGTCTCATTACATGCATTTTAACTCAACGTTGCATTTAATTACTTAGAGTTAGTCGAATTTATGAATAATGTGGGAATTTTGATTTTGCATGCAATCATAGGGTAAATGATGGCTTTTGGAACCCTGTAGCAAAGTGTGGATGAGTGGCAAAGAGAAGGACACATTAAATGAGGATTAGGAGGCCGTAAAGTGAAAGAAATCAAGGAGGCAAAGGTACTTGGTATCATAGGTACCCGCGCTATTTAAACCTAATTGAATTTGGTACCGGCACCCGCACCGCACCATTCGGTAGCAGTACCTTTGTATTCCCCATTTTTGACAATGATCCACTTCGAATATGAAAACATGCAAAAACATGAAAGTTGTAGATTGGATGTCCTCTATTTTGTCGTCAAATTTATGATCAATCGGATGCTTGGATAAAAAGTTATGAAAAATTTATAAAAATTGGTCTGAGCTAGGCATCCCAATTTACAACTTTCTAGAATGTTTTGTTTCACACCTTCTGGAAGGTTTGGCCCAAGAACGCTAGACACCTACAATTCAGGCTCTGCCACTTGGGAGTCCAACCTATGATTCTTCTCCCACACAACCCCTGACATACATATTCATATATACATGCCCACCCTACAGCCTAAGGTCAGCTTTGAAAGATGGAGGATGGGAGGAGTAGAGAGAAGGAAAAAAGGCATGGGTGGTGCAAGCTAATTTTGGTCCTAGCATGTCCAAGCATCAACTCACCTCCCTATTTGATAGGACGTCTGCACACACAAGCTAGAGAAGCCTCATGGATAAAATGTATTAATTCCTACACCATTTATTCAGCTTCACACAAGTTTTTGAAGGAGGAGGCTACTTAAGCTTAGGAGTAGTTTTAGATATAGAAAGCTTAAGGAAGAAGATGAAGTGTGGGGTTCATATGCTGGAGGGACTCACATTCGGGGCTTAACGATGAAGAACAAGCCGAGTGTGGATTTGAAAAACAAGTTTTGTGTAAAAACTTTTGTTTAATTCCATTTTGACATGTAACCGTGTAAATGCTTGTAATAGAAACTTGTAGATATCTCAAGTTTTATGTGAATAACGTCATTATGTATGTTTGAGATGATGTTGGAATAGTTAAAATTAGATTGGAAATGGAAAACAGGTGAAAAAGGCAAAACTGGGGCAAAAGTGTACCGGTACAGTCTGGTCCAGAAAGAAAGTTGTACCGGTATGCAGTACTGATGCGCATTTTTCAGAAGGTAAACCATACTGGTACACTTTCCCAAACTTGCTTTTTCTTTAAAATCCTTTTCCCAGGCCTTTGGGCTAGGTACCCTTTAGTACCAAAGATGAGAATGGACCCTAAATGGGGTCTATTGGGTGTATTGAACCCGGTTGGATTAAATGATTAAAGAACACGGGTTACATGTGTGAGTTATAATCCCACAAACAAAGGGATATTATTGACGTGATGCGGAATGGGAAACAGTCATGAGTATTTCTACAGGTTGACGGCGGGGTCAACGGTTAATAAAGGACCTCCAATTTTAGAGACGTCTCAGCTTGGTATTAGAGCTCAGGCCATAGATCTTATACGGGCCTTGGGGAGAATGAATCTAACACCTTCCTTTGCGAGAGTGAAAAGGGGTGTTAGAGTCCATGGTGGTTTGAGACATTGCATGCATTGTACATTTAATCTTATGTGCTTACATTTGTTACATGATTACATGCTATGTGATTATACGAATGATACAACATGATAAAATTTATATGGAAAGAGACACTTGGGTTAGAAAAACATAACCTTAGGGGTCGGAAAAGAAAGGAACAACATAGTTTCAAGGTATAAATGTCTACTAGTGGGTGGCATATACTCCACTATGAAACAAGGGATAAATCTCAATGTTACAAGTTTGGTCTCTATCATGGGATACTAAATAAGTGCTCTATTGCTATCCGGCATGTGTGTAGATGGCAACTAGTGGAA
>CAUOFW020002046.1:0-59414 GCA_963454935.2 Ilex paraguariensis
TGGCACCTTGCACCAAGGCATGCCAGAAATCGGAATTCAAGGTGATGCGGCTAAGTGGTTCGACAGATTGGGACGAACCAAGGCAGCATGAGACCACCCGGTTGAGCATGGCAGCATGGGTGGGCTCAATTGAAGCAATGTGGGTGCAGAGCTTCGGATTGCATGGCATGGGTTGAACCCAGCATGCACATTGGTTCGTGTAGCAAGGTTGACTGCTGAATGTGGGCACATGGATGCTCAATGCATGTGACCAGGAGGATGTGGGCGGTTATGATGCTGAGACTCAGTCAAGGCAGTTGCTGAGGCAGTTCTGGACGTCCCCAGTCTGAATCCAGTCTAGATGCATGCTGATGAAGGGCAGTTCCACAGCAGTTACTGAAAGTGGTGGAACTGCCTGCCAGGTGTTGCACAGAGACCAAGCCTGCTAGCCCAGTATGCTATGGAATAGCAAAAACGTGGGTAACTACCCCTTGGCAGATGGGGGTGTCATCTGCCTTCCTCTTGTATAAATAGGGGTGCTTGAGCATTCTGGAAAAGGGGAGAGTGTTCTGGCTTTGAGAGTCCTTGTAAATTGTTGAGTTCAATATATAAGGTTTGGGAGTGTTGTCCCAGTAAATTCGTGTGTGCCTTCTGTGTGAGTTTCTGTCCCTTATTCTTGAGTTTGAGTGTGGCTGGTTGCAATAGCAACGCCTTCACAGGTAGCCTCAAAGGAAAAACGAAAGTTACCCTGTGACAGTTTGGTATCAGAGCGTAGTTTTGGCAACAGATCAACTATGGCTGGCGGAACGAATGCTGATCTGAGGGAAAAGGTGGCACGTTTGGAGGAGTTGGTTGGTCCTCCACAGTCTGGTGATGTTGTAGCTCTCTTTGTGCAGCTTGAGTTGCTATATCAGCGGTTCGAAGAGATGCGTGTTGCACATGAACAACTTTAAAAGACTGAATCTGATCACTTCAGTCGAGTGAAAAATGAAGTCGTTGACGTGTTGGCTACGATCTCCACATGGACCGATGATATGGGGGAAAAATTGAGTTCCCTCGAGACCGACGTTTCAGTGCTTAAGAGGGCATTGCAGAATGCTTCTGTGGCTTCTGGCAGTGAAAGCACTCAGAAAGCTAAAGTGTCTGACCCTAAGCCTTTCACAGGCAGTCGAAATGCTAAAGAACTTGAGAACTTTCTGTGGGATATGGGGCACTACTTCAAAGCAGTCCGCACTCCGGATGCTGAGAAGGTAGATCTCACTAGCATGTACCTGTCTGGTGATGCTAAATTATGGTGGTGAACACGTTCTGAGGACAAATCTCATCCTCCAATTACTACTTGGGAGTCTCTGTCCACTGAAATGAAGAGCAATTCCTTCCCAGCAACACGGCTTGGCAAGCCCGTGATGCATTGAGGAAACTTCGACATACAAGCACCGTGAGGGAGTACGTGAAGCAATTCTCGTCTCTGATGCTTGACATTAAAAATGTCAGAGGAAGACTAGCTGTTCAACTTTATGTCTGGCCTCCCAACTTGGGCACAGGCAGAACTTCGTCGGCAAGGGGTGAAGGACTTACCCGCTGCTATGTCCGCAGCAGACACGCTGGTTGATTACAAAACGCAGGCTAATCCTCCAGAGAAGGAGTCAAAAGGGAAAGCCAAGTTTGCTAAGAAGGATAAGCAGAAGAAAAAGGCTGATAAATTTGGCAATTCAGAAAAACAGACTGACAAAGCCTCTTCATCAAAGGGAGGTGTTGACTCAGGTTGTTTTATCTGTAATGGCCCTCATCGTGCCAGAAATTGCCCCAAGAAGGAAAAGCTCAGTGCCCTCATGGCTAAGGAAACTGACTGTTCTAACAAACCAACACGAGTCAACCCATTACAACTTCTTAATACAATTCGCAAAGAGGAGACAGTGGCAAAGAGGGGGTTGATGTTTGTGCAGATTCGCCTGAACAATGTGGCTGTCCAGGCAATGGTTGATACAGGTGCAACCCATAATTTTGTTTCTGATCGAGAGGTACAGCGGCTTAGTCTGGCTTTGGTGAAAGACTCTAACCAGATTAAGGCTGTTAATTCAGAGACAAAACCAGTAGGCGGCGTCGCAAGAGAAGTACCTCTAAAAGTGGGTGATTGGCAAGGAACATGTAATTTTATGGCAGTCCCTCTCGATGATTTCCAGGTAATCCTTGGACTGCAATTCCTTACAAAGGCAATGGTGTCTGTTATGTCGCATTTACATGGGATGTTCGTGATGGACATGCCCAATCCTTGTTTTGTTCCCCTCATTAAGGCCAAGTCTTCGGGGAAAATATTGTCTGCCTTACAAGTAAAAGATGGCTTGCGAAAGGGGAGGCAACATACTTGGCCGTTTTATTTGAGGAAGAGGAGTCCAAAGCATTGCAAGTCCCTGAACCAGTGCAACAGTTGCTGGTTGAGTTCAAGGATGTGGCACCTAAAGAATTGCCAGCAAGGTTACCGCCAAGACGGGAGATTGACCATGCCATTGAATTAATTCCAGGGGCAAAAATCCCTGCACAGGCTCCTTATCGAATGTCTCCATCAGAATTGGCGGAGCTAAGGAGACAACTTGGGGGTTTATTGGACATTGGGTTCATTCAACCTTCCAAGGCACCCTATGGAGCTCCTGTTCTGTTTCAGAAAAAGGATGGATCCTTACGGCTTTGTGTAGACTACAGAGCGCTCAACAAAGTCACTATCAAGAACAACTATCCAGTGCCGCTTGTCGATGAACTATTTGATAGATTGGGAAAGGCGGTTTTCTTTACCAAGATGGATTTGCGGCTGGGATATCATCAAGTCAGAATTGCAGAGGGAGATGAGGCGAAGACTGCTTGTGTGACAAGGTACGGGTCATATGAGTTTTTAGTTATGCCTTTCGGCTTAACCAATGCCCCTGCTACATTCTGTAACTTGATGACCAATGTATTTCGGGAATACTTGGACCGCTTTATGGTGATTTATTTGGATGACATAGTTGTTTATAGTCAGACTCTTGAAGAGCATGTTGAGCATCTTAGGTTGGCCTTGACAAAGTTAAGGAAAGCCCAGTTATATCTGAAACCAGAAAAATGTGAGTTTGCCCAGAAGAAAATTTCATTCCTGGGGCATATTATTTCTGCGGGCATGGTGAAGATGGACCCAAAAAAAGTTGAGGTCATTGCAGATTGGCCTGTCCCTACTAAGGTTACTGAACTGCGTTCTTTTCTTGGTTTGGCAAACTATTATCGAAAATTCGTGAAGAATTATTCAAAGAAGGTCACGGTGCTGACTGATCTTCTAAGGAAGGATAGGACATGGAACTGGTCCTACGAATGCCAGGAGGCATTCGATCGATTGAAGGCGGTGGTGACGTCTAGCCCAATTTTACGCTTACCTGATTTTGATTTGCCCTTTGAAGTCTATACAGACGCATCAGACTTTGCTCTTGGAGGGGTGCTGGTGCAGAATGGGCATCCAGTGGCATTTGAAAGTAGGAAGCTGAATGATACTGAGAGGCGGTATTCAGTACATGAGAAGGAGATGACAGCAGTCATTCACTGCATTAATGCATGGAGGCACTACTTGTTGGGGAAGCATTTCCTTGTACTGACAGATAATGTGGCTACCAGTTGCTTCAATTCCATGAAGAAGCTGACACCAAAACAAGCAAGATGGCAGGACTTTCTTGCCCAGTTTCATTTCACATTGCAGTACAAGCCTGGCAGTGCAAATCAGGTTGCTGATGCTCTTAGTCGAATCCTAGTTGCTGATGGGACAGTTGCTGCACTTAGCCAGATTGCAGGAGACATACTGCAGAGAATTCAGGATCAGACTAAAGATGATCCAGTGACCAGCTTATTGCTGAAGCAGGTTCACGAAGGGGTGACTCGGCGATTTTGGGTAGAGGATGGTGTTCTCTACACCAAAGGTAGGAGACCCTATGTTCCGAAGTCAGGCGGCGGACTTCGACAGATGTTGCTGAAAGAAGCTCATGATGCTCTATGGGCAGGACATCCAGGGCAGCAACGGACTCTTGTCTTGCTAGCAGAAAGTTATTATTGGCCCCGCATGGAAGCAGATGTGGAGCTGTATGTGCGCACTTGTTTGGTGTGCCAGCAGGACAAGATTGAAAGGAAGAAGGTGGCGGGTACATTGGAACCTCTCCCTATTCCAAGCCGACCTTAGGAGAGTGTTTCCATGGACTTCATTAATGGCTTGCCTCAGGTAAACGATTTTACTTCGATATTTGTGGTGGTAGACAGATTTTCGAAGTATGCCACTTTTATTGCTGCCCCAAAAATATGTACGGTAGAAGTTACTGCTCAGTTATTCCTCAAGCATATTGTAAAGCTTTGGGGTCTTCCGCTGGACATAGTGAGTGACAGGGACACTCGGTTTACTGGCCGGTTTTGGACAGCTTTATTTGAACTGTTGGGCACACAGCTCAACTTTTCCACCAGCAATCATCTGCAGACAGATGGGCAGACCGAGCGGGTCAATGCAATGCTGGAGGAATATCTCAGACATTATGTCACAGCGAACCAAGACAATTGGGTGGATTTACTTGATGTAGCCCAGTTCAGTTATAACCTCCAACAGAGTTCTTCCACTGGAATGAGCCCCTTTGAGTTGGCAACTGGCCAACAGCCTCTTACCCCGCATGAAGTTGTCAAGCAAAAGTCTCAAGGGAGATGTCCTGCAGCATATCGCTTCGCTCGGGCCAATCAGGAGCGGACCGACGAAGTAAAAGACTGTTTAACTAAGGCGGTGAAGAGGATGAAAAAGTGGGCAGACGAGAAGAGGAGGGCAGTAGAGTTCGAAATGGGTGACAAAGTGATGCTGAAATTGACCCCACCAATCTGGAACAAGATCTCTCGAAAGTCTGCACACAAGGGATTAATCCAGTGTTATAACGACCCTTTCCTAATAACATTGAGGATTGGTAGGTTGGCCTATAGGCTGGATCTTTCCAGTCGTCTCAAGCTTCATCCAATTTTCCATGTTACCTTCTTAAAGCCATATGTTGAGGACCCGGAGAACCCTAACAGATACGTTCGGCGCGGGCTCCTCCAACAATCAGGAAGCAATTCACAGAAATAGCTGAAGCTATCCTTGACCACAAGACTGAAGATATGAGTAAGAAAAATAGAAGAACTCATTACCTAGTCAAGTGGAAAGGGAAGCACCGGAGGAAGCCACTTGGGAGAAAGAGACGACATTATGACAGTTCGATGATCTCATCAAGCAATACCATGCCTCCATTCCAACGAGGTCGTTGGATACTTCAGGTGGCGTTGGCTTGTCACACCCTAATTGACTTGGGTGCAAATGGCCGGTCTTGGTGGCACCTTGCACCAAGGCATGCCAGAAATCGGAATCAAGGTGATGCGGCTAAGTGGTTCGACAGATTGGGGCAAACCAAGGTAGCATGAGACCACCCGGTTGAGCATGGCAACATGGGTGGGCTCAATTGAAGCAATATGGGTGTAGAGCTTCGGATTGCATGGCAGGAGTTGAACCCAGCATGCACATTGGTTCGTGTAGCAAGGTTGACTGCTGAATGTGGGCACCTGACTAGCACATGGATGCTCAATGCATGTGACCAGGAGGATGTGGGCGGTTATGATGCTGAGACTCAGTTAAAGCAGTTGCTGAGGCAGTTCTGGACATCCCTAGTCTAAATCCAATCTAGATGCATGCTGATGAAGGGCAGTTCCACAGCATTTACTGGAAGTGGTGGAACTGTCTGCCAGGTGCTGCACAGAGACCAAGCCTGCTAGCCCAGTATGCTATGGAATAGCAAAAACGTGGGTAACTACCCCTTGGCAGATGGGGGTATCATCTGCCTTCCTCTTGTATAAATAGAGGTGCTTGAGCATTCTGGAAAAGGGGAGAGTGTTCTGACTTTGAGAGTCATTGTAAATTGTTGTGTTCAATATATAAAGTTTGGAAGTGTTGTCCCAGTAAATTCGCGTGTGCCTTCTGTGTGAGTTTCTATCCCTTATTCTTGAGTTTGAGTGTGGCTGGTTGCAATAGCAACGCCTTCACAGGTAGCCTCAAAGGAAAAACGAAAGTTATCCCGTGACACCTAGAGATGTGGGTAAAATCAATATGCTTAGATATATAGGCCTGGTAAAAAAAATTGAGAAAGATAGGAAGGAGGGAACAAATACTTGGAATTAATAATTAGGGAAAAAAGAAAGATGAAAAAAGAGAGTTCATAGGCACCTCTTAGGGTATTCCAACTAAGATTTATGAAGCCTACACACTCATTCCATCCATATGTTAAACTGACTCAACCTTGTAGACAGCCGATGAACATTGCTGAAGGTGAAAAGCTTAAGTTAGATACTAAAGAAAGTTACTTCATGAGTATGTAACAGCAACCCACGTGAGAAAGTTAGTGACTAATTAACCCACTTTCTTAGAAGGTTACAGCATGAATACATAAATTTCCTAAAAATATATTTTTTTAACAGAAACTCCCCTCACCCCCCCAAAAAAAAAAGGAAAAAAAAAACCTAGAAAAAGGAAAAATTACAAAAAACAGGGATCACACACATAGAGAAAGAGAATTAACATCTTTCAGAAGATTTATGTTCCTGCACAATTCATATTAGAAAGGAAAAGGCTAAGGACCTTAGGTTTAGGTTGCCACATTGGCTTCTATCTTTTCTTCATCAGTTCAAAATTGATGGCATCCAAAACACCTAAACACAGTTGTTAGGCAGAGTTTGAACAAACCATTCTAATTGCCTTCATCGAGTGCAGTTGCAAAATCAGATAATGAGAGAGAGAGAGATGCTCACCACTTTTATATCTAACAGTGTATTCATCAACATCAACTCCCGGAAGAGTGAAGCCTGCCCTGGTCAAAAGATTGCCAGCATCCCGCACCTACATAACACCAACAAAAAAAAAATTCTCAGACCTCTACTAAGATAACAATAATCATTATTATGAAAAATTAGAAAACAGCAAGATTCAAGGTAAAAAACTAAAGTAACTCAAGAATCACAAATAAATGAAAGGTATACTCATGAAGAAAAGAATTTGTTGAAAAATAATGTAAAATAGACTCTAGCCAAACCAATGTTAATGCAGCTGTACAAATGAAAGATAAAAACACACTTATTAAACAATGGGAAGGGAAAGTGATGTCGATCATAAGAATCGCACAAAGGGGGAAATGCAAAGAAAAGGAGATTTAGGGGACCAATTTAAAGGCCAGAGCCACCAAGGACTTAGCAGCTCAGAAGTTTAAATGATCACTTGAAACTTCTGTCAAGTTACAATAAATTATCCACAACTCAACTCAATTCAACAATTTGATTAAAAAAGAAACTCAATTCAACAAACATTTATCTTAAGAAGCACGGATACGAGTACGGGTACGATATAATACAAAGACACAACAAAACTTTCAAAAACAAGATACGTCTATAATAAAATATATTTTATATTTTACTATTATTTGACGACTTAAAAATTACATTTTTTAATAATTATTTAACAACAATAAACAAAATTAACAATTTTTACCTTAAAAAAGATGTAATATCGTCCCATTATTATATATCCATAAAATGAACGTAACCAATTAAAGAAATCAAAACCAACATTTAACTAGTTGGTTTGTTTACAAGTATCTGTTTATAAAATTACAATGTAGTGAACTCATTATCTTATATTCTTTTGATATGTAATAATAGATAATACTTAAAAAATTCTCGTGCCTTCAAAATCAAATGAAATTTTGTTGATATTTTGTATTGTACGTAAACTCCAAAGGAGATGGCATAGATTAAAATTAAAAATTGTATATTTTGCTCCATGTGTAAAAATATCTACATATTTTATTAATTATGAGATACGTATAATGCATATTCAATACGTATCCGATGAATATCGTAACCGATACGAGTATGTCGACCTTAACAAAGTATTCGTGCTTCATAGGCATTACCCCAACTATTTTGGGTCATCAACATGAATCTTCTTCCTCCATTATGCTCAATGAAGGTCCATATTCTCATTTAAACAACAAGCTTACTATCTCATTCAATGCTAATTTTAGCCTATCCTATTTCTCACATTACCATTGATACGAATCACATCACACCACCTAAGTCGATTCTCTCTCAATTTATCTTCAATTAATGCTATTTCTACAATTCTATAAATAACATCATTCCTAATTTACAACACATTCATCTTAACCTCTACATTTCAACCACACTTAATTTCTAAACATGTTATTTCTAAGTCGCCCAATATAATGTACCATAACATATCGTTGGTTGGCCTACTAGTTGTCTTATCAAACTTACCTTTCAACTTAAAAGCAAGGATCAAAATTTCGTTTCGAAGTACCGTTTCGGTCAACTCAAAAATAGAAACGTTTCGGAAACATTTCGGAAACGCAATGGAAACGCAGAAAAAATATAGAAACGCATAGAAACACAAATGCAATCCATTAATTTATAAAGATATGCTAAATAATTTATTAATTCAACATATTTATTAGGTTAACATCAATTTATACAAGAATAAATTTAAATTTGAGGGAAAAAAAGGCTTGACTTGAGGCGAAAGTCACTTAAATTAGTTTCAAACACTTAATTTTTATGAAATAAACACATTTTTACATAATATTAAGGTCTTATAATACACATGAAATGCTAATGAGTACATACTTACATGGTTACATCCATTCCCCTGTGGAGTGTCGAGCAGGCTCATACATCGGTGTAGGCTCTGGGTAGCTACTTAGAGAAACTCCATATGTGACATAAATATGATGACAATAGTTACTCCAAATCATATTATTACGGTAATATAATCCAATTAATAATACTATTTTATTATAATACTAATAATGAAGGATATCAAATTAAATTAATGATACTTATGTATACTTAAAAATTAAATGTAATTGCAGTGGGTATTAAATGTAATTACAGTAGGTATTAAATATAATTACATTAGGGTATTAAATGTAATTGTTAATACTTATAACAAAAAAAAAAAAGCAAAAAACTTGCACAGCAGTGAGGTATTAAATATAATTATAGTATGTATTAAATATAATTATAATGGGTATTAAATATAATTATAGTAGGGTATTAAGTGTAATTATTTATTCTTATAACAAAAAAATTATAAAAGACAGAAGAGCAGTGGAAATTAAATGTAATTATAGTGGGATATTAAATATAATTATAGTGAGTATTAAATGTAATTACAGTGGGTATTAAATGTAATTATAATGGGGTATTAAATATAATTATTCATAATGAACCGAATATATCACTGTTTTGTCGAAACGGTTCGAAACAATGCCGTTTCGACTAAAACGGTCCGAAACAGTACCGTTTCGATCGAAACGGTACGAAACAGTACCGTTTCGACCGAAACACTGGAATTTTGTGATTCAACTACTGTTTCGTTTCGGAGTGTTGAAATTCCGAAACGTTTCGGACGTGTCGACACGACATTTTGATCCTTGCTTAAAAGGTATATGTCGATAATAGTGAACACCAAATGCATCCTTTCGGTTAATTCTTCCAACTTTAACTCCAAGACTAACATTGTATCTAATCTCACCCTTCTTGTGGATAATTACCTCAAATTCAAAAGGGTTCGCTTTTCAAAATCTTTTGATTATTGATCTTTAATATCTCACTATTTGAATCATCATTTCTACAAAATTCTTATTTCATAAACTCATCTGTGTTTCAACTTATTTTAAATCTTTTTTATTCTAAAGCATCTCTCTAAATTTCTACTTTATTATTAATTACTATTTAAGGTTCACTAATCGATACTTTATCATCACCAAATCAATTCACTGTTGAGACTAGTCCTGAATGTGCTTATGTATCTCATCCATAATCAAGGGAAAAAGTAACAGGCATAAAGGCAAAACTTTGAAGTAATCAAACAGTGATTGATAAATCACTACTCTCCCATATGTTGTTCTCACTAGAAGTCATTGAACCCTCATAAATGTCCTTAACCATATCATTATACCTATTTGTAACTCTTTTCTTTTTCTAAGACACTATAAATTATATCCCTAGATAATCTATCATAAGTCTTCTCTAAGTCTACAAAAAAATTACCAAAACCATATGTTGATTATTTCAGTAAATTCCAATTTTGGATAGTAGATGGGCAGTTGTGACGGGGCTTTTTGATACCAAAAAACTTTCGGTTGAACTTTGATGGGACTAGTAGGCCTAAAGAAAGGGCCAAATCATTAGCCTTGCTTCCAATTTTGCTAGGCCACTAAGTTTTTTGCATTTTCCAACTATTAGATTACTCCTCTATATATTGTGACATAATAGCTTTGCTTTGCTTTGAAGATGGAATGAAGAACCTTTCAAAGCAAACAAGGAGATATGTGAGGCACATTCCCTATGTCAAACAACCCAAGATCTGGGCGTGCTTGCCTCCTCCTGTTTTTTTCTCTTACTTCTTCCTTAACCAATCTCTCATTCATCCAAGATTTCCATGGCTTAAATCACAAGATAACGATTCTATATTGATGAGGAATTTTAAGCACTCAATCATATACAAATATTCATAAAAAGAAAAGAAAGGACAAGCTGACCAGAGTGCAGAGTTATACATCCTTGTTGCCGCTACCCCATCAATTCATAAACAAATATTCTTCTACCAACCACCAGCAAATATGTTTTTGTTATTTATCAGCCCACGAGGATTTTTAATTTTTAGGCTTATGGAAGGCGGAAGGCCATGAAGCTGATGATTTCCACCACAAATCCGCACTTAAAAAGGTGTCATAAGGGTCAAATTACACTCGGTATGTGTCATCACTGTCATTAGCATTGTCATCAGCACTTTCAGCAACGAGTAAACTTAACTTCTCCCATTGACAATATTTGACACGATGAGGATCACCGCAAAGAAAGCAACCAAAATCAAAGTTCTTCTGGTTGTTGTCTGACATTTTAGAGTCACCAATGTTCTTCTTCTTCCAGTCCACCTTCATTGCATTCTTGGAAGTGTCAGTTTTGTCTTTCTTACTGCCACCATCTTTCTTCAGAAGGGCCTAGATTGGCCATCTTGAAGTCAACAAGGTCATCCGCATCAGTGGGTAGATCACACCCCCAACCTACGCAACTCGGTCTACGCCCATCCTTGAAAACCAGACATGAAATTAAAGAGTTTATCCTCCTCAGACATGTTCTTGATAACTATCATCAAAGAACTGAAATCCTTCACATAATCCCGAACAGTGCCTATATGCCTCAATTTCTTGAGCGACTCCCTCACAATGATTTTCTAATTTCACAAATGGCATGCAAACCAAACCCTTCTTTAGCCGTTCAATTTTATCATTCTTGATTCTATCATATTGAACTAGATTAAGAGTAACGTTGATAGCGGTCTTATTATCACATTATAGTCTTATAAGTCTAGCATCATGAATTCCTAGCTACCCTAGAAAGATTTGGAGCTACATAAGCTCAAAAATTCCATGGGCCACGGCTTTATATTTAGCCCCTCCTGCACTCGATCTAACTACAACTGCTTTACTTCTTGCTTAGCCAAGTAACAAAATTCCCCTTGTTAGGGTGCAATATTCCAACATAGACCTTCTTTCATTCACTGAACCAACCCAATCTACATATTTCTAACCTCAAGTGACCATGATTCTTAAAGCTCTTAACTGTATTATTATTTTAGCAATTATGAATATTTAGACTTTGAATGAATAACTCTTTTAAATTATGTTATTACTGGCTAAACTTAGAATGGATTCCCCAATTCTTGTACCATCAAAAAGGATCAAGGTAGATGTCATTTTTTTAGGGTTTATTTTTAATTATTTCTTTTTTCTTTTTGGTTGACCATTCATAGTTTTAGCTCATGGGCCCAAGAGCAACAAGAAGTTTTGTTTTGTTTTGGGTCGTACACATTTTTAGCTCATGTAGGATAGGACCAAGTAAAATTGTTTATTTTCTAGGTCGTACACAATTTTATCTCATGTAAACTAGGAGAAAAATATGGTTTTTCTTTGTTTGCGTCGTACACAGCTTTAGATCATTGGGTTAGGAGAAAAAAGCATTTTTTTTGTGCATAGTTTTAGCTCATGCTGGTCGGGAGCAACATACCATTTAGGCTCGTGCGTCAAGAAGTACAATAATAATTTTATGGTTGGTTGGGTCAAAGACAATTTTAGCTGTGTGGGCCAGGAGCAAAATGTAAATTGTCCTTGTTTGTTTAATATTTTTTATAAAAGAAGAATTTTATTATTTAAAGGAATAAATAGTAGAGGACAAGATATCCTCCATAAAAAAAAGATTTAAGCAAAGGAAAAAGATAGAAAAAATAAAACTAAAGTATAGCCGTATTTTGTTCCTTTGAAAATTAGACAAAAGCAACCCTTTAAAACTTTTTGTAGCTTTGGTCCAAGTGAAGCCATGAAAACCAATCGTTCTCATATTAGTTCAGTGAGGTAGACCATGATAGAAGGGTGGGAGGGTTTTAAAGTTATGAAAAAACTTAGGGGAGTGAAAGAAATGTTGAAAGTGTGGAACAAGGAGGTTTTTAGAGATGTTAGAAGTAGGAAGTCCAAAATTTTAAGGGAGAGTGGGGAATTAGATAGTTTGGAACAGTGTGATACATTGACCGGTGATCAAATTAGGAAAAGGGTTCTTTTAAGGAATGAGTTAGAGAAGTTTTAGTTAGGGAGGAAGCCAATTCGAGACAGAAGAAGAGATTTAAATGGGTTAAAGGAGGTGATTGTAATACAAAATTTTCATAGAAGACATGCCGGTAGAAAGAAAAAGAGTGTCATTAAAGAGATTGAATCTGACTCGGGAGAGGTTGCTAAAAATCCTTTGTTAATTGATAAGGAGATCACATAGTTTTATAAAGATTTATATTTAGAGGATGTTCAATTTTGACCAACAGTCGAAGGAGTTGATTGAAGTCCTATATTGTTTGAGAAGACAGTTTGGATTGAGAAAACTTTTGAAGAAGAGGTTAGAAAAGCTGTGTTTGATATGGATATGGAAAAACCACCAGATCCAGATGGTTTCACTATGACTTTCTATCAAGATAGTTGGGAAACTATTAAGGGTGATTTGATGTATGTATTCAATGACTTTTTGCTAATGGGGTTGGGGGAGGAGTGTTAATTCTACCTTTATCACATTGGTCCCCAAAAAAGATCGTTCAATTAAAGTTAAAGATTATAGACCTATCAATTTGGTGACTACTTTGTACAAAATTATCACTAAAGTGTTGTCTAGAAGGCTTTGTGAAGCTTTGGGAGACACAATAACCATGGCCCAGAGTGCTTTTGTTTAAGGAAGACAAATACTAGATGTAGTTTTAGTCGCAGATGAGGTGGTGAAGGATATTATGAGCAAGGAGGAGAAAGGAGTTATGTTTAAGTTGGATTTTGAGAAGGCATATGATCGGGTAAATTGGAATTTTGTGGATGTTGTTTTAAAAGACAAGGGTTTTGATGAAAGGTGGAGAAGGAACTGTTTTTCTTCTTTGAATTTTTCTTTTTTGCTTATATTCTATGCACTTTTAGCTCATGTTGGCCAAAACCAACATACAGTTTAGGCTTATGTGTTAAGAAGCACTACTTTCAGGCGTATAACCATTTCTATAACTACCTATTGATCGGGCCAATCTTTGAAACATCCTTGTCAACTATCTTGTGTGTGCAAGTGTGGCCCCCTTTCATCAGAAATAAATGGAGCTGGCTCGGTCTCATCCTCTAAAGATGGTTTTTCGGATTATGATTCTCCATGTTGTATCCACGTTGGCATGGTTCACAACAAGGAATTTTATGCTGTTACATTAAGGAGCAATGTTTGTCTTCAAGCACAAAAGCATTTCTAGAAATTCCCATTGATCTGGTCGATCTTTGAAACATTTTTATCCCCTATCTTGCGTGCGTAAGTCTGCCTCCTTTCATCAAATGTAAGTGGAGCTATCTCAGCCTCATCCTCTAAAGATTGTTCTTTAGATTTTGATGCTTCTTCTGATGTTCCATGTACATTAGACATGGTTCACAACATCGACTACTTCCTCAATGCCAAAGGTATGCACCATTTTTTTCTTGTTATTTCAAATATTGTCACTCTGAGTATCAAATTAACCAAGTCAATTGAAAACAAAAGTACGAGGTTTTGTCGACTCTTCCTCTTTACTCATAAATCTGTATCATGATAGGATTCAATGAACCCTTCTTTAGTTTATTACTAAAATTGGAGTAGGAGAATATCCGAAGCGAAATATGTGTTGCGTAGAAGGCTCTCCGTCTTTGACTCCTTGTGCCACTATCGACTCATTGTCGTGTCTATTAGGAAGAACTAGGTTGAGTTTTTCAAAGCTCACGTGGTTCACCTTTCTCTGCCTTGTATTTTCAAAGTATTCTGCGCACAAAAATCAAAGCATTCTTCATTAAGATCTCTTCTTTCTTCCCAAGGTTCAAAGTATCCGTCGAGTCAAATACAACTCAACCGAGTCGTATCCGTCTCGGCTGCCACATATCCGATAACGATACACGATACAAGACTATCATAAGTCTGTCATGAATCGATTCTAACACAGCCCAACTCGGTCCAACTCGATCGATTTACCTCCGAATCGAACAGATACCCACAGAATCGTCTACCAACTTTCAGGCAACAGAGAAAATGCAAAAAAAAAGGCAAAAAAGATGAGAAATTGAACCATAAATCAAACCCTTTTTACCATAATAAAAACAGAACAAGAAAGTGAGAACAAATTTGAACACAAACTAAAAAATTGTGGTAAATCTTCTTAATCAAAGAGCACTTTCTACTATTTGTTCTTCTTTTTCTTCTTCTTCACAGTAGCAGGGGACCCAACATTATCGATTGACTTGGCATATCAATTACAGAAACCTTAGGCCGCTCGACGATCGGATGATGACTACTCAAGTAACAGAGGACCTAACCTTCACGTGAGCTCTCCCTCGGTCCCTTTCTCATCTCTCGTCTCCATCTCCGTCTCCGTCTCTCTCTCTCCCCTCAAAACTCAAAAGTGAAGAATATCTTAGTAAAACTTGTATTAAGGAAAAGATTAAAAAAATGTCTTGATTTTTATTTTTTCTCTTCTCATTTCTGTTTTTTTTTTTTTGTATGTTCTTTCTTTTATCCTATTATTAAATTATGTTTAAACTTAAAAAAAACTATTTGGGATCTAATGTATTTAAGAAATTAATAATTTATAGATGAATATTTTTTATTGGTGTAGCATAGATAATTTTTATTTTCGATGGCACCTTTATAATCTATTTTTATAATTTTTAATGTGTTAGATAATATATTTTAGGTAGATAATGCACGGATGTTGTTTACATTTTATAGAATTTTTGATATTTTTTTCAAATTGTTTTTGGTACTTCTATCTAGTATTTTGAATGTATCAGCCGATACTGTACCAAGACATCGCAACCAATTTGTATCAATGTCCTCTGAGTTAATGACCGATACTGCAACTTTGAACCATATTTCTTCCACCACTGTGACGCACCAAAATCTAGGGGTCTTTTTCTAACTCCTGGAATGCCTTCTCGCAAGTCATCCCATTGAAATTTGACATCCTTTCTAGTCAGTTGTGTCAGAGGTGCCGCTAGGCGAGAGAAGTCCTTGATAAATCTCTGGTGATGTCCTGCCAATCCAAAGAACTACGTATTTTGAAGATTGACTTCGGCCTCTGTCAATCCATTACCGTGTCTCAACCTTTTTCGGGTCAACTGATACACCCGTAGCAGACACAACGTGGCCCAAAAATTTGACTTCCTTTGGACAAAACTCACATTTGCTGAATTTGGCATACAATGGGCAATCTCTCAAGGCTTGTAAAACAATCTTCAAGTAATGTTCGTGCTCCTCCTCCATCTTGGAGTATACAAGAATATCGTCTACAAACACTACGATAAATTGAACCAAATAGAGTTTGAATACCCTATACATGAGATCTATAAATGTGACTGGAGCATTCATCAACCCGAATAGCATAACCTTGAACTCAAAGTGGCCATATCGAGTCCTAAATTTCGTCTTAGGAATGTCGGCTTCGCATACCCTCAATTGATGATACCCCATGCGCAAGTCTATCTTAGGATAGAACCGAGCCTCTCTCAATTGCTCAAAAAGGTCGTCTGTCCGTGGAAACGGGTACTTGTTTTTTATGGTGACCCGATTCAACTGTTAATAGTATATAAAAAGTCTAAGAGCCCCATCTTTCTTTTTGGCAAATAGGAGCGCCCCAAGCTAAGATACTCGGTCTAATAAAATCCTTGTCCAACAACTCTTATAATTGAACTTTGAGTTCCTGCAACTCTATTGGTGTCATCTTATGTAATGGTATAGAGATAAGGCATAAACAGGGCTGCAATCCGAGATAGCCTTTTGTCTCGCCTCGTCCTCAAGTGTAAGCCGCAAGCCAACCCACCAACTGCCCGAGCCATCGGAAGTCAAATACAACTTCGGGTAAACATTGTTTTTCTCGCTGAAACTTGAAACAAATATCCTCTGAAGTGTAGGCGGTGACTTACTTCCGATCACAATCAATAACCATCCGATGTGCCTTTAATCAATCCATCCCGAGGCTGACGTCAAACTCCGACATGTCCATGACCCTAAGATCCACTGTGAGTTGAATCCCCTAAATCTCTAATCCCGACACATCTTATCAATGCAAACCCTTGTTCCCAGAGGAGAATTTACATGCAAGGACTCCTCCAATGTCTCAACCTCTAAGTTCAATCTTTCACACAAGATGTAGAGATGAATGAATGAGAAATCAAATAACACTCATGCCCATAAACGAGAGAGTAGAAATATGCCTAATGTCCCAGTCCAAAATCTCTATCCTCGGCCTCAACCTCGACCTACACCTTGGGTTTTCTGTCTTAACTGCGGAGTCTTCGTAAGTGAAATAGCTGGGACCTACCCAAAGCCCTAAGGTTGATACTAATTCTCTTGCACCAAGATAGGATAGGGAAGAATGAAAAATGTCTATATAGATCCCCCCAATGACTGATTCTGAGAAGCCCCGTAACTCTGGAATCCTTGCCCGACAAGGCAATCCCTCTTCAGATGACCCAGCTAATGACACAAGTAACATGTCTTTTAACCTCTTTGATACGTCCCCTTAAAGTTCCTCCCTTCTTGGGAAAACTGACTCTAGCCTTGGCCTTGATAACCTCGGTCTTGCCTCTAAGACCCTTGTGGTGTAGAGGTCTTTTGCTTTAGGTCTAAGAATTCCCAGGTTTGCACTTGCTTAAAAGCTGACGAAAAATACTTGTTCATGAAAAGCTCTTGAAACTCTTTCCATGTCATCATCTCGATGTATATCGATGTCCTTGCCCATGTTGTTGGGCCTCTCCCTCAAGTTGGAACATCGCCAACCTTATCTTGGTGGAATAAATTCCAAGTTCCCATGCATGACACATGATATAATGTCATGACATAAACAAGGCATTTCAAACTCCCATCATTGATGCTAAGCATCCAATGACAATTTATCAATTCTTGTGTCTTTCTTAGGTAAGTAATTTATAGACATCACACCATCTGGCTACCAAACCAACACAGCATTCGAGGGCATCCTATCTCCGTTTCCGAGTACACCGACACACTTTTCTGAAATTTCACCGTCGGACAAGTGTATGAACCAAGTAACCGGATCTTGCACCCGAGGGAGAATCTATCCCGTCTGACAATACCCAACACACTTTCCATGCAATATTTCGTGCGACTCAATTAGACATTTGTCCAATTTTTCCAAGCCCACCAATCAAATCACCAGGTGGTGATTGACCTAACCCATGCACACACACACACACTCACACTTATGTCAATACCCATAAATGTAGTGTAACCGTGCATATGCAATATAATGTACAATTGCAATTATATTCCATCACAATGGTAACTATGTCATGTAAGCATAGGATACATCACATAAGTATAAAAATCTTAATTATATCATGAGACATATAATAATATCTCAACCATTAGTCAATTCCACTTCCTGCTGCAAGCAGCTTTTCATATAAAATTTGCTTTGTCCAAGCAGTGATAGGCTGATAGCTATCGCATAAACTTGGCTTATTGAGAAGCTCAAGTTTGCTTGGTAGATATGAAATAACTATTTTGGACATTATCTCTATATTATGTGGAGTCTAGTTAAACTAAAATCGGATCAACTTCTACTTTGTATGATGAAACTGAAATAACAATATGATGTTCAATTAATTTCTTAGATTTCATGTCAATTTCAACAAACAAAACAAGAGAAAAGCTTCAAACATTGCAGATTCTGGCCAAAGTACTAGACAAAAATGTTGCGTTCAATATTACCAGTTTTAAGTGATCCCATGATACCAAGATTATCCATCCTATGTTGGAGACAGTTTATTTGCAGTTTCAGAACGAGTATGAGCAAAAGATAATCTTCCTATATCTGATCATGATTTGAACTAAACTTCAAACTTCTGTACACCTGAAGTTACTTTATGCATAATAAATTGAGTTATGGAAGTTAGAAGTGTGATATACAATATTGAAATAAGGTTACTATATGCATGCTGATTTTTTTATAAAAAAAATAAGGGATAATGTGTGCATGCAGATGCAGAAGGACCTCTGCTCCAGATTGATAAAATGTCTAACTTTTCCATGACAAATTTTGGACAAGCAAGACAGTTAAGTTGAATATACCTGCGCCAAGGGTGATATTCGGGGACTGATGCCTCCTTCACGCTCCATTTGTGCTACAGTACATGCAATTCTCAGCTCCCTAATCAAACAATAATGAAAATGAAATACGATTAGGCACTTCATGCATAAAAATTAAATCAGCTGTACATTAAAACTGAAAATGAACAACTTTAGTGTTTCTCCGCCAAGAATAGCTGCCACAAATAGTCCATCAGGCTTCAATGCCAATCTACACTGTTATGAAATAACAAACCATGAACAAGTAAGCATTTTTTACAATTCCCAAAGAAGCACAGTTTATCCTAATTTAATTTTTTCTCATAAAAAACAACCAAAGGAAAAAGGGAACAATGATACACGATATGCTAAAACAGTTTCCATATCAGCTACATAAGAAGTATGCACCTGTATCATGGCTCCAGGAAGATCATTTGTCCAGTGGAGTCCCAAACAACTAATCACCAGATCTACAGAACTAGACATAAACACAAAACTTCTCAATTTAGAACAAAGGCTGTATGGAAAAACATATATTATATGCAAATCCAGTAAAGAACGTCATATCAGTCCATGAAATAGATCCATATAGAGAGCTAACTGTGCGCACCTTTCTTTTACTGGCAAAAACTCTTCATCACCAGCTACAAATGATGTTTCAATATTTTCATTAGGCATATCTTGCTCTGCATCTCTACACAGTTTCACCATGTCATATGACGTATCCAGCATAATTAGCTTTTGGATGGCTCCTGACATGAGAAAGTGTGTATCTCATTATTACCTCCAGTACTTAATGAGATGTGAGGAGAAAATTGGGGTTACGGACAATCTTTTTATATAAACGTTAATCTGAGTTCCAGTTTTTTTTTTTCATTTTTTGGGAGCTTAATGTGAATCATAGTTCAATATTCAATGTGCTAAGAATAGTTGAAAATTTTTCCAGATTCAATATATGAAGGAGCATACTTCGTCAAATGCTTGATAAGATAATATGACATTATTCAACATGATTAACAAGGAAACAATGATGGAAAAACAAAATAAAATTGCATTAAGGGTGTTTGAAGTGCAAAAGAGGTTCTGTGGTATGTGGTTCGATCCCAATCCTTCTATATTTCCCTTACAAGGAAAGGAAGCCCATCATTTGCTTTCCTATCTAATAAAATGATGTTCCTTATCCATAACAAAGAAGAGTCAGAACGAGTACATACTGTTTAGGACTTCTTATAGCAATTACTGTTCAAAGACAATTCAAAATGGAAATTCATCAAAGCAAGCCCAACTAGGACTGCAAAAATGGACAGGTAACCCCAATATCCACACCAACAGGCAGCTTTACAGAGCAAGAGAAATATAGCAATAGTCCACACCCGATACATTGCTTTTACATTTCGGTTTGACCTGTTAAGTTTAGAGAATTAACACAATATTAGAGAAAGACGGAGAGTGGTCAAAACTTAACCTACTCTCACAAATCATTTGTATTTATAGTTAACTCATAATAATACAAAAAGACGTATTACACCCTCTAATATTTATACATAATACCCTAATACTTTTAACACTCCCCCTCAAGCGGGACTATATGTCATATGATCTAAGTTTGAAACAAATTGTTGTAAGACGTGTAAGACTCAATACTTGGGTAAACATATCTGCAAGCTGATTTTTAGATTGTACAAATGGAGTTGTAATCTCTCCGACTACTATCTTGTCTCGAATAAAGTGACAATCAACCTCAATATATTTGGTTCTCTCGTGAAACACCGGAGTGGCAGCGATATATATAGCTGCTTGATTATCACAAAACAACTGTAACAGAAGTTGAACTGAAAATCCAATTTCCTGGTGGAAGTGTAGTAGTCAAGTCAACTCACTCGTTGTATGCGTCATTGCCTCATACTCGGCCTCAGCACTGGATCTTGCTACCACTGGTTATTTCTTACTTTTCCATGAGACAACATTACCTCTTAAGAAAGTATAATAACTAGATGTTGATCTCCGATCAGAAGGAGAGCCAGCCCAATCAGCATCTGAGAAACCTTTCACTTTAAGATGTCTATTAGCTCGATATAACAATTCAAGGCCAGGAGCACGTTTGAGATATCGCAGAATACGAGTAACTGTCTTTTAATGTGGTACTCTAAGACACCCCATAAACTGACTTACTATACTGACCAGTGTTTTGAAAAGCTCGCCTAGGCGAGAAGCGAGGCGAGGCGAGCTTATCTCGCCTGGAGGACCCCAGGCGAAGCGAACGTGAGCGAAGCGAGAAAAAAGCGAGAAAAAGCGAAGAAGCGAAAAAAGCGAAAAAGCGAACGCTTTATTATAAAAAGCGATTCTGCTTCAACTTTTTTTTTTTTTTTTTTCTGATTACAGGTTAGTAGTCTCTTTTATTTTTTAATCACTAATGACTTTTTTTTTAGACTATTGCTGGTCTATTTTTTTTTTTTTTTTAATAAACAATGTTTCGAACAAAACACATTCCTTTTTTTTCCTTGTGTTGCTGAATTCATTTAGAATATTTGTGGAATGTGGGAGTCAGGCGACTGCACTGCATGACAATTATGATAAAAAAAAGGAAGCAGGAGTATCAGAAATGGGGGTAAATAATAGATTCTTCTACAAAGAAGTGTCTCTGATATGTCTTGGTTATACTTTTTTCTTTTTTTATATATATACAAATGGTACCAAAAAGTGGTCTATGCTTATACCATGTTTAATTATTTTAGTACATGTGAAATGTGCCTCTGTTCTGCTTTTTTTTATTCAATATATAATTACATATGAAATTGTTTACAATTGATTCTGCTCCTGTCATGATCATTGTGCTTCTGTTTTTTTTTTTAACTCATTCTGCTTCTATTTTTTTTTGTTGATTCTGTTGCTGCTTCGGTTTTGCTGTCCTGTGTTGCTTTTATTTTTTTTTATCCTTATTCTACTTCTTTTTTTTTTGTTGCTAATTATGCTGTTGTCCTGATTCTGCTTCTTTTGTTGTCCTACCCTGTCAATATGAAAATGTATACAATTGTTAGTATTTGTTTGAATTTAAATGTTTAAGTTATGACTGTTATTAAGATTTGAGATATTATTAGTATTTTTTTTAATTTAAATGTTTATGGTTTTACTTGCATTTAAATATTTAATATATATAAAATTAGAACTTAGATTGTTTAGAAGTAATTAAACTAAAATATATATTTTTTTAACTGTTCGCTTTGCTTCGGTAAAGCGTGTCGCTTCGCTTCTCGCTTCTCGCCTAGGCGTTAGGAGCCTTGGTCGCTTCGGTTCGCTTTACGCCTTAAATAACACTGATACTGACCGCATAGGAAATATCCGGTCGAGTATTAGTGAGATAATTGAGCTTCTCAACCAATCTGCGATACCGACCCGAATTCTCAAACAGTGAATCATTATCCATCAACAGTTTCTGATTTAGATCCATAGGAACATCAATCGGCCTGCCACCCAGCAAACCTGCTTCCTCTAGCATGTCAAATACATATTTCCTTTGAGATAAACAAATACCCTGTTTAGATCAAGCCAACTCAATACCCAAGAAATACCTAAATTTTTTCAAGTCCTTCGTATGAAATAGATCTTATAGGAAGGTTTTTAACGGCCCCCACGACCACTCGTACGACCTCCCCGACTACCACGTCCACCTCGGTGACCATCAGTGTGGCTACTAGGAACCACAAGAATTGAGTGATCAATGGAGACACCATGATCGATGCCTGAAGGAGTAGACAGAGTAGCACGCTTTAAACAAGAGAAAACCTCAAGTAGAGAGAGAAGACTAAAACTACCCAAAATCTGAGAACGAATAGCCTCATATTTAGGTTTCAATCCTACCAAAAACCTAACAACATCCAAATTTTCATGTTGCTTCAGTCAAACTGCTACATTAGTAATGAACGGATGGTAGAGCTTCAACTCCTCACAGACTCCCCGAACGTGGAAGTATTAATCCTCAAGGCTAAAAGTACCCTAATCCAGCTGGAAGTACTGCTTGCACACCTCATAAGCACGGGTAAAATTACCTATGCTAGAATACATAATGGTCAAGTGATCTCATATCTCTTTGGCAGTGTCAAGGTAGAACAGAGTAGAACTAATACTCCACTCTATGCTATTCAACGGTAAAGAGATAATCTAAGCGTCCTATTGTTCCCACTGATCATACCCAGAAGTATCTTCCTTAGGTTTGGGATTAACCAATTTTTTCTTAAAACCTTTGCCTCGAAGAAATGCTTAAACGAAATGAGACCATAAAGTAAAATTAGTCTCATTGAGTTTAACAGAAGTCATGGGACCATTAATAAGAACTGGAGAAATAGAGATAGGTGGCAAAGATGGAGCAATAGCATCTTGCTTAGGTTCCATAATAATATAGCAGATAGTAAAACAGGAGCAACATTACTACTGGATAACTGAACGGAGCAAGCAAATAGTAAAACAGGAGCAACCTGACTGTTGGACACCTGAACGGAGCAAGAGGAAACAGCTGGACTTCTGAGCAGACAAGAGAAGACCATTGGATCGCTGAACCGGACTAGAGGACCTCGCTAGACCGCTGAACTGGACTGAAAAATCTCGTTGGATCGTTGAACCGAACAGGAAAAACGAACTGGATCGCTAAACTGGCATGAAAATAGATTGAACCGGCCTAGAGTGGACAAAACCGAGACTGAACCGGCCTTGAACCGGTCTAGCCTAGGTCTTGGGCTGGACCGGTTTTGATTTGGGCTAGAACCGACCCAAACGGACCTTGTCTTCTTTGTCTGATTAGGGTTTCAAAAGAAACCCTCAATCTTCGACAACGCAACCGACCCAATGGCACACCACCACAATGGGTTACACACCAACACCACTGCAACCACCGCGAAGCCGCCGATGTCGATGACCAGAGGCCATACCACCAGAATCGCAGAACACAGAGGACACCACCACACAGAGGCACACTGAGGCACCGATGTCGACAACGCCTCACACCGGAAACCTTTACCATAGACGTAGCACCACCACTACGCTGGAACTCCGACAGTAGCACCACTACAACAGCAGCAGCACCACCACAACAGTGACACCACTTCAACAGCAAAATAATTTTCACAACAAAAGAACACTAAGATTTGTATTTATGATAGAATTGCTCTAATACCATGTTAAGTTTAGAGAATTAACACAATATTAGAGAAAGACGGAGAGTGGTCAAAACTTAACCTACTCTCACAAACCACTTGTATTTATAGTTAACTCATAATAATACAAAAAGGCGTATTACACCCTCTAATATTTACACATAAAACCCTAATACTCTTAACAACCTCAAACAAATGAAGCTATCGATCATCTTCTCTCAAAACTCTCTTTTTGTTTCTCCTGCACAAATCCTACATACATCTCAATCTCTGTTTGTAAACAAATGATTGTTTCTCTTTTGATCTCTATTGGACACATGAATCACACGAAATGATAAATGAGTTAAAATGATATCTATATTACTTCAGACATTATATATTTACACACACATATATATGTGAGTGTGTGTTTTAAATTTAAATTAAGTGTATCTTACGAGACACGATACGTTACGAACTTATAATCCACGATACATTATTTTTGAAAATCTATACCCGTTCTGATACACGTTTTGACAACTATATACTACTATACATCTATAGACACAGTGAGTAAATATTTATTTTACATTTTGTGATCAATTTTTTAGTATCTAAAAGTATATGTAATTATACATCCAAGCACACATATTACATAATCAATCAATATTTATTTGATATATTCTATATGAATTCCAAAATGAATCAATTTGAGATTCTGGTTGGTTATAACCTGGGGTCAAAAATTTAGACATTCAGGATCACCAACACATCCCATCTCGGATCATTGTACCTGGATCGTGAGTGGTAACTGGGTGATGAACCCATTTAAGAACCTAAGGTAAAGATGGTTTGAGCTTGGGCAACCTCTTTAACCCATGGATCGGGATTGAACCTAGGCCGGCTTTCAAAATAATCCTATGAAACCCATATGAGTAGACCCTAACAGATAAAGGAATAGAGCTGATAGTCAAACCTTCATTCTACTAGCATGTCATTTACATGTCTAAGAGAATTTCTCCTTACATATTTATGCCCTCCTCGGAGCTCCTAAAACAAAACCACCGTTTGGTGCAATTTGAGTTTACAATGTATACTGCTTCAGCACACTATGAGCACTAAAACCATAAGCAACTAATATGCATATATTTGAAAAGGTAACTTTTTCCACCAGTTTCTTACAATCGTCGTTAGGAATGCCTTCTGAACAAGGTGACAACAGACTAAAGTTACTACAATTCAAGTTTACATGCATTTTTTTTCTTTGATAAGAAAAAATACATTTACCACAAAAAAAGGCAAAGTAAAAAAATGATGGAAAAAAGGTCTCACCATTCATACAGCAAAGGAGTAAGAACAGAAAAATACAATCAAAATTAACGAACAAAAATGTATGAAACGATAATCATCAAAACCTAATCACAAACCACAATCCAACCTTGTCAAATAGGAGGTATGTCCGAAATTCATTAGTAATCAATGCCTAAATAGCCAAAAATTTCACTCTTCCCCAATGAGATTCCTCCAACTTAAACTTGTCATCAAATTTTCTACCATTCCTTTCTATCCCAAGAACCAAAAACATAGCCATAAACGCCCAAGATTTGCAACTAGATAAAGGTTTTATGCATACATTTACTTATTCTATCCACTTTCTTCAGCCTTTTAGTCACCCATTTTGGGCTTTTCATCTTGCAATTGATCACCCTCCTCGGTACCATCAGTAGTTTAAATTTTTGAAAAAGGAGAGGAAAATCATGTGTTTTCAATTAGGATGACTTTAAACAGAATGCAAAAAACGAGTCCAGAAATGTGTTGCATATGAATCATAAGAATTCCCAAATTCATACAATAAGTCTCGAGATTTCTTCATTTAATGAAACAAAAGGGATCCTTTCAATCTTAGACCTGGTACTAAAATTTCTGTTATGTCTTTCAACAAATCACATATAATTCAGTAATTGTCAAGGCAATTGTTGGACTACATCCCACCACCCACTCCAATAGGAAAAAATGCTTCTCATGCATGCCAAATAACAATGCAAACAGAGACCTAGTTGCCTCTCCCTCTCTCACATGTTAACTTCATAAGCAACAGTTATTATCACTGAAAATGGTACAGCAGTTTTTGTTTTCTTTTAGTTTGGACCGTACACATTCATTTGTTCACAATTTGGCATATGTACAAGTCCACTGGAGAACAATAAATTGTCACCGAACTCACCTTTGCTTGTACATACTGTTTATACTAAGTTTCTTGGTGTTTCTCTCAGCCTCAAAGTTTCTGTATGTTTTCCATATATGAGAATTTTGAAACATTTTTTGCTTTACTGAAAAATAAGCATTATATCCTACTTTACACACCAAAAACCAATAAGTCCTACAAATTTTGAAATGGACCAATAATACCTGCTTTTCAAAGACAATTCCAAGTAAGTAGAAAATCAAGTTGGTAAATTTGTTTGCCCATTATAACTACAAAAAACAATTTTTGCAGTCACTCTAACCATGTCAGCTTTTATTTAACCATAAGTTATAAAGTAAATATCAAACTAAGACTTGTAAAAAACTTACTCAAATCATCAAATTGATATTAATTTAGGAATTGAAAAAACCATCAAGTTGAAAACTCCAACAAATTTATTATGAATGCATTGCTAGTTAAAAATATTATATGCTTTTCAAAAGTACAATAACTTGTCTTTTCATAAATTAGGATCTATTTAGAGTTAATATTTAAGTTACTTTTCCAGATACAAAGGGGTGAAAACTAAGAAACATGTACACAGATACGGGACACTGATATGACACAGACACGACATTTCTCAAAAAAGTAGGCACGGACAAGCTGGGGAAATGCTACGATAATTGTAATTTACATATAAAACTATATAATTTATTACAAATATAGTGATAATGATGTTATTCATAAAAAATTTAGTACTTTATGATAAGTAAATGTTATGTTTAGCCATCTCGTGTGAATTTTTTGACTAACATCTTAATAGTTAATTATTGATGCATATAAAATAGTATCGGCCATGTGTTCGAGAGTGTCTGAAGAGTGTCGGTGTCCGACACGTATCCAACACAGATACATCACTTTCTTGAGAGTGTCCATGGGCAGAATAGGCCAAGAGGCACTTGCCCACCCTAAAAATTTTTTAGGAAAAAGTTTAATATCTACCTATATATATATATATTTGTTAAAATATCCAGTTGTGCTCAACCAAGACAAAAAAAATCAAATTTGGGCCCCATACAACAAACGAGTTGTGCCCAACCGATACAAAAAAAAAATAGGTTGGGCCCACCCATTTTAACCCTTCCTCTCATCTTCTCTCTCTCTCTCTCTCTAAACGCCACAGACTCTACCTTCTTCAACCACAACTCTTAAGTCCCTTTCTTTATTCCTCCTTCTGTCTTTTTCAACCATGGCCCATGCAAGCGACACACCGGGTAATCTTTCCCCTCTCTCTATCTCTCTCTAAAAATTGAGCACCCACACACACAACACAAAACTCAAGTCTCACACAGAACACAACACAACGCACACACAGAAACACGCCTGCCAATAGCTCACAGTCACACACTTACACAACACATCACTTCGGTTTTAGTATATTTTGATTTTTTGTGCATTTAACCCTAATTGGATTTTTTTGTGCATTTTGCCTAATCTAATTTTTTGTGTATTTTAACCCTAATTATTTTCTTGATTTGTGATAGTTGGCATTTGTAATGTTATAGTGCCCACCTACATATGAATTCCTTGCTCCGCCCCTTAGAGTGTCCATGCTTCATAGGGTGAAAGCTACAAGATCAACGTCTAAGTACCTAAGATGGACCTAGAGGGGGTTGAACAATCTTTTTCCAAAATTACTATCCATTTTACAACCAATTAAAACTATTAAGACCAACTTCACAAAGTTGTGTAGAAGGTATGCAAATAAACTAATTCAAGCACAAACGAGGCGTAGACAAGTAAAAATCGCATGTTCAAACCAATCAATCAAAATAATCACACAATTCTTACATGGAAATCCACCAAAATCGTCCCGACATGTATAAGACTCAAAAGACTTACACCAACTCTGAACTCCATGGATTGTAATTTTCGTCTTGTCTTGAACCCACTGCTAAAATCGACAATAACTTCAATGTCACTAGAAATCCACGATATGAAAGCAACAATGCGCTTACCAACCGAACTCACGATTGATACCACCCCGTTCAAGGAAATAGACCAAGAATTATCTTTAGGCTCTCCTATAGCATTAAATGATTCTAAAGATTTATGGATAATATTAGTATTCTTGCAATAAACACACAAATCAAGCATTAAATCAAGGTTTTGATTAACTAAAATAATCTTTGCCCAAGGAAATCTACTATGAACTATGTTTCAAATTCTTCCGCAGAGTTAAAAGATCTCTGAAGATTTATGGGTGATTTAAAGGAGTTTTCTCGCGATAAACACACAATTTAGGGATCCAATCATAGATTTTGTTAATTGAAATCTCTCTGGTATTTTCTTCCCTCTTTCTCTTGATAGGCTAGGGTTTGCTCTCTTTAGCTTAGAAGACTCCTCGTCCATCACTTTGCTCCTTACCCTTCATGATTAGTCGTTCCCATTTATATTGGAAAGAGGACACACTAATTAGAAATTAATTTATAAATAGATCCCATAAGCCACTGAAGCACCTTGCCAACAACTAACAAGTTCCAGTTTCTAGACTGTAGTTTCAAGCCAAGTTACACATGGTCACTCTAGCGCCAAGCGAATGCTTGCTTTTGGAATTCACTTAAGCTTGCAAATAGAACTTTGTGCTCACTCGAGTGCTATGCAAACGCTAGCGAGCCAACCCCTAGAATTTCACAATTAATCTAAATTTTGACTATGTTTGAGCACCAAGAGGTTGTGCCCATTTGGATTCCATATCATGACCTAAATATAATATGATTTATATTAGAGTTATGATAGGATCCAAAGAGATCCATCATAATCTATTTAGTGGAGATATGATAAGATCCATCAAGATCTATCAATATCAATATATTCCAGATAACAATAAATGATGTCCAATGGGCTACAAAATATACCGATATTTATAGATCTTGATAGATCTTAGCATATCTCTACTAAACAGATTATGATAGATCCCTTTGGATCCTATAATATCTCTCATACTCCCCCTAAAGTTGGTACAATGAACAAATATAGCCCATTGGACATTAAATCCATTAATGTAGGCACAATGTGATGAACCAAGTTTTTTCCTTTACTTTTTTAAGTTCGCTTTCTCCTTTATTCTAAACTTCTAGAATTTATAAACAATTTTCTCGTGTACAAAACAATATGTCATGGATGGATCACTCAATTCTTAGGCAAGTCCGATTTAAAGCCCAATTGCTAGCTAAGCTCACTAGGCATCTAGCTCTACTTACCATATTTAATTGATGGATTCCAAAAATGTAGCTTTCAAATATTTGTCAACTCGGCTTCAGTCTTAAATCTTAATCCCTCTTTGACCAAATGGACTTCCGAACTCATGTGACACATGACTTATGCCCGCATACTACATTAGAATAGGAATTCAAGTGGATTTTGTCGTTTTGGAATCATTTTCTGAAAAGTAGGGCTCTTATTGGTCCATTTCGAAAAATAATAGAACTTCATGCTTTTTTGGTGTGTAAAGTAGGATTTAATAGTAATTCCCCCCCCCCCCCGGGGAAAAAAAAAAAAAACATTGGTTGACTTCGTACAGCAAAAGCTCTCACCTTCAAGATGATATCATTAATATTAATGGAACATTCTAAATTTTTAAACTTACCGATGGCATCTTGATTGTATTTTGTATCATGCATTTACAGGACTCTCCACTTCCTCACAGTAGGTCAAAATACACATCCAACCTAGCTTTCATTCTACTCATCTGTATCAAAATTGATTACACTTTAATTTACAGATATTTTGCTTCAGAGGATCATAGCTGCCAGAAAATCCTGCCCATGAACAGCTTCCCGTTGCTATGTCATGAGACAAAGCATCGATATTATAGGTGTCATTCACTTTAGGACTATAAAAGCACATAAACAGGTCAACCAGTCCTACAAGAAGCATACTCAATCTCCCTACATAATTTAGCCAAGGTGAAGAGCTTACAATAATGAGAGGAGCCAAAGAAATCTTTTTCCAAAACAGTATTCTTCCTATGTTCTTCAAATATTCTTCAAATTAATAAGTTAAATGCCAATAAATATCAAAAAATCATTAACAGATATGATTAGTGCTCATAGAAGTAAAATTCAGCTCTCACCACGCCCACGTAACAAACGCCTAACAGCTTCCAACGAACCCCCCAAACATAACGCCGTAGGAAATGTTTTTTTACAATCCTACAAAAAACATACAGAATCTCAAGTCCAATGACAACTTTTTTGCATACAATTAGGACTTTAGAAGGAAAACCTAATGTTCCTTGTCCAATTAAAAATAGACATCGTTCATCGTTTCTTATAACATTTATGCATATTGGATTCACATAATCTTTTTTTGTCCCATTTAAGGCAATAAGTAACATATGGGGCATTGTTATTAACACAATACATCATTTGATATCACTTACTAAAAGCCAATGATTTTTTTTCTTTTTAATAGGTAAAAGCAGTTCAATGAACGAAGAAAAATAATGAAAAAAATTACATGTACAGTGAAAGGAAAAGCAAATACCAACGAAAAGATGGAACATAAAAATGACGCCCCTGGCGAGAGTACAACATAATAATGAGTACCAGTCCCTTCAAAATGATATTGGATTGCTATTCAAAGCTTAAGTTTTAAATATAAAGTTGCTTGTCAAAGAAAAGGTGAGGGAGTGATATAGGACAGCACTGTGAATTACTAAGTGCAGCTTATGGTTGGGTTTATGCTTGCTGAACTTATGAAAGATTCCAAATTATGCATAATAAAAACTAAAATAAAGGTTGAAATGTTTTTTCTTGAAAAGGATGGAATTGGCTAGGTTTCAAAAGTGATACGCTGCATGAATATTGACTTTTTGAAATCTGGTTGTTAGAATATTGGCAGCAAAGGTCCTAAGTCAAGCTAAAGGACAAAACATGCATAAAAGCTAAGGGCTGCTTAGCTTATGATTGTTTTTAAGGAGAAGCAGAAAAAGATGAAAGACTTGAAATTTCACCATGAATTCCTAAGGAGCCACAAGCTAAGGTTAAGTAGAATCACAAATCATAACGTTCTCAAATTCTCCTATATCATCCATTTATCAAAGCTTACATAGAAATATATAGGCTGATGGACTCCTACTTCTAGTAGGACTATAACTTTTAACTAAGAAACTTTGACACTGTAAGAACATTATAAATTCAATAAAAACAACATAAGAAATACAAAGTCAAAACTCGACCCAAAACATGTTTACAATGAAATCAAGAGTGGTCCAAAATTTTCGATTTTTTTCTTAGACAGAGCGATGGTACACACTCATCTATCCAAGCAATATGTTACGAGTTGAAGTCCAACAATTAATCTCTCCAAATGGAGGTAAATTTGTTTACCACTCACTCATCCACTATCCAAACCCCTTCACAGGCAGGAGCGTTGTGCACTTGGTATGACCTTATTCTTGACGGGAAGTCAAGGGCCTCAAGACTTCAACGTGATTCCATCATTGCATGGAACACTACTACAGCTCATGTTTTAGGAATCAGTAGCATACTAGAAAACCAAATTTTACCCTTACTATGATTATAGAGTCTCAAGCATGCTCCATGTGAAGTAGATGGTTAGCCCCTAGTTTATTTTCTTTTTTCTCATCTCGATCTACTGGCAAGCAAAAGTTTCATTGCAGGAACTAAAACAGTAAAACAACCTTAGAACTTGGGTAAGGTATGACTGGGGCCACAGTTTGAAAGCCAGAAAGAAGTTCACAAAGCAAACTTCTCCAAAGAATATGATTGGCGTTGTCTGTCAAAAAGACCAACCCCAAGGTTTGATGACTCATACTACTCATGAAATACGTTAATGCATTAACTATGGTAATACCTGTAGATTACCAGGTATTTTTATATAATCTATCATATATATAAAAATATATCCGGAAAAAATGTAAAGTAGAATAGCAGATACAAGTTAGGCAACAAGATCAGATGAACTGCAATTTAACTTGCACATAATCGAGGATAACTCTGTGACCCCTACTAATCTTAAACTGTCTACTTCTATATGACAATACAACTCTCTGCAATCACAATCCTAGCTTAGCTTGAATGGCATTTACATACTCAACATAGTAAAAAAGCTCCTTCCAGAAATAAGTAAATACATTCCAGGCAGAGAGTAAATTAGAACAAACACATGCTACTTACATATATAAACAGACAGTAATCTAAACTTTTCTAATGTATGACAAAGAACTCAATTACAAAGGTTTCATATTGTTTAGATTTCCAGACCAACCAGAAAAGCAAATAAGGTTGGTAGGTAGTTGGATTAGAGTTAGGGGGTTCAATACCATTACTGATGCCTCTACATGCCTAGAATTGTAACAAATAATGGAGTAGCTAAAAATTCATGCATGATGCAGGCTGCAGCCGAGCAATGGATTTGCTTCTCGCCTTAGTCTGGCTATATTTAATCTTCATCTATGCCTTCTGGTGCAGCTGGATTTGCTTCCACATTCGCAAAAATTCAATCAAATTCTCTAGGTTCCACCTAAATGAATGAAGTTCCAGATCAAGTATATGCTGATAACCCGAAAAGTGGTATAGCCCTATAGAGAGAAAGAAGTCTTGGCTGATCTCAATGCCATTCACAAATTCCAGGTGCATATTCTAAATACTCACTTGACTTTAATCAAGGACGAACTGTCCATCGTCAAATGGATTATTGGAGAAGGATGAAAAGGATCTGGCAGCCAAACTGATCTTTGCAAGATGGCAAGCCAGGTCTCTTTGTTCAGTCTTGACATAGAACAAATCAGAGGGAAATCATATTCCCTCATGGATTTTCTTAACTAATAATATTTACAAGGGGAAACAGGAAACATCAGCATGATGAGGGCAGCCCGTAAGAAAACAGAGGGGTTCCCCGCCACTGGAGATCGAGTGTAAAGTTTAAGCACTCTTCTTCCATGAATGTGTGTCTTATGACTGTCGAACATGTTGAAGTTAATTTGTTCAGATGCTCTTTGTTAAATTTTTTAACAATTTGATTTTTTTTAAGACTCAATTTATCAGTTAAAAAAAAAAAAGCGTCGGTGAATGTTCTTTTAAACATAATGTGCAAGTTATCTGTGCCCACAAAGATGAATTTGGGGCATTCAATAAGAGTTAGATGCTAAATCCAGTCGATCTGAAACAAAGTAGGAAAATAGTTACCATCTTTTTAGGGGGCCTACATGAGTTCATGTTTGAAATGCCTTTCTCTAATATACTGTATCATATGTAAGCTACTCTTGTAGGATGTTGTCTCAAGCAAATAAAGCATGGCTAGATACAAGTACAATCAAATCTCTTTATAATAAATAGAATAACATCAAGAATGCCTCCACCTACCAAAGGTTATATGTCCTATCAAACCAAAATTAATTCACTAAATGTGAACCTCAAATCTAGAAGTGAATCAACTTGATATCTATAACAAGGTAATCCTAAGGAATTATGTTATTTGTACAAATGACCCTGACCTCCGTGATGGCTTTGTCATGCACTAAAATTCAAGAAATCTCTCAGAGCTCACTTTTTGAAGATGTTGGTGACAAGGATCAAAATGTCGTGTCGACACGTCCGAAACGTTTCGGAATTTCAACACTCCGAAACGAAACAGTAGTTGAATCACAAAATTCCAGTGTTTCGGTCGAAACGGTACTGTTTCGGACCGTTTCGATCGAAACGGTACTGTTTCGGACCGTTTTAGTCGAAACGGCATTGTTTCGAACCGTTTCGACAAAACAGTGATATATTCGGTTCATTATGAATAATTATATTTAATACCCCATTATAATTACATTTAATACCCACTGTAATTACATTTAATACTCACTATAATTATATTTAATATCCCACTATAATTACATTTAATTTCCACTGCTCTTCTGTCTTTTATAATTTTTTTGTTATAAGAATAAATAATTACACTTAATACCCTACTATAATTATATTTAATACCCATTATAATTATATTTAATACATACTATAATTATATTTAATACCTCACTGCTGTGCAAGTTTTTTGCTTTTTTTTTTTGTTATAAGTATTAACAATTACATTTAATACCCTAATGTAATTATATTTAATACCTACTGTAATTACATTTAATACCCACTGCAATTACATTTAATTTTTAAGTATACATAAGTATCATTAATTTAATTTGATATCCTTCATTATTAGTATTATAATAAAATAGTATTATTAATTGGATTATATTACCGTAATAATATGATTTGGAGTAACTATTGTCATCATATTTATGTCACATATGGAGTTTCTCTAAGTAGCTACCCAGAGCCTACACCGATGTATGAGCCTGCTCGACACTCCACAGGGGAATGGATGTAACCATGTAAGTATGTACTCATTAGCATTTCATGTGTATTATAAGACCTTAATATTATGTAAAAATGTGTTTATTTCATAAAAATTAAGTGTTTGAAACTAATTTAAGTGACTTTCGCCTCAAGTCAAGCCTTTTTTTCCCTCAAATTTAAATTTATTCTTGTATAAATTGATGTTAACCTAATAAATATGTTGAATTAATAAATTATTTAGCATATCTTTATAAATTAATGGATTGCATTTGTGTTTCTATGCGTTTTCATATTTTTTCTGCGTTTCCATTGCGTTTCCGAAATGTTTCCGAAACGTTTCTATTTTTGAGTTGACCGAAACGGTACTTCGAAACGAAATTTTGATCCTTGGTTGGTGGTGAAAAATATGTACATCTGATCATTTTCTTAGTTATGAATATGTTTGTATGGATGTACTTAATGACATATGCATGTATTAACTTCTAGAAGGAAAAAAGAAGAATGAAAATGGGCATGGAAGGATTGTCAGAACATTTGAAGGAAGTCCCCACTACAATATTGGAAACTTGCTAAACAGCATTCTGACTCCTTTTTTGCTTCTCACTGAGAATGCCCCATTAAAAAAGTGAAAAGATTAAATATGTATTGCACTTTTTTCTTATGAGAATTTTGTTCGTATCTCTTTTGAAAAAATGAACAGAAATATTGACAGTAGACTCAATATCCACTAGCAGCTAATGGTAGGTCTTGAATTTTTAGTTTAAAATTTTGTAGCCAGGCACCATCATAGAAATGCAGGAACCGGTTAAATAGGTCTTTGCCCTATCATAACCTGAACATAGACAACGAAACTGAGTCGTCACTTCCCGTGTAATCTTTCAATCTTATAGAATATACAAATAGATTAGCCTTCATTTCTCGTTGCATGAATATCACACCAAAACACTTGATTAAACCATTGGGTTTTTTGAGTATATTATTAACCAGGTCATATGGAAAACAATTGTTTTGGGGGAAAATAGCCGAAGACTATAACATACAATATTGCATACTCAACATGGCATAACATTTACACCAACTAGTGATAAATGATGATAAAGGCTAGGTCTATACCCAATTCATCCCTCCAGCACTTTTTATCAAAGAACCAAGGTGAATAATATCCTTTATGGTCCTTTATCAACCATGTAAAGAACAAGAATAATATTGACAGGAGTGTCAACGCTGACCTGTTGATACGAACCCAACACAAATGATTATATAATTAACACGATTACTAAATACGCATAATAAATAATCTAGACTAATGTTTACTCCACATAACACACTAAATAGATTTTTTTTTTGTGGGTCTTTACTCAGAATAACAATAACATAACACCAATACAACCCAATTGACACCCCTGATCAACAGTCAACAATACAGTGTCAACACCAGAAGCTTAACCCATTATCAGCAAAGAATAAACATAAAATTTGAATAATTTAGAACCTAACTACCTTCAAACGATCCAGTAGATTCTCGGCCACCGTATCAACCAAAGAATCCCCAGGACGCATCAACCATGCAGCCCGATCACGCTGCCAAATAGGATCGCAATTGTATTAGGTGCATTCATACTCAGAAATACGCAAAAATCTACACAACCACGCACGCACATATTTTTTTTTAACAGGACGCACACACACATTTAGAGATTATCAACATCGCAAAAAAAAAAGGGCTTAACTTGTCTGCGTTTGAGATGGCGATCGAAGATTTTGACCCTCGAACTCTGAACCCCATCGCTATTGTCCGTACAGAAGGGTCTTCTCCATAAAAGTCGAAAACCTCTTCCCAAAAGAGCTTGACTCATATCTGCCTCATTTGTGGACACAGTACACACCTTGTGTGAGAATGGGATAAGTGACAAACTCTGCGAGTCAGTTCTGCTTGTTCTGTGTTGGGACAGACTTGAATGCTGGGTAGGTATCCCCCAATATAGGCAGGAGAAGGAGCAACCGGAGAAACCAAATTTGAGTGAAGAAAAAAGTGGAAAGTTTGATTTGGTCTCAAATTTCATACGAGAATCTCCAAATTCAAAAATTGATGAAATATAATTATTAAATCTTTAAAACTTATAAAAAAAATTTATTAAAAATTTGGGTATAAATTTAAGTTAAAAAAAATAAGTCTCTCTTGATTTGATATATGTATAGGTCTAGTATCAGAACATCTCTAACTATGATTCAAATTTTTATTAAAATTTAAATTAATATTTGAATAAAAAACTTAATTTGATACAAAGAATTCTAATGGACAAACTTAAATTTAAAAAATGAGAAACTCAAATTTAAATGAAGACAAATTCAAATTTAAAAAAAAATAAAGATGACCATTAGATCTTTAAAAGATTATTAAATCTCATCTTTAAAGATTTTGGTAAGGATTTGAGTGAAAAAATGAATCACTCTTGATTTGGTATAAGTTTGAGTCAAAGTTTGGAGAATATTTTTGAGACTTTTTTATTCAACTTTAAATTTGAGTTAAGGTTGAAGATGTTTTAGAGAAATTTTTTACCCAAATTAAAATTTGGGTTTAAAAAATGATAAGGATTATAAACCTTTTTTATGATAGTTTTTACATGAGAGCATCTTCAATTCTTTCCCTCTTAAAATTTAAATTTAAATTTGAGTAAAAAAATAGTAAAAGCTTGATTGGTATAGACTTTTCCAATAGAGAAACTCAAATTTAAATAAAGGGAATTTAAAGAAAGAGAAAATCAAATTTAAAAGAGAATAAAATATGACCATTAGATTTTTAAAGGTGGGTGATATCTCATTGCTTGATGTTTTCTGTTGTATTTCCTAGTCTCCGGACATCATCCTTCAATTGTGTGTGACTTATAGGAGTGGGAGAGTGTCACTCTCTCTCAAAACGATGCAAGAAATAGGAAAAATAGAATAGTGGTGGAATGAAATGAAATACGTGTGTGTGTGTGAACAAAAATGCTTCACAAGCGCAAAGAGACTTTTATGTGTGGTGTTTTACTTGGAATGAGTATTTCAAGGTCGTCTCCTCAGGGAATGAAGGGAATTATGTGAAGGTGATTTTGTTGTAAAAAAAGGAAAGTGTAAAATCTTTTGAGTTGTGAGTTTGGTGATTTGTGTTCTTCTTGATGAAAATGAAATGGGAAACAAGTGTTGGCTAATCCGAAGAGGTCATTCCAATGGGAATGCCAAGTCAATTTGAAATCTTCATCCAATGGTGTATTAATGAACAATTGATTTGTGGGAAGCGAGGGACAAGATGGAAGTGAGGATCCAAGCATAACCCGTGACCAGGTCTACGAGATATCAAAGACTCACAACCACATCCACACTCAACTTAGTCAAACCGAACCATCGTACACCGAGAGGAGGAAAGAAAATGAGTTTAAATGGCAAACCCAAGAGGAGGTCTCCTTGGATTAGTCAACTAAAACTCTAGCTACTCATGAAAGCAATAAAGAAATGCATAATGTAAAGAGACATAATTAAGAAATGAAACATGGAACTTAATGCAAGAAATCTTAAACTAAGAAGAAAAATATCCAATACCCATTTTAAAGCTAGGAAATGAAGAAAACTTGAAAGCAACAATGGTGGATTGAAGAACATGTAACTAAACTTGGAATACACTTGAAATAGCTAAGATTAAAGTGCAAGAAATGAAGATTACAAGATATTTAAAGCTTACTATAACTGAAATGGAAAGGAAAATGCAAAAATATAAGTTTTTTTTTGTCTACAAATCATCATCTTCTTCCTTGGATTACTCCTAAGCTTAGGTAGCCACACTTCAAAAACTTGTGGAATGCTGAATATATGGTGAAGGAGTTCTGCATTTTTGTCCATAGGGGTCCCCTAGCATGTGTGTGCAAGTCTTCTATCAATGGAAGGTGAGTGGATGGCTTTGGACTGGCTAAGACTGCAACCACCATGGCTGCCCCTTTCTCTCTCATCCTCATTAATGTCATTGCCTCAAAAGTCTTCAACTAGGGTGTAGGAAGCATGTAAATGTGTAAGAGATGTCAGGGGACAAGTGAAAAAATCAATGGTGGGACTCCCAAGCAAGTAAAGCATGAGTTGCAGGCATTTTGGGCATCTAGGCAACACCTACCGGTAGGTTTTTATCGTTATACCGGTAGATTTTGGCTACTAGAGTAAAAACTACCGGTAGGTCTTTCTGGTAGGTTGTCTGCTCTGGACCAATATTCGTAGAATTGTCATAACTTTTGATCCAATTGTCCGATTAAGCTGAAATTTTGACACAATATAGAGGACATCTAGATCTACAACTTTTATGTTTTAAACTTCTTGGGATTAAAAGTAGATCATGGTAAAAAAAGAGGAAAACATAGGTACTATAACCAAATGGTGAGAGTGCTGGTACTTATGTTACCAAGCACCGATACCTCCTTGTTTCTTTCACTTATAAGTCTCCAAATCCACATGTAATATGTCCATGTCTTCACCACACATCCACACTTAGTTGCAAGGTTCTAAAATTCATCATTTAAGCTATAATTACCTGCAACCACAAGATTACAACATTATTCACAACTTTGACTAATTCTAAGTAATTAAATGCAAAGTTAAGTTAAAATGCATGTAATGAGGCCATCAAATATGTAATATTATGCGCTCATCACACCCCTTAACTTAAACTTTGCTAGTCCCTAGCAAACTAAATATAAAAATTGAGCAAACAAACATAAACCTATACTAATTTCGCTATTGCATTTAGCATATACAACAAGCCTTTAAACTCCTAGGTGATCCTTAGTGGATGAGTTTTGTCTCGTGAAGGTTTCCGGTGAAGGTACCTGCAAACTTCTTTTCCTAGTATCCAATATTTAAAGCATATTTTCTTATCTTAACTAGCACTGGGATGTCAACAATAGCTTGCTCAACACACCCGAACTAATCACACATAAAACACATCATAGCCTTAAATGCTATTCTAGAGTATCCACATACACATTTATTTTCAAACTCATGTGTGTGTGAAATGGACATGTAATTTAAACATTTACACAACAGAGTTCACATTCACTTTGGCTATCCAAATTAAGCTTCAATGCAAACTCACCAAGGGTTTCTCTCAACAATGAATCACACTATGATTATCCTGACATGCTCTCCATATATACATGTGAGATAGAATCTTATGCACAAACAGAAGTATGCTCACATATAATCCAAAAATGAAGTACATGCATAACATTGAAACAACTTTGGCATAATCTCATTAAAGGAATACAAGGGCATTAGATAGCAAAACCAACTTCTCTTGCTCATGCTTCTCTAGATCATTTCAGAATTTCACGGGTTGTAATGAGGCATTGGGGTGATATTGAGATAGGTGAAACAAATGATATAGGATAACAAAGAGGGTTGTTCCAGGTGAATGACTTTTATTTCAAAAAGATCTCCCTTTTTTGGGATTTTCAGTCAACACCATCACTTCACTCTTTATTTCTTTTTCTTCTGTTCCTTAACATTTTTGTTCATTCTTTCTTCTTTCACCCCTTTCTCTTCTTTTATTGTATTTTTCATTCTTTTCCCATTCAACATTTGAATTCCACATCATTCATCCCTTTTTATGGGTTTCCACATCACAATTTCTTCTCTTTCATGTTTAATCATGTTCAGCTCTCGGAACAACCAAGGTGTGGTAAATTTTTATCTTTTTGCACTGACTTGGTCACTTGTGTGGCATGAAAACAAATTTTCAATAGGGCTCAAACATGGCACTAGGGATAGAATTTGACATGAAAAAGGCTAAGGCTCAAAGAAATAAAAAATGGTCTAAGAACATCTCTAGATAAACATAGGGGAGCATTCTACATATCAAGACAAAGTCAATTAACTACCCAAATGCACCTAACCAAAACAAGCATAATGAGATTATTGAACAAATTTAAAATTTTAAAAATTGTTCCTTGAGTAAATATAAGTTCCCTCCAAACAAGGATTGACATTAAAGCTCACATAGATTCTTACTCATCTCCACTATTCATGTCAAGCACTAAATGTAAACTCAATCCATAAATTGCCAAAATTACAAGTTCATGGTGCACTTATGGTTGAGTTCAAAAGAAAACAAGTATGTGATACTCTTAGCAATATGATAAACTTCTACAATGTGCTCATGTATTCAAAGTTCAAAATGAAGATCAAGTAATCATAAATCCCATAACAATTAGGGTAGGAGAATATAGTTCAATATTGGATATTTTTAGTGTTAGTGAATAAATGGGAGGATTAATGGTGGGATCCCCAAAGTTGCAGAGCTTGAGTTACAAAATCTGTTCTATTTCAGTAAAACCTACCGGTAGGTCAATGGAAACCTACAGGTAGGTTTTACTCCAGTGAGCAAAATCTATCGGTAAGTTTGCGGTAGGTGCAGGTTCAGTAGCCAAAACCTAACGGTAGGTTTTTCCTTGTTTTGCTAAATTCTTGGTTCCTACACCTTTCAACTACCATCAAGCTACCACCTCATCTCCAATCACCTCAAGCACTATTTAAACCCTTTTTCACTAAAAATAGTCCCAAATTTTTCAAAATTTTCACATTTTTCATTATTCTATACAAAAAATGGTGAAAAATATAAATGATGTACCTCACCCTCCAACTTGAATCATGCATTGTCCTCAATGCACAAGGAATCATGCAATGAGAAAAATAAAAGTAATATGGAAAATGAGATACCACCTTTTTTTTTCTCTTTTTTTTCTTTTTTTTGGTATACACATTAAAGGGAAATCAACAAAGTTTGTTTACATTCCCCAACTTAAACTCGCACATGATATTGAATGAGATTTCTATGATGATGCTCAACATGATTTGAGTCCAAATTAGAGAGAGGTAAACAAACTTCATGTTAAAATCTACACTACAACATTATGAATAACAATAAAAGAAGTCTAACTACTATATACATGAAAACAAAACAAAAAGGGCTCATGTCAATCCGGCTTCAATTTGGATATGAGCTTGTGCTCATTGATTTTTTTGATTTTAAAGTTTTTTTGTTGTATAAATGCCCTTCCTAACCAATCTATCCAACAATACAAAGGATAATGATTCAAAAATCTCAACCAAACAGAGGTGTAGGAAAGTTCATGCAATTCCAACAATGGAGTATACAATTTTTCTTTAAAAGTTTCTACACTTAACTCCATTTCAATGCCCTCCCCAAGTTGATATGGGTATAGGTCTAGCATTTAAGAAGATATTTAGAAAATTTTTATCCAAATTTTAAATTTGGATTTAAAAAATGATAAGAATTAGAGATGCTCTTATGACGAGTTTGGATGTCAGGTTAAAGGTGGATAAGTCATGTAGGATTGGATCCTTTCTCATTTAGTCATAATTCATAGTAAATAAATTACTTCACCTTGGGCAGATAGCGGGAATCGAACCCGCATCTTCTCCTTGGCAAAGAGAAAAATGTGGTAGGGTCAATTTAACCTGTGTTTGGGAAACATATATTTTTTATTGGATAACCTGATTGGATAAAAAGATGATTAGACTACTAGTTGCTCGATTAGGACCCTAGATTTATTCTGAGCCAAAACCCTTGATAGATTGCCCTGCCCCTTCTATTCTTAGTACTAGAGATGAACGAATTTCATATACCTGAAATGGAGATCGAAGAATTTGTTTTCTGTTGTTGGTGTTTGAATTTTATGAACGTGGAGACAAAACTTGCTTTCTTATCACATCACAATAAATACGACTTTAAAGAAAATGATTCTTTTTGTATCCCCAATACATCTTGCATGCATATAGTCTCATAAAATGAAAAATCTAATGTATGTCCAATTTGAATCAATCTCAATCGATCCCTCGGTATTACCCAGAGGAAAGACCTTCGTACTGCACTCAAGCTTTGAATCAATGTCCCACCCCCTTATAACAACAATAGTAGTTAAAGATCTTTTTATGCTCCTTGCTCGGCCAGTCTTCACAACTTGACCCGCCAAGCTTAAGTTAATAGTTATGTAGGCAAAATCAAAAAAATTCCAAAAAAAAAGAGCATAATGAAATAAAGTTCTCGTGGGTGGTCTGGCCTTCCCCAAAAGAGGCGTGTTCTACTATACTATTGTATAAACAATCAGCGTCCATTACAACACCTTCGCCCTACATAAATAAGGGAATTGAGGTTTGGAACCCCTTTTTCTATTCGAATGAGAGAATCTGACCATCCATAATGATATTTTACCTATGTATGTGGGTTATTTGTAACCCATGGGAAGGGGGGGTTTTGAATGTCAGCCTATAGGAAATTTTTGGCCAATTACCAATTTGCCCCTTTATTCCTTTTAACCTTAAAACAAACAAAGACAGAACTCATTTCATTTCTCCTCACTTCCATTGACGGCTACTTCAACATGCAAATAAGACAACTCCTACACTTGCAATCAAATGTAATAAGATAAGTCTTTCATTAGATCAACTTGAATGTTTTCATCTCCTTTAGACCCACTCGAATCTATTCATCTCCTTTCTCATTGTTGTTGTTTTGTGTCTGATGACACCCACTTTTTGATATTTTGAGCAATGGGTTGTGGAGTAGTCTCATGTCTACCAATAGTAACGTGACTCATCTATACTACTTTAAAATATTAGTATACCTAAAAAACAATTTTTTTTTACCTTTGTCCTCCAACAACAAAACTTTACCATTATATTCTTTAACACCAAGCATTCCTTTATCTCTTTTTTGCCTGGTAATTTCATGGGCCTTTTTCTTGGATGATAGTGATGGAGTAGGTTTCTATTGTCTCCTCTTCTTTAATGGTGGAACCTTGGTCGCCTTCTTTATCATGAGGCAACGATGATGATGTATTGTTGCTTCTTACTTAGAGCACCTATGAATATGATGAAGATTTGGAATGGAAGGTGAAAATGTCCAAATCCAATTTCAAAGGCATTTGTACCCAGCAATTATATCCACCTAAAACCCTCAAGAAGGAAATAAGGTATTAGGCAAACATCTTTTATCACTTGTCCAATATAAACACTTCTCTGTGTGTGTTGTGAATTGTATTTGTGTTCTATACGTGTTTCCTTAACAGTTCTACATTCTCTTTTTATTCTAGAACATATGATTTTTACTATTTTATTATTTATTTCTTTGTAATTCCTATAATGTCTAAACAATAATAACAAATGTAGAAGAAGAACCTTTTTTTAATACCAATTCAAATTCCTCCCAAATAATCCAAATTTTGAATGAAAAAAGGAGTCCCAAAAATTAGCAGTTTCCTAATTAGTGTAGAAGAAATTCTTGCTTCGCCAAGTCTGCTTGTCAAGAAGTCTCCAGAAATCTTGTTCTACCTAAATAAACTAGAAGATTACGTCCTAAAATAATGTTGACAGGACCAACTCCATCACTATTTTAGGAAAAAATCTTATACTTCCTTAAAGATTTGATTTGCCTAAATAAAAAAGAAGAAATCTTATTGAAGGGGTTGGCTCCCCATATGACACGTGTACTTGCATTAAATGATCCCACGTGAACAAGATAAGACTAGCCACGTGATAGGGATATCAACACACCAAGTCATCAGACTAAACCCGAGTTGTTCAAAGAGCTTGGGAGAAAGGGACAGAGCTCGATCCTCATCTTGAACGAGCTGTTTCAAATAGTAATCGGAGAGCCAAAGAAACGTCTATAACTCGGACATTCTGGTTAAACGTATTAGTATAATTATAGGCCCAACAGAAGGAATTGCTAGAGAGATCTCATCAACTTCCCAAACAGAGCAGCCTAATTGAAGGAAGGTGTACCACCTTGAACCAAAAATCATGAAAACCCTAATTGAATTAGGATCTATAAAAAGTAAAAGGAGCCAAGGTGAAAGGTACGCTGAACTCTTCTTGTCTTCTTGCATTCATTCATTTCCATTACTGACTTAAGAATCGGAGTGCCTTCGATCGAAGTACTTCGATCTTGGGCAGTTTGTTCATTTTGTAGGAAAAGAAAGACTGGGAGATCAAGTTCAGAGCTCACTTTTACTAGAAATATCAATCCTTCACTTTTGTAGGAGGTACATCTATTTTTGTCTCTTACATTTTGGCGCCGTCTGTGGGAAAATTCTCATCAAGTGAAACAAAAAGCCACAATGTCGAGATTGAGAAGTGTCATCGGATCACCAATAGGCAGTTTTGCCTTAGGGAATTCTGATCCAGACTATAGAGTGTCGCTTCCATCTGATAGCGACGTTAGGCTGCATACGGACAAAAGCCCATCTGGACTCTATGAGGATGACGAGGTGTCCTCAGCAAGTTTCCAACCATCCAGGCAACAGAACCAACAAGGTGTAGACAGTGGTGAATCCCTTCGTGCCGAGGGGGAGAACCACTCCTTTGCAAAATTGGTTCAATCCCTGCAGGACAGCCTTGACGCACATGACAAGTTGTTCAAAAAATCCTATGCCAGGGAGAAGGATCTGATAAAGGAAAATGAGGAATTGAAAGCTAAGGTGAAGAAGATGACTAAGAAAGAGAAACATAGTAGGGAAAACTGACCAAAGAGTCCCGAGAAAAAATGGAAAAGAAGGGAGAATGCTGAGGATGATAAGGACAAATAAAAATAGTCTCGGGGGTCGGAGGAAGATTCCTGGGAGCAATTCATTACTGAAGAACTTAACAACCGTCTAAAGAGACCCGAGCAGAAATTGGCTAGGGACCTGGCCAGAAGAGCAACATTAGAGTATGGAGACAGTTCAAAATCCTCACCATTCACATAGTGGATCGAAAAGGGGCGAATCCCAAGTAAATTCACAGTTCCGAACTTCAAGTTATATGATGGAAAGACAGATTCATCCTCCCACATCAGACACTACAGACAGCTTATGACTATTCATCGAAAGAAGGAACTGCTGTTCTACACCATCTTCCCCAGTAGCCTTAGGGAGTCGGCCATAAAGTAATTCGACAGCTTACCGAAGGGGTCGATAGACAGGTGGTCACTGTTAGCCGAGCAATTCGCAGCTTGGTTCATTATGAGTAGTAAACAGGCCAAGGATGTCGGGGCTTTGCTAACTTTGAAAACGCGAAGTAGTGGAATTTGTGAGAGTACGCTCATCATTACTAGGAGACGATGAATGAAGTTGAAACTTGTAACCCTGAAATTGCGGTAGCATCTTTCAAAATTGGGTTGCCAAAGAAGAACCCTTTATACCAATCTCTAACTAGGAGGCCTTTCACAGACCTAGAAAAACTGATGGTAAGGATCAATTAATATGCTAAAGTCGATGACGACCTATCCAGATATATGGGGAAGGATCATCAAAGCAGAAGGCAGTTTAGTTGTGATAAGCAGACAGAACCGAACAGAGACAAAGGAAGGAAGAAAGAAAAGGAAGGGTTTTCCCAAAAGTCTCCCTTTTATTGGGGTGAATACAGTGTTCAAAGAGCCAATATATAAAATATTGACTCAGATCAAGGGGAATTCATATTTCAAGTGGCCTAATAAGTTGACAGGGAATCATTCGAAAAGGAATCCTAATTTTAGGTGTTCTTATCATCGAGACGTAGGTCACATGACCGAAAATTGTCGATCTTTGAAGCAACACTTGGAGGAGCTGGTCCAGGTTGGGCACCTTGCTGAGTTCATTTAAATTGGTGCTAGAACCGAGGGGGGAAGAACTGACCAATGAGGAGACTAGACCACAACTGCAGGTGTAATAGATGTGATCCATGTTACAATGAATCCACAAATGGCAACAAACAATGCAGCTAAAGCGTATATCTAGAGAGTCACGAAAGAAAGAGAAGTTTATCAGTTGCGTTTGACTCCAGATGTTAGGTGATGAGTGAGTTTTATACCTACGAATTGAGTGCTTTCGGCTTAATAAAATTTCAAGTTTTCAATTATTTTATGTTTATTTTTATTCGTTTTATGTGTTTTGATATTATTTTGTAGGAATGACCATTTGGGAGGAAACAAGGTTAAAATTGGAGCCTAAGTGTTGGATTTTTGAAGAGGAAGCTAAAAGGCATTTTAATGGAGTATTTATAGCGTACCATTTTGTAGTAGTACCTCGGTTTTCTGCCTTTTTGACCATGATCCACTTCGAATCTAAAAAAGTGCAAAACATGTAAGTTATAGATCAGGATGTCTTCTGTATTAAGTCAAAATTTCAGCTCAATCGGATAGTTTTATCAAAAGTTATGACAATTCTACGAAGACTGGTCCGGAGCAGGCAGAATATAAGAAGGCGCGCCCCAGTGCCCAAACACTGTCCAAATCAGCGCCCCTGCGCGTGTGTTAATCCGTGATGCGAATGTTGACTTGTTTTGGGCCCAAATATTTAACCCTAAGGCTATATATATACTAGGGTTTGTGTGGGGATGAGTATTCTGACTTTTGGGGGCTGAAAACATTGGAGAAAGACCAAGAAATTGGAAGAAAATTGAAGATAAGAATCGAATAAATCAACACAAAGAAGATTGGTCTTGAAGGCTAGAGAAGGATTGAAAATTACACCTAAATTTTTATTCTTTTCTCTTACTTTTATTTCTTAATTTTCTAAGATGTTGTTTAATTTTAGAATGATGTCTTTCAATTACATTATGAACTAAATCTTTATTAAGATTGCAACGGAACCTATGTCTAGTTAAATTAATCTACTCTCGTTTCTAGTTCTTATTGATCTTATATGAGTTGTTTGTCATATTTTGTGATTAATATATGATTGTGTGACCAACAATTAGTTTGATAACCTAGATGAAATTGAGAGATGAATTCTAGGTTTAGATCTGAATATGATGACATATGTCTTGTTAATTCTTCTTAGAATTGAATTGCTGGGTTTGTGTATAGGATAAAAATATACCTATGTGCCGTGTGTAACTTTTATGAGAGTTTGAACTTAATGAAGCTATTCTAACTTATTTTGCATAGGAATATAGTAATTTAATTGGGATAGATAATTTTATTTAACTATCAGAAGAGGTTTGATAAATAATTTTGAGTTCTCAGTTAACAACTTATTTTGATCAATTGACTGGAAAGAGAGTAGAAAGATTTATACGAAGCATTAGGGGAAGTTGTAATCTTAAATGTTTTCATCTGGTAAATTCATCCCTCGATTGTTAAGTTTAGATTTAGTTTTAATTAGTAATTCCATAGCTCAATTTCAATTGTTTAAATAAAATTGTATTGATATAAAGTTAGTACTTGGAATTTATTACTAATAATTCTCCGTGGGAACGATACTCTACTTATCACTTTATTACTTGTTAATCGTGTATACTTGGACGTAAATTGTCAATATCAAATTCGGACAACAAGTTTTTGGCGCCGTTGTCGGAAAACTATTCTAGTAATTATTTCAATATTAATTTCAATCAATTTGATCTTAGTTTAAACTTATTTAATTTTGTGTTTTAACTACTTTTGCAAGTATTCTTGAATTTTGTATGCAAACACGATCCATAGGTCAAGAGCTACTACCGTACAAAGACGAAATCGAAAGGAAGCTCCGAAACTTGCAAAAGCAGTGTCAAAAAGTAAGAAATCAAGGAACTATGGCTGAAGATGAACATAAATCATTAAGGAATTATGCTATGCCATTTGTTACAGAAATACAATCGAGCATTCAAAGGCCCGTAATTCAAGCAAATAGTTTTGAAATCAAGCCGGGTACCATCCAAAAGATTCAGAATTCAGTGCAGTTTGGGGGTTTACCCAACGATGACCCAAACGATCATTTGGTGAGTTTTCTGGAGATTTGTGACACGTTCAAGTATAATGGGGTTTTTGAAGATGCGATTAGACTCTGACTTTTCCCTTTCACACTTCATGATAAGGCGAAGAGTTGGTTGCATTCATTGCCGCCAGGTTCTATTACTACGTGGACAGAGTTAACTCAAAAATTCTTAGCTAAATTATTTCCACCAGCTAAAACTGCAAGGATGAGGAACGAAATCACATCGTTCGCACAATATGACTCTGAGACTCTATATGAAGCATGAGAGATATTCAAAGACTTACTCTGAAAATGCCCTCACCATGGCATTCCTCAGTGGTTGCAAGTTCAAACGTTCTACAACGGGTTGTTTAGTGCTACTCGGACCAATATTGATGCAGCTGCAGGTGGGGCATTGAAGAAAATTTTTTTTGATGAAGCTTATGAGTTATTGGAAACAATGGCTGCCAACAATTATCAATAGCCCTCTGCAAGGATCAATCAGCAAAAAGTAGCTGGAATTTATGAACTGGATGCAGTTACTGCATTAGCTGCACAGGTTGCTACACTAACAAAGAAGATTGATGCTTTTAGGGGTGCAACCTATTCAAAGTGTGACAGTCATTTGTGAATTGTGTGCTGGAAACCATCCGAGTGATCAATGTGCAATCAATCCTGAGTCGGTACAATACATTGGTAACCACAATAGGTAGCAATATAGCAATAATTCCAACAATTACAACCCTAGTTAGAGGAATTATCCGGGCATTTCATGGAGTAATAATCAAGCCCAACCTTCTGCTCCAACACAATCATACCCACCAGGCTTCCAGAATCAAGCTCCACCACAGCAGGAAAAGAAGTTAAATTTGGAGGAGCTGTTTTCCATGTACATAGCACAGAGTGAGACAAGGATGAACAGTATATATGTATCAATCCAAAACCTGGAAAATCAAATGGGTCAACTTGTTAATGCCATTAACAACTAACCTCAAGGCATGTTACCTAGTGATATAGAGATCAATCCTAAGAGGGAAAGTAAGGAGCACACTGCAATGCTATTACATTACGAAGTAGAAAAGAGTTACCTGAGGTTGTTGGTGTAACTCCAAAACAATCACATGGAGATGATAGTGAGGGTGAAGAAAAAGATAGCAAGAATGTGGAATATGAAAAGAAAGAAGAGGAACTAGTTGCATGTTTTAATGGAGGTAATCTGAGACCTATTATGCCTCCTGTGCCGTCTCCACAACTTTTACAGAAACAGAAATGGGATAAGGAATTCTCTAAATTCATGGAAGTATTTAAGAAGCTCCAAATAAATATCCCTTTCACAGAAGCAGTGGAGAATATGTCTAACTATGTGAAATTTTTGAAGAAAATTTTGTCAAAGAAGAGAAAAATAGGCGATTTTGAGACAGTGGCACTTACGGAGGAATGTAGTGCTATTCTTCAAAAGAAGCTACCACCAAAGCTTAAAGATCCGGGTAGCTTTACTATTCCATGCACAATAGGCAATCATTTTTTCGGGAAAGCATTGTGTGACTTGGGAGCTAGTATCAACTTGATGCCACTCTCAATTTATCAACAATTGGGTTTGAATGAAGCGAAGCCGACAAATGTTACATTACAGCTTGCAGATAGATTACTCATTTATCCAAGGGGCATAGTTGAGGACGTTCTAGTTAAAGTGGATAAGTTCATTTTTCCAGCTAATTTCTTAGTCTTGGATTATGAGGAAGATAGGGAAATACCTATTATTCTTGGGCGACCATTCTTAGCAACGGGAAGAACAATTATTGATGTACAAAAAGGTGAGCTAACTATGCGAGTCCAAGATCAAGATGTTACATTCAATGTATTTTCAGCTATGAAATTTTCAAAGGAACTGGAAGAATATTTTTGGGTTAATTTGGTGGAAGATGCAGTGGATGTGGTATTCGTAGGAAGTTGTATTTCAGATCCTCTTGAGAACGCCAAGCTATATAAAGAGGAGGTGTTCCCACATGGAGTAGTTGAAGTTAAGGAAGCCAATTCGAAAAGAACTTTCAAGATGAACGGGCAGAGATTAAAGCAATATTGAGGGGACAACATTGATTATGAAAAGACCTCAATTACCCTTGTTGATCTGGGATGAAACAGGAAGTAGTCAGACTGAAGACTATAAAACAAGCGCTAATTGGGAGGCAACCCAAATTTTAGTTTCTAAGTTTTATTTCATTTTATTTTAATTTAGTTTTTTTTATATAGAAATAATGTAGTTAGTTAAGTTAGTTAGTGCATTTTAATTGGTATGTCAATTGCTTGTAGGTCCCAAGGATTGAGCATAAATTTGGAGCACACACAAAGCCCTACTAGGAGCCAAGAACATCCCACCTATGTTTCCTGAATACACTTCCGACTCAGTGAACGATGAAGACGCTGATGACGATGTTGCCACCTAGCGAAGTCTCAGGGAAGTCCTCTGTCCTAATTTTTCCTACTTTATACATTGAGGACAATGTTTAGTTTAAGTTTGGGGGTGTTTTTTAATATTTGCATTTGCATTAGTAGGTATGCATTTAGATAGCATGTTTAGCACTTAAATAACATGTTTTTTTTAGTACGACTTGAGCAATGAGTTGATTGAATTTGGTCATGACCAATGATGAATGGAATTAATTGTCAATTTAAGGGAAATTGATGAACATGTTGAGTCTGTAGTTTGACATACTAGTTGATTTTACACTGTTTGTGATCTTTTCATTCATGAGCACATATCCATCTGTTTGGTTAGTTATTATTTAGAGAATTTATTTGGTTAAATGCTTATGGGAGATATCATTGAAACTTTAGAAAACGTATTTAAGCATCATTCAAAGCGAATGAAGGTATCCATATAAGTTTGGGAAAAATATTGGTTATGATGAGTTAGTTTAAAAGAAAAAAAAAAGAGAAAAAGAGTGTTTGAACATTATTTTGATTTGATCTTTCATGAGTTAGATGAAAAAAAAACAAGAAAAGGGCATGTGGTGAGTAGAGATGGAGCGTAAAATGCACTCACTCATAAACACATGTGGAGAACGAGATGGAGCGTAAAACGCACTCGTTCAAGAAAAGGTGAGATGGAGCGTAAAACACACTCACTCAAGAGAAGGTGAGATGGAGCATAAAATGCACTCACCAAATGAAAAGAAAAAAAAAGAGAGTAAGAGAGAAAAAAAAATCTTTAAACTTTCTATTTATATGTTTGCCTTAATGAGTGGAGGTTGATGTGAAACGTAAGTTTATAGAGTTGATATTGAGTATCTCCTATAAAGCGTTTGATTACGTAAATGTATTTGGCTGATGACTAGCTTGATAGTCCGGATATGTCCATGTAGTTAAAGGGTCATGACCGGAGGTAAAATAAAGGAGTATGCTAAATTGATAGACTTTGCACTGTTTTGAAGTTTTTCGTGAATTAATTTTTTGTAGTAACTTTTGGGGCCATTATTCATATTCGTATTGATCCATTATTTGAGTAGTAGGTTGTTGGTAAATTTTTATTATTTTTGTTCTTAGTATTTTTCTTGAGGACAAGCAAAGATTCAAGTTTTGGGGTATTTGATGAGTGAGTTTTATACCTACGAATTGAGTGCTTTCGGCTTAATGAAATTGCAAGTTTTCAATTATTTTATGTTTATTTTTATTCGTTTTGTGTGTTTTGATATTATTTTGTAGGAATGACCATTTGGGAGGAAACAAGGTCAAAATTGGAGCCTAAGTGTTGGATTTTTGAAGAGGAAGCTAAAAGGCATTTTAATGGAGTATTTATAGCGTACCATTTTGTAGTAGTACCTCGGTTTTCTGCCTTTTTGACCATGATCCACTTCGAATCTAAAAAAGTGCAAAACATGTAAGTTATAGATCAGGATGTCTTCTGTATTAAGTCAAAATTTCAGCTCAATCGGACAGTTGTATCAAAAGTTATGACGATTCTGCGAAAACTAGTCCGGAGCAGGCAGAATACAAGGAGGCACGCCCCAGCGCCCAAACATTGTCCAAATCAGCGCCCCTGCGCGTGTGTTAATCCGTGATGCGAATGTTGACTTGTTTTGGGCCCAAAAATTTAACCCTAAGGCTATATATATACTAGGGTTTGTGTGAGGATGAGTATTCTGACTTTTGGGGGCTGAAAACATTGGAGAAAGACCAAGAAATTGGAAGAAAATTGAAGACAAGAATCGAATAAATCAGCACGAAGAAGATTGGTCTTGAAGGCTAGAAAAGGATCAAAGATTACACCTAAGTTTTCATTCTTTTCTCTTACTTTTATTTCTTGATTTCTAAGATGTTGTTTAATTTTAGAATGATGTCTTTCAATTACATTATGAACTAAATCTTTATTAAGATTGCAACGGAACCTATGTCTGGTTAAATTAATCTACTCTCGTTTCTAGTTCTTATTGATCTTATATGAGTTGTTTGTCATATTTTGTGATTAATATATGATTGTGTGACCAACAATTAGTTTGATAACCTAGATAAAATTGGGAGATGAATTCTAGGTTTAGATTTGAATATGATGACATATGTCTTGTTAATTCTTCTTAGGATTGAATTGCTGGGTTTGTGTATAGGATAAAAATATACTTATATGTCGTGTGCAACTTTTATGAGATTTTGAACTTAATGAAGCTATTCCAACTTATTTTGCATAAGAATATAGTAATTTAATTGGGATAGATAATTTTATTTAACTATCGGAAGAGGTTTGATAAATAATTTTGAGTTCTCAGTTAACAACTTATTTTGATCAATTGACTAGAAAGAGAGTAGAAAGATTTATACGAAGCATTAGGGAAGTTGTAATCTTAAATGCTTTCATCTGGTAAATTCATCCCTCGATTCTTAAGTTTAGATTTATTTTTAATTAGTAATTCCAAAGCTCAATTTCAATTGTTTAAATAAAATTGTATTGATATAAAGTTAGTACTTGGAATTTATTACTAATAATTCTCCGTGGGAACGATACTCTACTTTATCACTTTATTACTTGTTAATCGTGTATACTTGCACGTAAATTGTCAATATCAAATTCGGACAACTTTAGGAGCAAAAGGATTAAGGTAGAAGAATCAACTGTGGCAATTTGCTTCACCGAGCAGGACCTGGTTGGGGTACTGTAGCCGCATAATGACGCGTTGGTTGTAATGCTTTGGATTGTAAATTACGATGTGAAAAGGGTACTGATTGATCTAGGGAGTTCCTCGAAAATCATGTATATGGACCTTTTCAAGAAGCTCGGACTTAGGCAAGAGGATCTTAAACCCTCTAATACTCCACTAATTAGTTTTCGTGGAAAAACAGTTCTTCCTAGGGGGAGGATCACGCTTCCCGTGAAGATTGGACCAGTTGGCGTCATGATCGAGTTTCTGGTAGTTGATACGGTCTCAATGTACAATGCAATAATGGGGTGAACTTGGCTGCATGAGATGAAGACGGTACCATCAACGTACAACTAGATGATGAGATTTCCTTTATCTGAAGGAATAGTCAACATCAAAGGAGACCAGTTAAATTCCTGAACTTGCTGATTGGCCTTGGTCAAAGTCAGAGATGGTGTGGAGTTTCGAGAGAAGAGCTCAGTAGCCGAGGAGGCAGAATAGCAACCAATCCTCGACAGCTTGGTTGAAAAGTCCTAAAGTACCTTTAGGTACAGATAAAGAAGTTACTGATCGAATAGTTGAAGACTTGTCTAAAGTACCTTTAGACAAGGATGGAGATCATGACAATTATTTTTTGTTAAGAGCGTCTCTCAGCCCCGATCAGCCCCGAACAACAAAATGAACTTGTCATGCTACTCAGAGAGTATGCCAATGTCTTTGCTGGGAGCACGAGTGAAATGCCCGACGTACCGTCCGAAGTGGCATGTCACCAATTAAATGTTGATCTTAGCTTTAAGTCAGTCAAGCAAAAGCTCAAGAGGTTGGCACCCTAGCATCAGGAAGCTGTAAAAGAGGAAGTGACATGATTGTTAGAGTCCCAAACCATCAGAGAAGTACAATACCCGACCTGACTGTCAAACACTGTAGTGGTGAAGAAGAAAAATGGAAAGTGGAGAGTCTGTGCTGATTTCACCGACCTCATCAAAGCATGCCCAAAAGATAGCTTTCCCCAACCCAAGATAGATCAATTGGTTGATGCAACTGTCAGTCACGAGCAAATGCGGTTCTTGGACGCTTATAGGGGATATCACCAAATCCCCCTTGCCGAACAGGACTAGGAAAATACTGAATTTCTAACACTAGAAGGGACTTACTATTACAAAGTAATGTCGTTTGGGTTAAAAAATGCCAGAGCAACGTATCAGAGATTGGTAACAAAGATGTTCTCCCACATGCTAGGCAGCACTATGGAAGTCTGCATTGATGACACGGTGGTTAAAAGCCGAAGTGCCACCAATTATTGCTCCGACTTGAGAAGCACATTTGACGTCCTTCGAAGGTACAAAATGAAGTTAAATACCTCGAAATGTGCATTCAGGGTTGGCTCGGGAAAGTTTCTTGGTTTTTTGGTTATCCACTGAGGTATAGAGGTGAACCCCGATCAGGTAAAGGCCATTGCAGAGCTACAATCACCTCAGACTGTAAAAGAGGTACAAAGACTAACTGAAATGGCAGCTGCGCTCGAAAGATTCATATCCCGAGCCTTTGACAAGTGCAGACCTTTTTTCCAGTCAATCAAAGGAAAGAAGGGAGCACTTTGGAGTGAAGAGTGCGAAGAGGCATTTTTAAATCTGAAGGCATACTTGGCTTCCCCACCGATCCTAATGATGCTATTACCCGAGGAATGACTCTTCCTCTACTTAGCCGTGTCTGAGCACACAGTGAGTGAAGCGTTGATGAGAGAAGGTCAGGCAAAACTAAGACCCGTGTATTATGTGAGCAAAATGCTCTTGGACGTCGAGTCAAGGTATATTCCGTTAGAGAAACTGGCTCTTGCCTTAGTCAGTTCGGCTAGGAAGTTAAGATACTACTTTCAAGCGCATCAAATTGTAGTACTGACAGACCAGCCCCTAAAAGCCCTTTTTCGAAAGGCTGATATATCAGGATGCATCGCTAAGTGGGCTGTGGAGCTAGGAGCTAAGAGAGTTTGATATTGATCGAGCCGAGAACACCAATCAAAGGGCAGATGGTTGCGGATTTTATTGCTAAATTCTAACCTATGGATAATCCCAGATCGAACAATTAGACTGTTAATCTAGAGCTCAGTGGTGACTGGAGATTGTCTGTATATAGATACTCTAACTAGAAGGGTGCTGACATTGGTCTCACATTAGAAAGTCCGGGGGCTGTATTCTGGAGAAAGCCATCAGACTTGGTTTTCAAGCCTCAAACAACGAGGCAGAATACGAGGCCCTAATATCATGAGTAAGACTTGCAATTGAATTGGGCATAACGAAGCTCCATATATTCTTTGATTGATAGTTGATAGTAAACCAGATAATAGGGGAGTACATGGCAAGGGATGAGAGAATGATGACATATCATGCTATTGTAGAAAAGGAATTAGGTCAAATTCCAAAGTATTTGATCCAGCAGGTTAGAAGAATAAAAAATAGTCATGGCAATGCCTTAGCATCATTAGCTTTGGCCATTGACCAGCAGATTGAAAGGGCTACCACTATTGAATTTCAGCCCGAGCCAAGCATTTCAGCTACCAGGTCGGACAAAATCTTATCAGGAGAACTAGAGCCGAGTTGATGGACGGGATCATCGTTTTTTAAAGAATGGGGACTTGCTTGAAGACAAGAAAGAAGCCCATAAAATGCGACTGAAGGCAGCTCATTTTTGGTTATCTCTAAAGGATGAGCTCTACCGACGTTCATTTGGAGGCCCCTACTTGAAGTGTGTACACCCAAAATTGGTGCCTATTTTTTGTTTGAAATTCATGAGGGAACTTGTGGCGCTCATACTGGTGGAAGATCTTTGGCGCACTGAGCCATTTCCTAGGGGTACTGGTGGCCCTACATGCAGAAGGATGCCCAACAGTATGTTAGGCGGTGTGAAAAGTGTCAGAAATTCTCACCGATACCGAGAAAACCATCCCAAGAATTGCTTCCATTGGCGAGCCCATGGCCATTTGTGCAATGAGGGCTAGATATTATGGGACCGTTACCTCGGGCACCTAGCAATAAGAAATTGTTCCTCGTTGCAACTGATTATTTCTCAAAGTGGGTGGAAGCCGAGCCCCTAACTCACATCAAGGATACTGATATGAGGAAGTTTGTCTAGAGGAACATTATCACCAGGTTTGGAATCCCTAATGCACTCATCTCTGATAATGGGACTCAGTTTGATAGTGGTCTCTTCAAAACTTTATGCCAGAAGTATGGATTTTGGAACCATTATTCGACCCCGGCTTATCCTCAAAGTAATAGACAAGCAGAGATTTTCAACAAAATTATTCTAGATGGTATTAAGAAGAAATTGGAGAATGCCAAAGGAAGGTGGGTGGAAGAGTTACTGAGTGTTCTATGGACGTACCGAACCACACCTCGGCGCTCAACTAAGGAAACCCCGTTCACTCTAGTCTATGGATGGAGGCAGTAATTCCATTAGAGGTTGGTTTGCTGACCTTAAGAACCGAGCTGGTTAAAAGCAACATAAGATGTCATCATCATTCGAGACCTTGATCTAGTAGAAGAAAAAAGAGAGCAAGCAGCAATAAGGATGACCTCTTATCGGCAGCAAATGTCCCAAGCTTACAACAAGAAAGTCAATCCACGGTCTTTCACACTAGAAGACTTGGTCCTTAGGCGTGTACTGGGATCAGCTAAGAACCCAACACATGGAAAACTTGGAGCAAATTGGGAGAGTCCATACAGAGTAGCACGAGTAGGAGCAGTGGATATTATGAGCTTGAGAGCTTGGACCATAAAACGGTGTCACGCCCTTGGAACTCTGCTAACTTGAGAAAGTTCTATTTCTAAAAAGAACATTTTTTAAATAGAACTCAGAAGTGCCTTCGAAAACTTAAGGGGCCTCTTATCCTCAAAAATCAACAAGTGATTAGCAAATGTACTGATATGAATGGAAGTTATTAATAAAGGATTTTGAAGGTTCATCTCCTTATTCTCGTTCTACTTTTCTTGCTATATACGTCCTACTGTTAAGGCAGGGAGACAAAAAATTCTGATAGAAGTACAAACTTAAATCAGGCGTAGCCACTTGATCAAATCCAAGCCCTCAGCTAGACATGACGGAGTAAGCTGATTAGGGATGGATTTAAGTCCAATCAGATTAGCGGGTCAGGTGCGAGGTAGAAATCATCTATGAAGTGCCCGAGGGGTCTGAGAGTAACTCTACCGAATAACCAAACTCTTTGAAGAAGGGCCAAATAAGGGCCATAAATTCAAGAGCCTAATAATTTCCTAAGTATTCTAAAGTCTCTGTGAGAGACCAAGCGTAGTGAAGAATGGGTCGAGGAAAGGCCATAACTTCAAGAGTAGAAATTTTTGCTAAGTTTTTAAGGTCTCTGTTGAAAGACCGAGCTCTTTGAAGGAAGGCCGAGCAAGGGCCATCACATCAAGAGTAGAAATTTTTTGCAAAGTATTTAAAGTTTGTTGAGAGTCTGAGCTCTTTGAAGAAGGGCCGAGCAAGGGCCATAACTTCAAGAGCCTAATAATTTCCTAAAATATTCTAAAGTCTTTGTTGAGGGCCTGAAACCCTTGAAGAAATACCAAACAAAGGGGCCTCAGACTTCAAAAGTCAAGTTTTTCAAATATTCAAAGTAAATCACAGAAAATGAAAACTTGAAAAGCAACTTTCATTAAACTTTAGAAGATTACAAGGTCATCTGAAAAGGTTCTTTGAACATATACATCAAAAAGTACAAAAATCTTCTAAGTGTTTTCAGGAAGCAGGGGCTAGGAGGAGCTCGGAAGGGAATGCCTAGAGAAAATTTCAAAAGAAGGTGAAACTCCAGCAGCAGTCAGGGCGGCATGTCAGCCCTTGCTGAAATATGCATCCCGCAGTTGAGGAATCTATAAGGCCAAATCATTTTCTGCCTTCTCAATCCCCTCATCATATGCATAATCTTATTTTTCCTTAGCCTCAGCCTTGTATTAAACAAACTCTTCAAGAAGGCTTGTATAATCGATCTGGGATTGGGAAAGCTCCCGTTGGCTTCATGTTCAAAATCTTTTAACTTCCTAATCTCTGCCATAAGTTTTTCATTTTCCTCAGTCAGCCTTTGGTTTTGAGCCTGGAGAACCTTAACTTCTTTACAGATCTTGTTGTATTCTTCATCCATTAATTCCTTCTTAGCCAAGGCTGAAGGTTGGGCATGGATAGCATCCTTTATAGCCTTGTCTTTTTCGGCTATCCTAGCCCCTACTTTATGAACTTTTTGAAAACCCTTCAAATTTGAAAAAAGGAAAAAACTTAGACAAATTTTGAAGGGAGAGAAGAACTAAAGAAATAAGTCTTACCAAGACCATATGCTGAATAACTTGGCTCCCCATACGACATGCTTACTTGCATTAAATGATCCCACGTGAAAAAGATAAGACTAGTCACGTGACAGGGACATCAACACACCAAGTCATCAGACTAAACCCGAGCAGTTCAAAGAGCTCAGGAGAAAGGGACAAAGCTGGTCCTCATCTTGAACAAGCTGTTTCAAATAGTAACCGGAGAGCTAAAGAAATGCCTAAAACTCAGACATTCTGGTTAAACGGATTAGCATAATTATATGCCCGGCAGAAGGAATTGCTAGAGAGATCCGCAACTTCCCAAACAGAGCTGCCTAACTGAATTAGGATCTATAAAAAGTGAAAGGAGCCAAGGTGAAAGGTACGCTAAACTCTCCTTGTCTTCTTACAATTCATTCATTTCCATTACTGACTTAAGCATCGGAGTGCCTTCGATCGAAGCACTTCGATCTTGGGTAGTTTATTCGTTTTGTAGGAAAAGAAAGACTGGGAGATCAAGTTCAGAGCTCACTTTTACTAGACATATCAATCCTTCACTTTTATAGGAGGTACATCTATTTTTGCCTCTTACACTTATAAAATCATCCCCACCAATTTGTTAAGAAGTATAAGCTTTCTTCCTTAAAGATTTGATTTGCCAAAAACTTGCAAGAAAACTAGGCAAGGCCCAAGTCCTTTAGGTGATAGTATATCTTTGGAGCTTTATCTTTTACTCCTTAATTTGCCCAAAAAAAATCAGTTGAACAGTTGGCTTCACGATAAACATGGTTATTTGATAATTTCATACACTGAATAAGGCAAAAAATATGCTGAGATAAG
>CAUOFW020002047.1:0-40000 GCA_963454935.2 Ilex paraguariensis
GGAGGCCGCGGTGTGGAATCCTCGCGGCTACTGATCACATGACCGAGTGATCAGGGTCGATGATTCCATTCTGCAGGATCCCCATGTCGCCTATGCAGTGAGTGAGACATTGCATTTTGAGGCTGACATGGAGGCTCATCGGGGGCGATCAACCAACGTGTTGTTCCGCTCCATGATCCAGAACTCCCTGGTGGTGAGTTTATTCCATGTTTCGATCCCTTCACTCTTGTTTTCTACTTTTGTGTTTTACACATTCTTTCTTCCTTTACAGGCTGCCCAGCAGATTTCTATCATAGCTGGCCGGTACCACGCGTCCAGGATGGACCTTCAGAGGGCCAAGGATCAGAAGGCTGAAGCGGAAGCTGCCCTCGGGCAACGGAAGATGTTGCTGCCAGGGATTCTACCCTGGTGGGGGCAGGCTGCCCAATAGAGCAGCTCCTCAAGGACGCTGAATCGGCCAAGTTGGGCGCTGAGAAGCTAAGTGCCGCACTTGCCGATGCTGAGAGGAGAATTACTGAGCAAACGCAACGGCTCTCTGCCGCGGAGGAGAGGGCAGTGGGCTCCGAGGAGAGCTGTCTAGCCCTAACCCAGGAGCTAGACAGGATCAGGGCCGAGGAGCTGAACCGGAAGTCAGAGCAACAACTTCTGGAGGAGTTTGCCGATGAAGTGCTCCCCGCTCTTGAAGAAAATAGCAAAGAGTTCTTCAAGAAAGGGTGGGACGAGGCGCTCCAGGCTGCTGCTGAGTCCAGTCAGATTCCCCTCTCTTCCAAGTGCACAAGTATGTGCCCTCGGCAGAGATGGAGCAGGCAGAAGCACAGTTGCTGCTGAGGATGAAGCCCCTACACCGATGCAAACCTCGGCTGATGCTCCCGAGATGGTGATAGTGGACTTGTCCGAGGACGCTCCGTCCGACCTTGCCCCTGAACCTCAAGCTGCTCAAACTGTTCCAAGCTGTCCTCTCTGCCGCAAGTTCTTCTCCTGCCCGCTCCAGAAGCTTCCAACCTTTTATAGCTGATTCGCCCTCGGCCGAAGTTCTGGAGTCCCGGAGCCCGATGAAGCTGCTTTTCATTTCCCCTTTTTTGTACCCCTTTTGCTTTCCTTTTGTGCTTTTGGTAGCTTTTGGGGGACGCAAAGCCCCTATTTCTTTTGGAAATAATAGCATGCTTTCCTTTACTTTCTTTGTGTACAGTATTGTTTTGCTTTTCTTTACTTCTGTGTAGAATAAATCATAAGTGTCTTTGAACTGTCCTTGTGGGGCGCTTGGCCTGTTCCGGAGGCGAGATCTTTGTATCTACTCTGGGAACTTGGGGTCCTTGTGTTTTGTTTCTCAGACCATTTCTTTATGAATGCTCGTTTTCCACTTTTTGCTTTGGGGACAGTAGTCCTTGCACTCTGTCCCAGAGCCATGCCGTTGCAGGAGGCTTGCTCCTGTATGCACTTCTGGGGCGAGAGTACTGAACTCTGTCCCCAGGGCCATACCCTTGCAGGAGGCTTGCTCCTGTATGTACTTCGGGACGAGAGTCCTTGAACTCTGTCCCCAGGGCATACCCTTGCAGGAGGCTTGCTCCTGTATGTACTTCGGGGACGAGAGTCTTGAACTCTGTCCCCAGGGCCATACCCTTGCAGGAGGCTTGCTCCTGTATGTACTTCGGGGACGAGAGTCCTTGAACTCTGTCCCCAGGGCCATACCCTTGCAGGAGGCTTGCTCCTGTATGTACTTCGGGGACGAGAGTCCTTGAACTCTGTCCCCAGGGCCATACCCTTGCAGGAGGCTTGCTCCTGTATGTACTTCGGGGACGAGAGTCCTTGAACTCTGTCCCCAGGGCCATACCCTTGCAGGAGGCTTGCTCCTGTATGTACTTCGGGGACGAGAGTCCTTGAACTCTGTCCCCAGGGCCATACCCTTGCAGGAGGCTTGCTCCTGTATGTACTTCGGGGACGAGAGTCCTTGAACTCTGTCCCCAGGGCCATACCCTTGCAGGAGGCTTGCTCCTGTATGTACTTCGGGGGCGAGAGTCCTTGAACTCTGTCCCCAGGGCCATACCCTTTGTCTTTTGTTTGGCGAGTTCTTGAGAGAGAGTACTTAAAAGTAATACTTCTTCAAATTCATAACATTCCATGGTCGTATTACAGGTCTTCCACTCATATCTTCTAGTCCATACGACCCGGCGCCCCCGATTGATATTACTTTGTAAGGCCCTTCCCAGTTAGGTCCCATCTTTCCCTCTGTTGGATCCCGGGTATTGGCCGTTACCCTTCTGAGGACCAGGTCGCCTATCCGGAATTCTCGAGTCTTGACCCTCTTGTTGTATAGCTGGGAGATCTTCTCTTGATACTTGGTTATCTTCAAGGCGGTTTCCTCCCTTCTTTCTTCCAGTAGGTCCAGATCCAATCCCAGTTGATGATCATTCCCCCCTTCATCGAAAGCTTGGGTCCTTATGGTCGGAAGCCCTACTTCGAGGGGTATGATTGCCTCCATCCCGTACGCCAGGGAGTAGGGGGTTTCGCCCGTTGATGACCGAGGGGTTGTCCTGTACACCCATAAATGTTTAACAGCTCTGTCGCCCACTTTCCCTTGGCTCTCTCCAGCCTCTTCTTGATCCCTTGATAATTGTCTTGTTGGTGGCCTCCGCCTGCCCATTGGCTTGTGGGTATGCAGGGGTGGAGTAGAAGTTACGGATCCCGAGATGCTCACAGAAAGACTTAAAGCGCCCGCCAGTGAACTGGGTCCCGTTATCCGATATCAGTGCGCGAGGAATGCCAAATCTGACGACTATGTTCTCCCAGACGAACTTTTTGGCGTCTATGTCTCGGATGTGACTCAACGGCTCCGCTTCTACCCATTTGGTGAAGTAATCTGTGGCCACAATGAGGAACTTCTTGTTTCCCGGAGCTTTAGGCAGAGGTCCAACCAAATCAAGCCCCCATTGAGCGAATGGCCAAGGGCTGGTGAGGGGGTGTAAGTCCCCCGCAGGTTGCCTGATCGCAGGGGAGAACCTCTGGCACTGGGCGCATTTTTGGACATATGCCCTTGCGTCCCTTTGCATTCGCGGCCACCAATACCCCTGAGACATAATGCGGTGCGCCATTGATCGTCCTCCAGAGTGCCCCCCACATATTCCTTCATGCACTTCGTACAGGAGGTCTTGCACTTGATCTTCTCGGACGCATAGCAAGTAAGGTCCTGAGAAAGACCTCCGGTAAAGCTTCTGATCCGAAGAGACCCAAAATCTTGGAGCTTTCAGCCTTATCTTTCTAGCTTCCCTTGGACACTCCGGGAGATCTCCCGTCGTTAGGAATTTGACAAAGGGATCAATCCAACTGAGCTGCTGGGGCGCGTCCTGGATGACCATCGCCTCAAGAGTATGATCAATGCAGGATGTGGGAAGATACTCAATGGTGATTCTGCGCGACTGGGAGGAATCCACTGCCGAGGCTAGACAAGCCAGGGCGTCGGCATGTGTGTTCTTGTCGCGGGACACCTGCTTAATTTCAAATCGGTCGAACCTTTGGATAACGGTCGTTGCCTGGTGATGGTACGCCTTCATCCTAGGGTCCCTCGTTTCGAATTCCCCATTGACTTGATTGACCACCAGCATGGAATCGCAATGCACGATCAAATTAGTGACTCCAGTCGCCTCAGCTAACCGAAGTCCTGAGATGAGTGCCTCATATTCCGCTTCATTGTTCGATGCTTTGAACCCCAACCGGATGGCCTGCTCTGCAATAATCCCTTCTGGAGAGGTCAGCAAGACACCGATTCCGGACCCCTTACTGTTCGATGAACCATCCACACATAAAAGCCATGGCGATCCTTCAACATTTGTTGGAGATGCCAAGTTGGGAGGAGGCGATCCTTCTAGAACAGGATTCTCCCCGAAAACTCGGCTATGAAGTCCGCCAGTATTTGTCCCTTTATTGCAGTTCGGGGTTTGAAATGAATGTCGTGCTCCCCCAATTCTACAGCCCATTTGGAGATCCTTCCGGAGAGTTCAGCTTTCCTCAAAATTGCCTTCAAGGGCTGATCGGTTAGGACAGTGATTGGGTGCGCCTGGAAGTAATGGCGCAGTTTCCTTGCAGTGGTGACCAAGGACAGGGCCAATTTTTCTAGGGGCAGATATCTTGTCTCTGCGTCCAGGAGCGCCTTGCTGATGTAGTAAATCGGCTTCTGCTGGTGCTCATGCTCACGGACAAGTACTCCGCTTACTGCAAATTCTGAAACCGCCAGGTATAGGAACAGCATCTCCCCCTGGATGGGGACGGATAGGGTCGGAAGAGTCCTCAGGTATTCTTTGATCCCAGCCAGGGCGTCCTCGCACCCCTGGCTCCACATACTCTTCCCAGCACATTTGATTGCTCCAAAGAACGGTTTGCATTTATCCGAGGAGCGTGAGACAAATCGGTTAAGTGCAGCCAGCATCCCTGTGAGTTTCTGGACCTCTCGGACAGTGCGAGGGCTTCGGATATCCAGGATTGCTTTAATCTGATCTGGGTTGGCTTCGATTCCTCGCTGACTAACCAGATACCCGAGGAATTTTCCCGACTCCACTCCGAAGACGCACTTCGCTGCATTCAGCTTCAACCCATACTCCCTGAGAGTGGAGAAGGTATCCGCCAAGTCTGTAAGATGATCACCACTCCGTTTGCTTTTTACCAGCATGTCGTCTATGTAGACCTCCATGGTGTTGCCGATCTGCCTCTTGAACATCCGATTCATCAATCTTTGGTATGTTGCCCCGGCGTTCTTCAATCCAAATGGCATCACTTTATAACAATAAACTCCCTTCGGAGTGATAAACGCCGTTTTTTCTTGGTCCGGGGCATAAAGAGGGATCTGATGATATCCCGCTCGAGCATCCAGGAAGTCCATTCGTTCATATCCGGCTGTGGCATCTACCAGCTGGTCCACCTTCGGCAGGGGGTAGTCGTCCTTGGGACATGCCTTGTTAAGATCTGTGAAATCCACGCAGACACGCCATTTCCCCCCTTTCTTTTTTGCACATACTGTATTGGACAGCCATTCTGGGAACTGTATCTCTCGAATGGCGCCAGCTCTCAGGAGTTTGTCTATTTCCTCATTGACCGCGTTGGCGTGATGCGGGGCCATACGTCGTGGCCTTTGCTTTACTGGCTTGTGAGATGGGTCAACATGCAGCCTGTGAGTAATTATTTCGGGGTCTACTCCTGTCATTTCCATCTCGTTCCAGGCGAACACGTCTGTATTCCCTCTTAAGAACCTGATCATCTCCTCCTGTTCGGCTGCGGGCATCGAGGTCCCAACTAGGAAATACTTCTCTTCTTCTCCTTCTACCAAGGGCACCTTCCGGAGGTCTTCAACCGACCGTTCCGCTGGGTCTACCCGGGGGTCATCCATCCCCGGACGCCCGGACTGTAATTGCTATTTTTCTATGATCTCTTCCGGTGCTCGCCCCTTCTCCTGGCCGGACGCTCCGGCTCGGACGGCCGAATAAAAACAGTTCTTCGCAGACGCTTGATCTCCCCGGATCTCCATGACGCCCTCTGGCGTGGCGAACTTCAACTTTTGATGGAGAGTGGAGTGTACCGCTCCCAAAGCGTGTAGCCATGTTCGACCCATAATCACGTTGTAAGGGGAGTCCGTGTCGATCACCACAAACTCTGTGTCGATGACGAAGGGACCAGTGGCGACCGGTAATGTAATTTTCCCCACGGGCAAGGCGAAAGAGCCGTTGAACCCGATGAGGGGTGTCCTGATTTTGGTCAAGTCTTTGGGGCCAAAACCCATCCGCTTCAAAGTCTCGAAGTACATCACCTCCGAGGAACTCCCTGAATCAATCAAGATTCTCTTGACATCGAATTTCCCTATCTTCAGGGTTAAGACAAGGGCGTCGTTATGAGGAATCACCACGCCCGTCAAATCCGTGTCAGAGAACGTAATGCCAAGTTCACCCATCCTGGCCCTTTTGCTTGATGGCCCCACACCTCCTTCGGCTACCTTTCTGGTAAAAGCTACCCTCTTGAGGTCGGATTCGAGCTCTTTGGACGTGGGGCGCTCCAGTGGACACACATGGATGACGTCTATGACGTTGTTTGGTTCCTCGGTCGGGGCATGAGCTCGTTTCTCTTCTGGCCTGGGCTCTATGTATTCTTTCAGATATCCATCTCGGACTAAGCTCTCCAAGAATGACTTGAACACCCTGCAGCTCTCGGTGCGATGCCCGACATCCCGGTGATATGAGCATCTTACTGTTTGATCACGGGTGGAGAGGTCGCTTTGCATCCTGGGCGGCCATTTGAAAACGGTTCATGTTTGATTTTATGGAGCAACCTGTAGATGGGTTCCTTGAAGACGGTGTGAACTCCTCTGGACGAACCCCCTGGACGGGGTAGCAATCCCTTCCGGGGAATATCTTCGTGCTCTTTTTCCTTTCTCTTGGGTTGGAGGGCTCGGCCTTTGTTGCCCCCATCTCGTCCTCGACCCTCGAGTACTTGTTGATTCGGGCCATCAGTTCCCCCATATCCGAGGGAGTCTTTTTGGTCAGGGATCGGTACAGGTCCGTGTCCCTGGCCAAGCCGAGCCGGAATGATGCTGCTGCCATGACCTCCGAGCATCCCTCGACCTCATTGACTTCTTCCCAGTATCGGATGGCGTACTGGCGAAGAGTCTCGGATTCCCTCCTCCTGAGGGTCAGCAGTGATCCAATGTCCTTTGGGCGCTTACTCCCCGTGATGAATCGGGTTAGGAACTGCCTTGTCAATTCTTTCCAGGACCCAATACTGTTTGGGGGAAGCGCCTCGAACCACCTCATCGCGGAGTCCCCCAAGCTCATAGGGAATACCCGGCATAGAAACCGTTGGTCCGAATGATAGAGGGACATCATCTGCTTATACTGTCTGATATGGGCATCGGGATCAGATCGCCCGTCATAGGTCTTGAATCGTGGCACGACGAACTTTCTTGAGACGTCCATCTCGCTGATTTCCCTCGTGAAGGGTGTTTGCATGACTTCGTCCTCGGCCTCGTCCTGGATCATCTTGCCCTTTCTCCTGGAGTCTAATCGGGCTCTGAGATCTACTTCCCTTGCGGGATGCCTCCTGAAGTCTCTGGGTTCGTCGGTAAGCCCCTCGTTTCCTGGGCGTCGTGTAGATTGGGTTGAGTCCTCCTCGGATTCATCTCCCTTCCTCCGTCTGGATAAACCTCGCCGGAGGTCGTCCAGGGCCAATGGCCTTGCTTTCCTGGAATGGTTGTCAAGATGGCATTCGCCGGCCTTGGGTCGCTTCGGGGCCCTGGAGCTTTCTGCTTTGTGATCCAGGTGGTTCCTTAGATCTTTTGTCTCCGCCTCATGGACGGGGAGTCCTCGGGAGAGGAATGAATCCCTCGATCCTCCGCCTGAGGCAGCAAACTCGTCGAGCCGGCTAAGGACGTTTACATTGTCCTTCTCCAGCTGACGTAATCTATCGCCAAATTTCTCTTCAATCACCTCTGCCAGCTGACGGGCCAAGGGGGCTGATCCTCCTGACCTGATCCCCATACTGGTTTGAGGGGTTACCCCCCTTGACCGAGTAGAGGCACTTTTAATCGTACTGGTGCGATCCCTCCCTCCGTGATGGCAGGGAGCTTGCAACTCATGACTCCGTTGGTGGGGTCCCTTCCCTTTCTGTCTGGTGTTCACCATGGTCACTGTTCTTTTATAGAGAAAAGATTAGGAAAACTACTCGTTTCCCACAGACGGCGCCAGATTGTGCGGGCTTGATCCTGCACGATATATATAAAATATTGGGAACAGATCTCTCCCCTGGTGAACTTTGGGTGAGCCGATTGAGTGGCCAAACACACTGCTCGAAACAGCTTACGATCCTGGGAAAGGAGGAACGATCCTGTACGTACGAAAGGTATTTCCTGGGACAAAAGAGAACAAGTTAGAAGGGCGCCGGAGTGTTTTCCGGCGTATCCCCTCCGACGGTCTAGTCAGTCTTTGAATGAGAGAGAGGAAGGAGAAAACACTGAGAAGGATATTTTTGTAGTAGAGAGTTTGTGATTACATACCCGCTTTGTCTTTTGGGAGGGGTATTTATACCTTAGAAGATCATGATTGCTGTCAGTGTGGTCAGTAGGTGATCATCAGGCACAGGTAGCGTGTGTAATCATTTGATGAGGAATGTCTTCTCTAATTGACTGCTCGGGGTCCCGAGCAATTAATGGTGAGTTGTCGGGACGCCGACGGTACAATATGCTCCTTTCGGGAAGGATGCAATAAATGCTCTGTAATAGGAGCATTTATTGCCTTTCATATCCGAACCTTACCGCATTAAATGCGGTCTCGTCAACAGAAGGGTGTAATTAATTGTTTGCTTTCCCAAGTCGCGTGCCAGCAGCGGCATGCGGTTTGTCTGCTTCGGATGTGACATTATTCGCCACACGTCCATCCCTTATTGGCTGTTACGTCGGTATTCCAGCACGTTCTGACATTACTTGTGTAAGAAGAGCTCATGATGACTAGTCCATACTGGCATAGGCTGATGTCCAGTTTTGTCAGTAGCTTTTTCCGGGAGTAGGGAAGCGTCCAGGATGGAGTGACCCTCGGTGCCGAGGAAAGGATCACCTCGGGGGACAAGGGGCGGTGTGTTCCCGAGGTACATGGTGACCGAGGACACATGTCTTTGTATACTGTACCGAATATGTGATCCTATATGAGAGGTACCTCGGGGAGAGGAAGCTTTGCCGATGGTGCTTGAACCCGAGCAACATTGTTCTAGAAACCCCCCGAGGACACGTGTCTTCATCATAGGCTTTTTCAGAAGAGTCTTCTACACTTTTCTGTTCGTAAACTTTTTTTTTCCTCCATTCTTCACTGATCTCCCTTTCCACCTTCCTTATTCGTGTCATATATAGAAAGAAATTCCGGAGATATTTTCTGTCCATTATATGTTACTTTTTTTTAAGTAAATATTCCTATTATGTCATGTTACTATTTTTTTAATCAACCATATTACTATTTCTTTTCATATTATTATTTTTTATTGAACATGTTATTATTTTTTAATTTTACTTTTTTGATGTTGAAGAATTTGAGATTTCTTCTTCTGATTATGGGTTTGAATACTATTATTTTTATTTTTATTTTTGTTCAATATTCTATATTGCTATTTTTTTTTGTTAAACATATTACTATTTTTATTGATCATGTTAGTATTATTATTTTTTAAAAATATTAATATTGAATGTTACTATTTTTTTGTTTTTAAATAAAATTATTTTTGTATTTAAATAATAACTTTTTTTTTGTATTTGAATGTCCTAACTTATATATGAATATAGATAGATATGAAAGAAAAAATTTTAATATTAGTCAAACTCCTAAAATATAAGAGTTTTTAATTTTTAATTTTATTTTAAGAGAAATGTTAGTCCAGTAAAATTGAAAAAAAACAAATTTCATAACAAATAAATATCCTTCACGGATTTAAATCCAAACAAGTTCGTTCATATAAGAAGACCGGCCTCCAAATTTTTCAAAAATTTATTTTCTAATCGCCCAAAAACTTTCTTATTGTGCATCACACAAAGCCTATCAGAATGGTACAAACAATTGAATAAAATCCACTAGGTTCTAACTTATTAAACCAAGCCAAGGTGGATCGATAAACCACCCTCATGCCCAACTTAGCATATACTTTTGGATTTGCACCAACTTTTAAGGATGAAAAAGGATATCAATTTGCCATGCATAATAAACTATTTCTAGGATTCAGATACCATTTGCATTAATTAAAATTGAACAAAAATATAAGGATAGTATCTAAATACCCATTTTCATGGGTTTTCAATATGCAATAAGTTTTTAATTTGTCAGGCACTACTACAAGAAAGTAGAACGCCGAGATTCAGAACCATGAACCTTCAGATCCGACACTGAGACTCAGACCCATGAACCTTAAAATCCAACAGCAGGCGGTTGGCTAATAGATCTTGACTCAACATGTGCTGTTGTTCAACTAAGGGAAACAATTCAAGGCTGGTGCAAAACCAGTAAAACATTTTTAAACTGTCACCAGCACATGCAAAAGACATCAGGCAAAACTCTTTTTTTTTCAAAACAGCCCATCATCTTTCTCTTGTGAATCATCGTCAAGGCACCAAGTCAAAAAACACAGATTATATTTCACTGCTAACGTGAGTTACTTAAGAAAAACCCTCTAATGGCAGATGCCCATTAACTGTCAAGAATTGCCTTAACATCTACTAGTCATTTACAAGCTAGACCAATCAAAACTTCTAGTAGAACAAGATAGAGATACTTGAATGTCATACATTTTGGATCCACTCTGCAATGGAATGAGTCGTGTAGATCCACTTTGTAGTTTTCACATCATATATTGCTTTTCAATATACAAAAACAAGCAAAAGAATCAATGGCTCAGAATAAACAGACAAACAAGCACCATAATATCCTGAAAAAGAGAAACCAGCACCACAAAATGCCAAACCGAATACAAACCAACAAAAGTCGACGAAATTCCATCAGTGATATAACCCCTCACAGAGATTCCATGAAGGTTAACCCCACAAACTGGGAATCTACATCACCCAGTGCCACTGACGCTGATATCAACAAAATATAATGTTCAACACCGAAAATTCTCAATAGTTAAAAAGAGTATTATGTAAGCAGTACAATATGAAAACACTTCCACAAAATACCCAAACAACTATTTTGAAACACAAACCATAGTGTATTATCTAATGGATTCATTTCTAGATGAAATGAAAGTAAGTACGAGAGAGAGATTTGGAGAGGCGACAATTTTCACTTAGCAGTTATATTTTGCTGAGCCTGGTTCTCCTGTTGCTGCTGCTGATAGTTGAGAGGCCTCCTGAAGAGCATGATGTGAGGCTCTGGTCGGTGGATCGCGTAGTGGACCCACCCTCGGCTCTGCTGGACTCCAATTGCACGCCATTCATTCTAATCAAGAAAATTCAACAAACAAGAAATCCATGGACTTTGAGAACCATACAAAAGGGTTACCTCCATTAAAACATTTCGAAAGAAAGAAAAACTTGTATCTCTGTTGGGTAACCAAGAAACATAAAGAAATACAGATAATTGAGAAAGTTTAGATACTTAAAATTGCGAATTTTGTGGATGCCAAGTTAATTGTACGAAAACCCCAATTTCTTTTCGATTCAATCCTTTTTCTAAGGAACCAAACAAAAAACTCGTTCAAGTAAAATAAAGAAATCAAGCAAAACCACGGACTAAAACCCTAATTAAAGGTGGTCAAGTCAAAACTCACTTCGGAGAGAAGCCGATTCTTTGGAAGCAATTTGGCCACTTCAGGAGGGAGAACCACATGCCTGAGATATCAAAACAATCACCAAAACCACGTCAGTTACAAAACAAACTCAATTATCCAAGAATGTGCGAAATTGAGAGAAAATAGTAAAAAAAAATCAGTCACCTGTACTCGTAAGTATCATCAAAGTACTTCTCAGAATACTGGATCTGACCCATTTCTCACTGTTCTGTTTCGATTCACAATCACAGAGAGAGAGAGAGAGAGAGAGAGAGAGAGAGAGAGAGAGAGAGAGAGAGAGAGAGAGTGGCGAGAAGTTGAGTGTGGATGCAATAGGCCGACGGAAAGGCGTAATAAGAGGGGAGAGACTACAGAGTGTTGAGGGCAGAAAAGGAAATACATTTTCTTAATATGATTTTTATTTGTGGAATTAAAAAAGGAAATAGAAAAATTAGTAGTGAACGGTTTGAATTTCAAATTTTGAAAATTTTGCCGCTTTATCTTCCTTTGCACTTACTTAGTAATGGGTGCTATATTACCGTTAATCAACACTTGTTTTGAATCTTTCACCATATAGGTTTAATCTAGACTACTCCTTTGTACTTATGTTTTTGAATCTCTCACCATATAGGTATGCTATTCACAAATTTTAATTAAGCATTCTTACTAGTTTGGACGAAATAAATAATTTCGCATTTATTTAATTTATTTATCTAGAAAAAAAAATAATTTCAACAATGGAGTCATATATCAAGGGTGTATTTAATCACCTTAATGGTGACCAAAATACAAAATTAACATTTTCTATTGCATACATCACACACAACACCTAAGAGCAACTCCAATCATACTCAATAAATGACTAGACAAATTATATTTAAATATTGTATTCTTTATTTTAGTTGACTAATTCAACTAATTTTTAATAATATAATTTAAAAATTCAACTCAAAACATGTATAATCATCAACCTAATCAAAATCATACCATAATAATAATTTTAATCAAACTTTAAATAATACAATTTAACACTCATCCACTTTAAATAACAAAAATCAATCGCACAATACGTCTCATAAATCTAAGATTTTTCGAAATATTTACATTAATATTTCATATGGTCTAAATGTAAATATTCTATTATACATAAAACTAAGGGAGTTTTTAAAATTTTAGGCGGGGTTTCAGAATTTTTTTTTTTTTGGGGGGGGGGGCGGAGGGGTTCAGTAATAATAGCCGAAGGCAACGAGTAATCCATATTCCAGGCAGAAGAGCAAGAGAAGGGAGAGATCAGAGGAAAGTCCTAAATTTCTTCACAAGGATCAACAAGAAGGATCAAGGCAGAAGCAGAGGAACGAGAGGAGGAGGAGATGAATACCTAATTCACAGCAAATCTGGCGAGCAAATTTATCCTCTCCAGATCTGGCGAGCAATTTGACTTCCTAGATTTTGGCCAAGTGGATAGTTAAGGCGTTGGAGCTAAATTTTTTAGGGTTACTCACCAAAATAGCTAAAAGGAAGGAGTAGCGAGGGGCGTTGAAAATGCTCCAAGTCTCTGTATTTAATTAAATGGAATCCCAAAATACATTATCCTCAAACTCAGCTATTTGTTTGGATATATATAGAATTGAGAATTTTGTGCCGGTGCTCAACCCAAGTACCAATAATGTGTCAACTTCTATGTAGTCGTTCACACATACACACAAGATTTTTCCCCAGTCAGTTAATTTAGGAATCCAAAACATAAATAACAAGCAATTCCTGTCTAGGTTAAAGAGGAAACTATCCCAAAGACCTTAAAATAAATTTCAAGCCCCAACTCTAAGTAACCCGATGAATCTAATCCCAGCAATCTAAGGATCAACACATACTACTATAGATTTGTTGCTTATTTATTTTTATAACGATATATATCCCGACGTCTTTTTGGATGGCGCGTGTCTACTTTACGTCTCTACTTTTTAAGTATTCAGATAAAACTTTGTAATTCAGAACTCCATGCAATTATAGAATCACAAAAGAACACAACTCTAACAAGTAATGGGACCCTACTCAAAATACAATGATATCGCATTGATTCCTAGTTCTGAGGTATATATATATATATAGACAGAAACCTTCAAGAAATTTTTCTCTCAAATGAACAATGGCACCTATTCATGCAGCCATGTAAGGAAAATTTGCCATAATTTCTATTTGCCGCCAAAAAAATGTCAGCTTGCAAGGTGGTGAAGGAATCCATCAACCCTATCTGTACATATCAAAAACAAAACTTGGACCCTGTAAGCTATCACCTCAAAGGCATGGCATGAAGTCGGCTACTAGCTTCAAAAAGTTGCCACACAAAACCATCCATTGATTCAGTGCTACATCAGGACCTGGAGACTGACTTATGCAGCATTGATGTCCCTTGAAAGACCATCATCTGGTAATCTCTCCTATATTGCTTCAGCTGGAGGGAAAAGATCACATGCATAAACAATATATTCAGGTGCCCCAAAAGGAAACACACAAATAAATGCACACGCACCTGGTCTTCAGTAATCTTCTTGAAACCAAACTTTTTTATCCATATGGATTCTGCTTCATCAGCAGCCGGAAGCACAAGGTTTCTCACATTAAGAGAGTCAAGAAGGTTTTCAATGCAAAAGAATAACAACTGGAAATAACCCTGCAACGGATATTTTCCTAGAATCAGTATAGCTGCAACATTCATTAAAAACATAACCAGCTTCAGTTGTTGGTATATTGCAGTTGGTGCAGTTATGCTTAAATGGTTTTTTTTTTTTTTTGGGAAATACGGAACTATATGAATAATGGAGAAATTCCATGAAAGAAATATTAATGATTCATATAAATTACTTAGGGGGAAATGTCCCGAATAAATCCAATGAGTGACTAATAATCCTGTGATACAGAAAAAAGTAGTCCCCTGAGAGAGAGGGGGGTTGAATGGGGGAAGGGGTGAAGGAGCAAGAAAAGAGGTTATCAGACCACCACTCAATATGCTCACCTGTCCTTGACTATCATTACTTGTTGCAACCAGAGGAAGTTCTGCCACTACGCTTCCAAAAATACGAATAACCCCAGATGACACAACCGATGAGCTGCATATTGGACATCAATTTGATTCAGTTCTGAATTCATATGCAAAAAGAAGCTATGTGATGCATTGAAAATCAATTCTCACTTCACAGTTAATATTGCACAATACATCCCTCCAAAATCTTGGTCCCTCGAGTTCCTTCTGCAGAAACATAAAAGAAAGGTAAAATCACAAGGGAATTATAAAGGACACTACGTGCTACACAAAGAAATCAAGCAACATGGCACGTAACAAGTAAAATATAAAAAAAACATTACTCCTTACCCATAAACCATGTTTGGAATAAGATCAAGACGGCTGGTGTCCGATTCAGCAATTGGATCAAATTGCTCCTACAGCACAAGAGTTTCCTCAAATCAAGACAATTATCAACAAATAACATAACAGACCTAGGAACAATACAGCAGCCAAAAAAGTTATTTAGCATCATCCAAATAACTGATGAAATACAAAAAGAGAGAAGAAATTGGAGATGGTTTATTCTGGTATATTATACGTTTGGAATAATTGAAGGCATATGACAGACTCAAGAAGTAAGCATGCTTCGAGTACAAGTTGTCAGATACAATTACAAAAAATGAGTTTCTGGGCCAAGTGAACCAAGCCTTTAAAAGTGTACCTTATGGTTCTCTTTGACTCTGAAATGAATAATTTCAGTCAAAAGAGTCCATTATCAAAGGGTTCTCTTTGATTCTGAAATGATATAAACAAGAAGATTGAAAGATAAGCACACAAACCGGAGTAAGCCCAGCTAAGTGATGTACCTCCAGAATTGGAGTTGGAGGTAAAAGCCCCAGCAAAGCTATTGAGTCCCCTAAGCTGATTATCTTGCATTGGCTTAATTTGTACAAGTTTATTGCTGAAAGCCGTCTGTAAGTAGAGGTTTATTTTTGTCTTCCTTAATCTAAAGTCTAGTGTTTGTCAGGTGTTCACAATTATTTATGTTCAAGTCCTCTTAGTCGCTTAAGGACATTTAGAGTCTTTAACTGATAAGAGAAATATCTAATATGGGCTTATCTCTATATACAGTTCTCCTATCCATCTCCATAAATAGCTATTATCCTATCAGAAGGTATGAGCAGTCATTCTACTTTTTCCGAAATAGTCAATTTTCCCAGCTCTCTTGAGTCAATATAAACCCTAGAAAACCCATGGTTGTGTTCCCCTTTAAGCCACTCTGTTCCTGCTCATATCCACATTCTACGCAATTAGCTGCTGTGTTCCCTATTTCCTGCACCAACCAGAAGCCAAACCTCATAGGAAATACTTGCTTGTTGTGACCGAGAATATAAAGGTTAGGTTGATACCAAAATACCTTAAAAATAACGATCAACCCAAGGTACCTGAAATCATTTGTTCCCCCAAATGCCCATCTCAAATGTAAATGAGATCAAGTAGATGGCATACATCATACAGCGTTTATCTCAACAGCTGTAATCATCTCATAAAATAAAGGAATCTGAATCTTTATGCCACTATTATTCTATTGCCCTATCTAAGCATGTCCCTAGGATTTTTATAGACATTTACACAACCAAATTTATTTTCGACAATTTTGGGCCGTACTAAACAACTTTCTAGAACTATTGAATACTTTTTCAAGGCAGGCTTAACAAATATGTGGATTTGTAATCACAGTTTCATGTTCAAAAGTTTCCAATTCAAGAAATTCAAAAAAATAGTTCAAAAAGTAAATTTCATCTTAATAAAACATACTTGGGAAGTTAAATAGCAAAGGGCAATCAGCAATTACTCACATGGAAGATAGCTACAGCATTGGAAAGCAACAGTCTAGATTCATCAGAAGCCATTTTCCCACAAAGAAGTCTCCATCTTACATCAAGATCAATACTGCCTTCTGAACCTTTTTCCTTTTGCTTCTTCTTTATGACATCCAGCAGGGAGTAGGGAAGCTTTTCCTCTCCATCAGCTAACAGTTTTTGCAGAGCAGAATGAATCCTATTGCAATCTGTGCCGCAGAACCATTTTCCCTTCGGCAATTCCTGTGATATGAACAATATAAATGAGTAATCCAGAAACCCTCTTCCTCAGCTAGGCTTGGGCAGCATAGCAGAGCTAATACAAATATTAGTAGCATATTGATCGCAGCAATTGCGACCTCATGGGAGAATCAATGGCTGCATCTTTGATGACTGACATTACTAGTACATCTCACATTTCAATATGTTCTTAGAAGACTAAAAAATTGTTTAACGTAGAAATTTTGAAGCATCACATGTTAATGGCACCTTTAGATCATCCACATTGTGCTCCTTCAAACAGCCAACATGATATTCCTTCTCACACTATAAGAAAAATGAGTGTCATTGTAATGATTAACCACTGAAAGCTACAACGCAATTGAAACCCCAAATATGGGGAAAAGACATAATGACAACAAGTGTATACCTGATCACAAAGAATGACTGTACGGGGGCCAAATCCTGATTTGCTGAAGTCATGTCCCCTGGATGCATCAATAATATGTACAAAAAAACAGTGTAAGGTCAAACAGATTTTTAGAAAACAGAAAGGGCTGGACAAAATTCAATTGCTCTACAAGTAATTGACACCAAGTACATGAAGAATGGAAGAATGCTACCATATATCAGCAGACTAATTATTAGGCATTAAAACTACTTTATTGAAACACAAATACTGCTCTTTCCTAGAACAGTATTTAAAATTTGTTTAAAAATATATGGTTGCCCTGATCAAGAAGGAAAACAAATTACCCTTACATAAGAGAGTGCTTCAATTGTTAAAGTAAAAGACCATTGACCAGCACAATATGACAAAAGACCCATGAGGGTGACCTTGCATCAGAAAGAAACTGAAATTTCGCTGTAAGAAGTTTATGACTATCGGCCATCGGACCATACATGAGATGGGATGATCTATTATAGCAATAAAATCATGCTACGGGAGTAACCTAAGAAGCAAGAAAACCACCGCCATTTCACCGAAATTTGCTCGATTCATTTTGATCTCATGATATTGTTGTTTGAGAATTTAAAATAATTAGATCCATGTTTTGTAGTTGATTATAATTTGAGTTTCCGATGCATATATGCATGCATATATATATATATACATATCTTAAGGTGTCCTCGCTATGTTTGTGCCCAAGTTATTCAAATAATTTCATGTTGGCAAGGCCATGTCGTGTCATATGCATTTGTGTCTATATCCATGCTTCTTAGGGTACAACGTGTATTTTTCCCAATACATTCACGATAGGCGTAGAGTGGGGGGGGGGGGGGGCATCCGAGGAAAGATGGTGTAGATCGAACCTGCACAACATGCATCCGCCAACCTCAGCCTCAACAGTTTCAACAATACGAATGCACCGCTTATTTAATTGTTCCAGTGCATCAATTCCTGCAACTCTTCCAGCAGCAACAGCATTGGCATTATGCTCCACAAACTTTTCTTTTTGGAACATATTCTCGCAATACTTACAGTACCACTTGCCCTGGGGAATGCTTGGCAGAGAGATGCACACTGCAATTGGCAAACCAAAAATTTTTATAACAATTTATGAAGGGAAGACGGAACTTTGTGTGCTGGGTTGTAATACAACAATTAAATAAAAAAAGACATATGACGAGGACATCTCCATCAATACGTTGTGTTAGAATTCAATACAACTTAGAGAAATGAACAAAAAAAAAAAGCTACTATAGAAAACACAAAAATGCACATAAGGCATAAGAAAGTGCGAGAAAGCATAAATATAATGCCTCAATGGCTTTATTCTCTCATATTAAATTATAGTTTGATAGTTCAACAACTCAAAAAAAATCACCTCATTTCATAGGAGAATGAATCATCAGGAGTATAAAGTCACAGCAAATCAATCAAATCCAAGTAGCCATAATCTAGAGAGACATTCACCTGTGTGAAAAGCCCTTGGGCAAGTATCGCAACACAAAAGATCCCCTCCATCTGCACATATGGAGCAAAGATCGTCATTTTCTTCTGCAGAAAACTTCCGATCTTTTGAAAGACTGATTGAATACTCATGGAGGGACACCCCATTGGACGTATATATGTATTGGAAACTGCCAAGACAAGACAAGCACTGGTATGAGCAACAAATGCTACTAATAGAAATTCAAAGACCTTAAAAAAATTGTTTTCTGAGACCTCCGACCTAATGATCAGGTGGTCATATACGCTGGCACTTGCCACTTATATCAGCTCATGTGGCAAAAAAAAATATGTTCATGACTACAAATGGCAGGGCCAATGTGACCACTCTTTTACCAAACCTTCAAAAAATTTGGAAATAAACACTCACGGTTTGCGCCGCGAAGCCCATCCAGCATGAGCTTCAAATTGCGAGGGGCTTACCTGTTCAAAAAGGTAAAGCAGGTCAACATAATATGCAGATAAAATATGATTTGCAGGCAATAATAGTACCTCACTGTTGCAGCACAAGCAGAAGATTCCAAAACCTTTCTTATAACCCTCAAGTAATTTCTGCCCAACAACAAATAACTAATCAGAAGGAAGTTGAATAAGGGGACATTATTGCCAAAGCTTATTCTATTGCTTCTGAGAAAAAAAATAACAGAGCACCTGATTGTCAGTGCATCTAAAAACAGCGAAAGTGTAAACATTTCCTTCCAATAAATACAACACGTCCCCCCCCCCCCAAAAAAAAAAAACAGAGACAGAGACAGAAAGGAAGAAGGCTGCCGATCTCAAATTGCAACAACCTGTCCACGACCATAATAACCTAATGCAGTTCCCTCAGGCAGTCCCTCTTCCTCAAATACCAACTTATGCATCCGCAGATCTCTGGACAAAAAGACAAAAACCAGTAAAGTTTTCGGTGCCCTGGGTAAAAAAAGCTCAAAGAAAAACATATACAATCAGACAAAAAACCTTACTTTCGAGTTAATCTTCCCGAACCCTTAGTTTGGGATGAACAGCACAGGCGGTTAGATGACTTAGTAACGGAAACAGATATTGGAGACCTGAAATTACCAAATAAAATGTATCAAAGTGTATTCATCGATCACTCCGCAGAAACTGATTGTGCTCTTTGAGTTCTCTAGGAAGACAGACAGACTCACAAATGCATCACTAAAACAGCAACTCAAAACCGAGAATGCAATTTCACTTATTTTAGCACCAAGCATAACCCCATGAACAGGTGTTAAAACAAACTCATATAACTTCAACAATGAGCAAATATCATGTATTTAAAAAAATCAACACACAGACATATAGAAAGAAGATAAACAACTGAGAGAAGTAATTCCAATGAAGTGAAAAGAATGCCAATGCAATAATAATTTGCTAACGATATTTGGAAGCTCTAATATAAGTTTGCAACAAACTCGTCCTGCCCTAGCTACCATCACAAAAATTCTAAAGATAGCATGAATATAAGGGGCACAGATACACTTCTTTGTGGATGACATAAGCGGCAATTTATCTGGGAGACCATCAAAGCTAATTTCTTTGAAATTTAAAGGCAGATACTGCCAACAAAATTGTAAGCCACCTCAGCTTCCATAAGTCAAAAGGCCTCAATCATTAGTCTTTGGATGCATCTCTGGATGTATCTTCTCTCTCTTCCCAGGCTTAGGGGTCAAACAGATATGATGACTGATAGCGATGTCTATGGTAGCTGGCAGGTCTTAAAGGAAGTAGTGTCCTACAGCAAAGGCACCTAGGTACAAGATAACTTCAAACGTAGGATCTGTTATCCAAAGGTTCAAGAGAAATGTTCCTAGAGATCTGTGTATCAAAAAAAAAAGATTCGTGATTTGGCTCCCTGGATCATACATCAAAATAAAATCCTTGACGCCCATTTTTTGCCAAATAAAAGGATAACTACAGTAAGAAGGGGCGAAGTTAAGGATTTTGTCACAGACGAGCCAGCTTACTGTCATGTGAGGGTTTCTATAACATAAACTCATGGAATTCACTTGGCGTCTCCGCCTCTCTCCCCATGCTCTTTGTTAACTCTTGTTCTTATGGATGGTTGTATCTGCCTATTTACATGGCTCTTCCTATTTTCAAAGTGCCATTTCTACTATTTGAAGAACAAAAAAGAAGAAGAAAAACTGCACCAGCAGAGGCACATCATATTGGAGAGAAGTCCTAATAGTTTCAGCAACTTTCCAATAAATGATCGAAATTAAGCTACATGTGTTGTTGACACAGTTATCAAGTGGCATCGTCATTTTTTCTTTTTAGCAATATTTTGCAACCACATATATGCATGATTATTCATGCATTCCTACTGCCAAAGTCCTGCAAATGCATATATACATTATTCTAGTTCTTATTAGCAAATCTCGCAGCCATAAATACGTTCATTACTGATTGAAAAAAATGGTGATCGCCTCAACCAACTTATTCAGCTGTCCCCCGACTTAATTTAACAGTTGATACTGAAGTAATTAGAATAAAACAAAGTTTGTAACAGTAGAACACAATAGGGAGAGAAAAGTCCTCGAGGCCTTAACATTTTGAAAAGTAATACAGATACAATGGTGCAATGAAATTATCAAGTGACAACACCATTCTCGTTACAAATCATGCAACTGCATAGCTGCATAACTAATTTAATTTCTTATTCTTATTTCTTAAATCATGCAACCACATATAAGGGTTTTTTCTAGTTTCTATTACCAAACTTTGCAACCACATGTACACTCACCTCATTAAGGAAAGTTTGATATTTATTTTGATCTTTACATTCTAATTCAAAATTTAAGAATCGCAACGAATGAGAAGGCCTCATAACAATACAAACCAAGCTTGTGTGATCCTAATCATTAGATTTGGTATACGAGCTCTCCATTTACATGGACTCGGGTCCATATGTGAAGCGAACAAACGAACAAATAAACATGCATACTAATGAGAATACAAATTGGTAAGAGACTTGACCCACTTATCAACCAACGCTCAAATTTAGTATCATATTATATCATCTAACTAAAAATCAATTGGCAATGAATGGACAAACATAATCCTTCGATGTGAGCTAGATGCTCTCTTTACACAAAAATATGATGTTGGTTCGAAAAGAGTTATTCTCATTTAACATGTAAATTTTCCTTCATTGGATACATTAGCCAATGCACATTATTGTTCACTTGAGCAAATATCACACCCAAATCCTACATCAACTTAAGGCAACATATACTTGAAGCCTTTAATTCAATCAAAATAAAAAAGAGGATGGCACTCATCATTTACTTCAATTTTCCAGAAAACCTCTTCAAACTTTCCACTAGTATGCAGCGAATTTTGGATCTCTAAGAAAAAGGTAATTATGCATGTTACTACCGAGAAAAAGGGTTAGTAACTCAGAGCTTTCATGGATTCAGTTAAACACCAATTATGAGATTATTAAAAACAAAAAAAAAAACTTGTTATTGTAACTAAGAGCTCCTAAAACCACTTTTTTCAAACTAAAAAATTCTTGGAAGTACAGAACCTCTAGATCATAATATCTTTGAATGTGCCACAAAGCAACTCAATTCATCCTATGTTCTCAACCACATAATGGGCCCCTTTGAAAACGCCAGCCTCCATGCACTGACCAAAAAGTGCACTTTATGATTTTCTTTCTGCAACACATTACATCATAAATGATAAGGCTCCCAAGGTAACCCTCAATTGTTAACTTCTAATATGCGTCCACTGAATTTTCCAGATAACAGTACTATTGGCATATCAAAGATACATCAAAGAAGTTGAAGAAATGAATAAACTATGTGATTCCCAAAAGGGGAAAAAATCTTCGAATAAAATAAACCGAATAGTAACTGTGAGATGGACAAAGTTTGATGATATATACCTGTAGTTGTTATCACTCATTTGAGCAGAGCAAGGTTGAGACTCTTTTAAGACCACACATGAATTGCATAGTAGCATTGTTTTACCCGTAACAGCTTCAGGCACAGACCCTACGAAGCATCAAAGAAAAATGCGTTAAATCTATAGAGAAAAGGCGGCTTGTGCAAAATTGTAGCCTTTAAAAAAGGTGAGTACAAAGAAGTAGAACCTTTGCAATACAGACAAAAACTAGGATTTTTTCCAGGCAAACCAGCAGTTGCCATTTGAATAGTTGCTTCCAAAGAGTCTGGCAGAGCATTTTTGCATGCACTTAACACATCTCGAAGGGTGCTTCCATTCTCCAAATATATATACTCTGGCGGATGTCTATTTCTACCACCGGCATGCAACTCAAATTGATTTGGGGTCACAACCTACAGTGACCAAAGGAAATATCTACAAAAATTAGTCTTCATTTGCATCATTAAAGCAACAATACGTTTATAATGCCGTAGCACAATGATATCTTGGATGGATATATAAAACTTACTTCAGTTCCATTGCACCTATCACAAAAACACAATATCCCAGAGCCTTTGATGATTCCTTGAAGTCCTGTTTCTGATGATCCTCTCACCTTAAATGGTTTAACAGGAGAAGAAAACCAAACAAAAAAACATACAAATCATTCAGATTGTAACTCATGCACAGAAGAATGCGAACACAAAGGAATGCCAAATTACCATCAAACCACAAATGTACCGCACAGCTATACCCTCTAGCAAACCAGTTCCCAGAAGCTCCTTCAAATTTGTCGGAGATCTCTTTAATTCAACCTTCTTTGACATCTTCATTTCCAACTTCTTAGCTGGATTAACCGCTGCACTCAACACATCACTCTCCGCCACTTCATCAGTTTTCACATGATTTGTCCCCGATGCCTCTGATACCCGCCCCTTCGATTTCAACAGTGAACGAGTAATCCGTCTCATGGGTTTCTCAACCAAAGTACTCTGTCCAATTCCATCACCGACGAGAACTGAACATCCCACAGTATTTCCCAATTCTGTGAAAGGCGTTTCAACTTGAACTTTTTCCACACTCTCATTGATCGGAAATTTCACCGACTTGCTCTGTTTAACCTGATCCTCTGTCTTGGGCAAGTCTTCACACATGGATTCCAAACCTTTGTCGCTCACCTCTTCACCTATATTAACCCGTGTAGCATCCACACTCTCGTTTTCCAAACCCTTCTCGCTCTTGATTTCTACTTCATATATTGGCTTCTGCGCCACCTCGATAGGTTCTTCCTCTCTAATGGCTGATTGCACCAAATTACTCTTTCTCTCATCATCGCTGGTAAAATCCACCACATCGCTCTTGGGCTCCTCCTCTTCACCCACCATATCCAACTTCTCCTTATCATATCCAATCTCATTGCCATTATCATTCACTACAACTTCGTCATTCACAAGTTTTTCCAAATCAGCCATCAATTCATCGTCCAACGAGGTCATTTTCGCATCGTTCTTTCTTTCCTTCAAATCACAGCTCTTAACGTTCTTATGACTCGAATTATTCAAAGCACCATTGATTAAAACCCCAGTCTGCGACCTCGTCACTCGTTTCCGACCTAGCAGCACCGCACATTCCGATTGTTGCTTCATCATCAAGGCAAATTCGCGCTTATTACCACTCCGAATCGAAGAAACCAAAAGCTCATCTGACTTCGTATCGTTAGCCATTGAAAACTTCAATCAATCAACAAGCACACACAAGCATCTGAGGTCAAACTTCAAGCCTCTGTGATTACCAACAAACCCTAGAAACCCAAACGAAAGCCTAGGGTTTCCATATTGAAATAGATAAACAAAAAACGACTGTCACGCAAGACGAGATATGTATTTATATATCAGTCCGAAGTTCGGAGATTGAATTCCAAGAAATCAAGTCCAAGTCGAAGAAAGGGTAAAGACGAGACGTTGCGCTGGTAAGAGACACAGAGAGAGAGAGAGAGAGAGAGAGAGAAGAAAGAAACAGACGGCCTTAAGTTTTTCCTATGCCTAAAACACCCCTGAGTAAAAACTTTTTGCGTTTGAAAATCCACCTTAGAAACTTTTACAATGGCTTAACTACGTCTATTGTATATAGACTAATAATTATAAGTTTATAGTAATGAATCGATGATATTAGAAGTCAGAATAAATTATAACAAAGACAAGTTTAGATTATAGGTGCAATAAGACATCTTTATACCAGCATCACATGCTGTCTTCAATGAAAAACTAAAAAATAAAGAATTTTGAGGAAGTAAAACTTTGAGGGCATATTTCACAAGCAATAAAGTTTATTATGGGCATGAAAACAAAACCCAAAAAATCATGGGATAGTTTCGTCAATGTGAGATATTTTGGGGGTTAACCCAATCGTTATTTCTCTTTCTAATATTCTTTTGTTTTTCGTTTCTCAAAAAACTCTCGTGGCGCGCAAAAAGAACCTCCAACGTCACCGCCTCGAGAGTAACGGGATTAGGGCTTTAAATTGAATGGCCCGGGTCGGGTTGAGTTTGTATTTTTTTTTTTTTTTTTGGGTAAGAGGGTTGAGTTTGTATTTTATTTAAGCCGTACTATGTCAAAACGTGTTCAATTTATATTCGCCATATTTATTTTCTGTTAGAGTATTTTAAATAAAATAATATTTTTATGTGCAAACTTTATCCCATGGCAACTAAATTTTTAAAAATATTTGACTATATATATGTCATAATGTTATCTAACTTTGTAGTTAAAGTAAAACCTTCAGACTCTCACGTGAGCAGGAGTGAGACAAACGGAGGAAATACGAATTTCTAATGACTAATTTTTCATAAGTTATTTTTTTATTTAATTTTAATAGTTATTATCTTATTAAATATGAGAGTAATTATGAAATATTAAACACCTATATTTTTTGTATATATATTTACATATTTCAATATAGATATATACAATCTGAATATCTTATATTCTTCTCTATTGTATAAAATTTTGAGCAATATTGAAAGGTATTGTATGAAACTTCTACTTCTTTGTCGTTTACTTTATATTTTTCTAATTCTATTTTTTCAACAATTTCTTATATAATTAGATTTGTACCACATCAAATTTATGTCGTATGTAAATCGCGTTTAACAAATTCGGCTCATTGCATTTGTGTTAATTCATTTATTTGACTTGTCCAATTAATCCGACTATTTACTACGTGAACCAAATAAGACTCAACAAAACCACATTAATTTTATATTGAATTTATATCAAGTTCGCAGGTGGTGTTAAACTAACAGACTTAAACGAGATTCACAATATATGAGCAATGCTATTAGGACCTAATTTATTGACTTAATTTACTTTGACATTTAAATTAATTGTGGGGTCCATCAAACATTTGAATTTGATGTTGATCTAATGGTTTTACTGAAATTACATTATTATGTCAGTAAATTATGTCAAATTTTTAGGTTCAAATAATATTACTCTTAATCTATTATCTCTAAACTTTCGTAATAATAAATCATCTTTCTTATAATTCAAATATAATTTCATGATGTACAAAAATGGATTTATTCACAATCAACAGTTGAAAAATTAATATGGGTAATAAATACAGTAATTATAAATGTGAAATCAACACAGACATATACAGATATAAAGTGGTTTTGTCAGGATAACTTACTCTATTATAAATACGGCAACGATGGCCAGAGAACTTTATTAATAGAGCACGAGTAAATTCTAAGTGTGGTGAGGTAACTATGAGAGAAATAGTTGTACATGGGATGCAGAGATGTGCCCCTCTCATGGACAAGACTTACAATTTATAGATACAGAATTTTAGTTGAAACGGTGACGTAATAGGTAGGTGTCTAATCTTTCAGGGAGAATAAGTACAATTATAATATGTATAATTAGAGATATTCTTCGTATAGGAGAGTGACTATCACAGTAATTACTCCCCACGTGCAATAATTCTTTTGGACTCATTGGATTTGGGTCAGAATCGAATTCATGAACTGGATTTGACTTGTCTTTTAGCTGATTTGAGCTTATTTAATTAATTGAGTTAGACTCAGTTGAACCTGGGCTCATCAAAATTTATTTTTAATTTTTTATTCAACAATTACGATTGTTTAAACTAACTTATGTACACCTCAATTAATCTATTCTCAATCCGATTAAATAAAATTTATTCTTAGAAAGTGAATTGCACTAGAATTGCTTTGTAGAGTAATCTATTATTAAAATAAATTCGAAGAATATACTGAAAGTGATTCAAAGCTAGAAATTAAAATTCATTTAGACTAACTAAGAGAAAAAAAAAAAAGATAAAAGGATAGAAAGGATCAGAATCACATGATTGTAGATGTTGGAGAACAAGAGTAATAATAACATGCCTGCAGTAGTATAAAGAAACTCATACAGATTAGTTCAATGCTCCGACAAGTGAGGTGACGACACAAATTAATTCAATAATCGAATAATTGATGAAAATGTTATATAACTCAAATGAAAGTTAAAAATTAAAATTTAAATGTATATCATTCATTTGATGAACGTGAGACGAATAGATCCCATTGAAAAAAATTGATAGTATTCATTCATTCAAAGGATAATATGTATTTAAGTTATAATTTTTTATATTTTATTTAAATTTTATAATATTATTCAATTTTAAATTCGCACGAAAATCAAGAAATTCAGTGGCATTGGGATGTACTCCATATGTCAGGAGGTAACGTGAATAAATAATATTATTTTTTTTTTTGGAAGGAATTCAATAAATCCGTGAGAAAATTCAAACGGAGAGTATTATTTTTATATAAAATATTCTAAATAAAAATTGGATGCCAATACATATGACCGTTGGAACAAACTATGAAAATCATGTGGTTTTCAAAAGATTTACAAACATGACCCACAAAAAAGTACAATGCCAATTAAAGGCCAATACTTTTTTTGTAGGCATAGTAACGTCAAGTCAATTAGTTATTGGGGCTTTGATCCAAAAAAATAATAAAAAATTAGTTATTGGGGGCAATCCAAAGCAATCAGGTTGTCGTAGCCTTGACGTTTATGGGCATCTTTGTCTGCCGGATTTGGACGGGTTTCAGATGGGAGAGTTTAAGGAAAATAGTATGATTGAAATTCTAAATTCGAGGGTTAGGTTCCTTTAAAAGTTGGTACATTTAATTAAATTTATTTAGTAAAAAATATATAAAATAAAATATTTTTAAAAAAAATACACAACTAAGTTACAAAGACATAAATGACTATTTTAGAGTCATTTAATTTAAAATCTCTTATTTTTAATGTACCTTAATTCATGTGTGTTTATTAATATATATAAATACGTATATAAATAAATATATATATATACACGTATATATATAAATATTATATATATATATATGTTATTATCTATATTTGTTGTTAAATCAGTTATATATATAGTTATTGTTAAATCTCTTATCTAAATTTTGAATTATTTTTAATGCACTTTGATTCATGCGTTTTTTTTTTTGAAAAATGATTTTGTTTTCAAATTATATTTAATGCACCTTAATTCATACATTTTTTTTTGAAAGTGGGTTTGTTTTCAAATTAATTTATTTAATATTCAAATAGTGTAATAATAAAAGTGTATCAATAACAGTGTAACAAATACACTATAACAAAAACAATGTTCAGTAGTTTGTGCACGCGTGGTAACAAATTCAAAACAGAGATGAACTATTTTGAATAAAATTTTATGAAACTATATGTTTGACAAAATGTAATAGTATAATATTTTATGTAAATAGCTTGTTACATTGTTATTGTTACACTATTACACTATTCGGATATTAAATTAATTTTAAAATAAAACTACTTTCTAAAATGTAATCAAGTTGCATTAATATATATATATATACACATGTATTAAAGTTGTCCTATAAAATTAGGAGATGTTTAATACACCTTTTTTCAAAAAAAAAATATATGGATTAATGGAGGACAAAAATGTTACAAAAAATCAATAAAATTCAAATAATGTACTTAGATATAAATAAGTATCAAAATTAAGAACTTAATTACCCAGTATTTTTTTCTGTGTACTTTTTTACAATTAAGTTTAATTTGGTATACCTCCTTCCAATTTCCCCCGAGATTTATATTATGGTCCGCTCCTGGCCCATAAAGAAAAGTGTATTAAAAGTCAAGTATAGGAGTTTGATGAAATTCATGAGAGGTTTCCAGAAATGGAAGATTGGATTTGAAGACAAAAAAATTATTTTACCCAAAAAATTATTCTTTTATTCACCTAATTATAATGGATATTTTAATAAATTGAGTAACATCTACATAATAAAATATCTAGGAGTTTAAATTTTTATCTCACACATATTTTTCCTCTAAAACCATTCAATCATTCAATTCTATCACATATTTAATTATTTAATATTTGATTAATTTGTTGTATAACATAATTATTGTTTCATACATTGTCCATACACGATAATGTACACATATTGAAAATTTTTTGTTGAATTATACATTTTGAGAAAATTTTGATGTTATTTTAAAAAAAATAATAGATAGAAATTAATTTTAAATGATATAATCAAATAAATGAAGAAAAAAAATTATTATTTAGTATAGTAGGATCAATTTTTTAAATAGGTCAAATTTTATGTTTTATCGTACTTTCAGATACAGGTTATAACTAGTTATTTGATATGAATCCATAGACCCAACATATATTTATATCACCTATAAAATATGAGGTTGAATTGAGTTTTTTATTGAATTGCATGTAAAATCCTATTGGTTTGGGTTTGAAGGGGCTTCTTAGAGTTGATCCAATCCCCTTCCAGGTGCATCATCCAAACATGCTCTAAAATAGGGGATGACAATCGTGTCGGGTCGTGTTGTATTTATATCTTATCATTTCAGATTAATGTCTAATAATAGTTAACCCTAACTCAAACTATTTAACTAAGTGTGTCACGTCGTATCAATTTATTTATTTTCGTGTAGTGTTCGTGTTGACCCATATAACTTATGATTAAAAAATTTAACGCTCAATTTTATGTCAAAAAATTTATTATCAGTTAATCAAACTCACGCTCATACTTTTTTCTAGAAACTAAAAATTAACTTAATAAATATAATAATAAAAATAAGTTAAAAATATCTTTTTTTGTATAGAATTAGATCACTACTTAATAAAAATATAATAAAAAATTAACATTTTATTCTTATAATACTACTTAAAAGTGTTAATCGTGTTGTTCGTGTTTGACACTAACCTAACCAAGTTATTATTCGTGTTAATGAGTAGTGTTATACACGAATTCGTGTCGAGAAATGATCAATTCTAACTTGTTAATTTCGTGTCGATTTCAAGTCTTTTTTTTTTTTTTTGTCAAAAATTGTCATCCCTACCCTAAAGGATCTCTCTCAAAGAGAAAACTAAAAATGGTGGAGCCAGAAAAAAGAGAGGATTTATTTTTTTATTCATTCGAGGAACAGATGAGGAACAAAATCTTGAAGGCATAGAATCTCCTTCAGGCCTCAATGAGGCAGATATGAACATTCACTTGGAAAATTTCGTATCATATATATTTTTTCAATTGTTAGGAGTATTCAGACCAACTTATACGTACTTCGATAAATCTCCTCCCCGATCAAAGGCTGGACAAATTCTCAAACATAACCCAAGCTCAATTGAATGTTATTGCGTTGAAATTAGTGGATAACTCATATTCACTAAACTCAAAGCTCTAGGGCTAATGTTGTTATTGTACAGAAATTTTATATAGTGAAACAACAATACAAGTATATATAATTTTTATCGATCCACATAAATATCGTGCTATTGTTCTTGAATCTTTACCGTATTGTCCACAAATGCATCATTTAGTACTACACATTCAAACAAATTTTCAAACCCTAGTTTGATTTTGCTAAAAAATCAAAAGCCCTACTATGTAAAAATTCGAATAAGAACATGCATTTTAAGCCAACCAACTAGATTGAGGTTTAACACTAGGATAATATGGTTGGATGAAAAATAGAAGTAAAATTAATGACTAATTTTAGGTTTACACACAACCCATACATTAAGTTAGAAGTTCTTACAAAATAGACCCCTCACGTGTCGATTAGATTTTAAGTTTAGCACATATAAATATTTTTAATTATCAAAGTCACAGTGTCCTTCAGCTCTTATATTATTTTAAATAATTATCTGTTCTAAAAGTTTAAGTTTTTAAAAAGATACAATTCAAGTATTTATGTTTCAACATTTTTTTCGTAAGCTAATCCACATTTTTTGTATCTATATCAATGGGTTATACCATCTTTTTAAAAATGTATAAAGTAAAGAAAACTATATCACACATTGTCCAAAAAGTTATAAAGTTAAACGAACAGTAGTCAGATAATAGGCAGATGGAGGGCCTATTCTGAACCAATTATAAACCATAACTAGTTATGATAAAACTTATCCATATCTCTTTTGTCACAAGAATATGATAGCAAAAGCTTATCATTAAACGACATGTAGATAAAGTGGTTAGACACCTTTGAAGAATGGTCTAGTACGGTGGATGAAAAGACGCAACTATGGAAAATAAGAGTGATATATTTATATCCTTTAAATGAGAGATCCTCCATTCCCTCTTTTGTGTTTGATAGGAGGGATAGAAAATAGGAATTATTAATTTTTTTTTTGTATTTAATATACTTGAAAACATGTGGAAGGAAGACATAAATATAGATACATATTTTATCATTAAATCTATGTGTGAAACTAATGTGTAAAGAATATGTTATAATTAAATAGGATATAGCATATATTAAGGATATAAAAAAGTTCTGTAGCATGAGATCTCTCATTGTATTTTCTCTCGTTTGAGAGCTTCTCTCTCTAAGGAGTCTTTCCCCTGAGCTTTCTAGTCTTAGTTTCTTTGGTTTGCCGATCAATCTGGCTGATCTGGTGCAATAATGGAGGATATGGTATCTAGACAGGATTTGACTCGTAATCTGCGTCCTCTAGGCCAGGATGGTGGACTGAAGTGTATTAAGTTGGAGAACAATGCTAATATCGAATTCGATCTGGAGAAGCTTTGTTTGGTCGGGAAAGTTATTACGAGTAGATCTATAAACCGTATTGGGATCACAAACATAGTGAATAATGCATGGAGAACCAGAGGTCCAATTTCGGTAGAAAAATGGGAGTTCAATATTTTCCTGTTCGATTTTACCACAGAGGAAAAGCGTAATCGAATCAATAGTCTATCACCTTGGTCGGTAATGGGGAAATTACTTGTTCTGAGAAAGTTGAAATCAAATCAGAATATTGATGAGGTAAAGTTTGATAGGAGTCCTTTTTAGATTCAAATCCATGGCCTCCTTGTGAGGAAGAAGACGAAGGGTAATTTGGCGAAGATTGCTGAAATTTTGGGTGAGTTGATCGAAATTGATGATGTAAAGAATCCAAGGCTTCACATGAAACTTTTTCTTCGGATTAGAGTGATGATTAAAGTGAAAGATCCTTTATGTAAGGGTTTCTTCATTGCGAACGAAGATTCGACGCAAGTATGGGTAAGTTTCAAATATGAGAAACTTGCAGATTTCTGTTATGTGTGTGGGTGCTTAGATCATGATAAGGATACCTGTAAAAGAATATCATATCTGAAGGAGGATTGTTGGTTTAGTAGGGATCTTAGGGCGATCGGAGGGAAATCCCCTACAAACCCTATTTCTTCATGGAAAAATGTGGATAACCTTAAAGGAGATGGCAGGAGAATGGTCGAATCTATTTCATTTGGGGCAAAGGAAAGGGTGGAGGAGAGAGCCAGTGATGATAGAAAGCAAGAGTTGCAGAGGATAATGGAACTTGTATCAGATGAATATGAATTCCATGGTGATAGTAGGGCGGCGCGTGATAAATTGGTACCCGATGGCATGTGGGAGGCATGTGGGTCTTTATGCAAAGAAAAGCTAGTAACAGATACTAGTCCACTCAATGAGGATGTGGCTGATGTAGTTACGACTAGCAGAGAGGAAAGAACAATTGATTCGGAATGTGGATTAGCTGGTACGAGTAAAGAAAGAGAACATGCAGGAGTTTGTACTCTTGTAAAAGGGGGTCCACTATGTTTAAGTGATGAAAGGCAAAATGATACTTGTCTCAAGGCTAAGGAGATTGAGTTTAAATTGTCCTCCTTAGAATTGAGTATACAAGATCTGACAGATGTTGTGAAAGAGCCTGATGTCTAGGAGTTGACTTCTGGAGTCAAGAAGGATATTAGGGAGCATGGTAGTTGTAGTCTGTCAGAGAATGAGGTGCAGTATGAGGATCAATTGCAGCAAGAGAAAAGGATTGGGAAGGCTTCAATGGAGGTACAGAGGTATGTTGGGTTGAGTCTTCCATCTGAATTTAGTAAACAATTAAATCTTAAAAGAAGTATTAGGGTGCAAGAGCATAGCATGGATTTGTCTTATAAATCTCAAAGAAAAGAGGAAGGTGTGTATGTGGGAAAGAATGTAAGGCAGGAATGGGAGGCCAATGTTCTAGATTACCAATCTAATTGGGCGGAGATAGTAGTGGTGGAAGATAATGTTCAGCTTAATGAGACTGAGGAACGAGGACAGAAGAAAAGGAAAGTGATTAAACGAGGCAGGAAGAAAACTGAGTTGATAGTGAAAAACCTTGTGGAAGTACCAGTTACATATTTGACTATGGCTGAGGTGGCAGGCCTAACCATGCCCCCCCACTCTCAAATGAAGCTCGTAGCATGGAATTGCCAAGGGTTGGGGTTTCCTCTGGCAGGTTCAGCACTTAGGGACATTTGTGTCCTATATAAACCCCAAGTTGTCTGGTTATGCGAGACAAAAATGAGAAGAAGTAGATTAGATAATTGTAGAAGACAACTAAAGTTTGATAATAAAGTGGTGATGGAACCAAGAGGTTTATTGGGAGGGTTATGTTTGCTATGGAACAAATGAGCAAATATTGCTGTGGAAGAGTGTAGTCAGCATAGTATACATATTAGCTATAAAGGGATGGGTATGGAAGAACCATGGGCTATCTCGTTTGTGTATGGTCATCTGGAGTATGAGCATAGATGTGAACAATGGTCCAGACTAACTACTCATGGAAGGAGCTTGGATGTCCCCTGGCTTTATTTAGGGGGTTTTAAAGATATTGCATATATTACAGAGAAAGAGGGGAGGAGAGGAAGGGAGAATAAGAAATTGAAAACTTTCAAAGATCTGATTGATGGGTGCAATTTGGTGGATTTAGAAAGCAAATGATGTCGATATACATGGAATAATCATAGAGAAGGGGATGCGAATGTAAGGGAAATACTGGATAGGGCTATGGCTAGTGTAAGTTGGAGGGTCAAATTCCCTAATGCTATAGTAATTGTTCTAGCAGCAATTGGGTCTGACCATTCTCCTTTAGTTGTGGATACTGAACCTATGAATAGGAAGCCTAAAAGAAGCTTTAAGTTTGAAGCAGCTTGGGTTGATGAAAGGGAGTGTAGAGAGGTAATAAAAAATAGATGGATGCAAGTTGGGGAGGGGTCAAGATTATACAGTCTTAAGCAAAAAATAAAAGGCTGCAATAGAGAATTATCTAAATGGAGTGGGCTGAATTTCAGGAATAGCAGAAAGATGATTGGAGATTTAAAAAGAAAGCTTAGAGATGCTCAAGATGCCCCAGTTTTCAACTTTTCCCAAAACAAAGTTGGAGAAATCTCGAAGGAATTCGAGAACTTATGGAGGAGAGAGGAGAAGTATTGGGGACAAAGGTCTAGATTAAAGTGGATTAGATGGGGGGATAAAAATTCCAAATTCTTTCATGCTACGACAGTACAAAGGAGGAAGAGGAATAGAATGGTAAGATTAAGAACTAAAGATGATGAGTAGATAACGGAACCAGATCAATCAAAGAGGTGGTGGAAGATCATTTCACCAAACTATTCAAAACTGAGGGAAGCAGAAATTATGTGAGTATCTTGCAACATGTTCCAAAGCTTGTAATTGGTGGGATGAATGAATCCCTCATAAGGTTACCAGACTTGGAGGAGATAAGGAGGGCTGTGTTTGAGATTGGTGCTTTAAAAGCACCGGGACCGGATGGAATGCCTGGTTTTTTTTTTCAAAAGTATTGGGATATTGTGGGGATGGATGTTGGGGCAACTGTCCAGGGATTTTTTACCTCCAGGTTTATGCTGAAAGCTTTCAATCTTACCAATGTCACTTTGATTCCGAAGGTTCAGCATCTTGAAACTATGGGGGAGTATAGACCGATTAGTTGCTGTAATGTGGTCTATAAGATAATTTCAAAGGTTATGACTAACAAGTTGAAGGAATTTATGCCAATATTGACCTCCCAAAATCAGAGTGCTTTCGTGGGACATAGACAGATATAGGACAATATTGTAATTGCCCAGGAATTTCTCCACTCACTGAGACAAAGAAGGAAGACCAAGAAATACCAACTGGCAATCAAGTTAGATATGGCTAAGGCATATGATAGGGTGGGATGGGACTTTTTGAGAGATCTCATGCTACAGATGGGGTTCTCAGTACCTTGGGTTCATATGGTGATGCAATGTGTTTCAACAGTTGAATATCATTTTCTAGTGAATGAGGAAGTAACTGCAATGGTGATACCTATGAGAGGACTAAGGCAAAGAGATCCTTTATCCCCTTACCTGTTTGTTATGGTAACTGAGTGTTTGACAGCTTTAATGAATAAGGCAGTGGAGAAAGAGAGAATTAAAGGGCTAACCTTGAGTAGATATGGCCCTAGTTTGGCCCACTTGCTGTTTGCAGATGATTCAATTTTTTTCTTAGAATGATCGAGATCCAACTACTTTGAGCTAGTACAAGTACTAAACAAATATTGCTATGCTTCGGGGTAACTCATCAACTTGAATAAATCAGGTGTGTTTTTTAGCAATAATACTCCCTTGCAAGTTCAGCAGGAGTTGGCTAGGATTCTTCGTGTGCCTCCTATCACGAGGACAGGAAAATATTTGGGTCTCCCTACAGAATGGGGGAGATCTAAAAAACAAACATTAAGTTGGATCAAGGAAAGAGTTCTGATGAAAATTGCCAGATGGAAGGAGAATCTATTGAATCATGCTGGGAAAGAAGTCTTGATCAAAGCTGTGGTGCAAGCCATTCCCTCATATGCAATGACTATCTTTAAGTTCCCAGTTAATTTTTGTTAGGAGTTAACTGCAAAAATCTCTAGATTTGGGATACATTGGAAAAAATGGGATATGTTGACAAGAAGAAAGGAGGATGGGGGATTGGGATTTTGTGATTTAGAGAGGTTCAATGAGGCTTTGTTGGCTAAGCAAGTTTGGAGAATGATTCAAAACTCCGAAGCTTTATGGGTAAGGATCTTGAAAAAGAAGTATTTTCCTAATGTTTCTATTTGGGATGCCAATATAAGAACAAATAGCTCATGGATTTGGAGGAGTTTGTTGGCTGGAAGATATGTCCTGAAAAAAAGGTATAGTATGCTTATAGGAAATGGAGAGCAGACCAAAATATGGGAAGATCCTTGGGTGCCCGTTTATAAGGAAATTCCCAGTGTAAAGCATAGTCAGTTGATCTGGGTGAAGGATTTGATTCTTTTCCCACAGATGAAGTGGAATCTAGATTTGGTTAAGTCTCTCTTCTCTCCTATTGTTTCAGAAATCATTTTAACTTTACCCATTAGTTTTACCCAACAAGATGATAAGGCTAGATGGTGTGGTACTATGAATGGGTAGTATACAGTGAAGAGTGGCTATAATAGTTTGACTTCGGTTATCCCTCTTAATGAAGGACAGGCTTCTGCTTCTTCCTCTTATATGATCCCAGGGGAACTATGGAAGGTTGTTTGAAAAATCAATGCTCTACCAAAAATTAAATTGTTTGTGTGGAGGGCAGTGTCAAATGCCCTGGCTACTAATTGGAATCTTTGGAGAAGAGAAATTCTGTAGTCTCCCTTATGTCCTGTCTGTGGGGAGATGGAGGAGACTATAGAGCATGTATTTTTACTTTGTTCCTGGGTTGGAGAAGTTTGTAAAGACTTTTCTCTAAAGATACTTGTTGATAGACAGAAGATAACAAGGTTTGAAGAGTGGGTTTTGGAGGTGCTGAAATAGCAGGGTAAAGGTGAGGAATGATTGTGTCATCAAACACTAGTAGTTTCACTGTTGTCAGCTATATGGAAATGCAGAAATAACTGGGTATATAATCAGATTCAAATTTTGCCCAGAGGAGTGATAAGCCAAGCTATTTTTGCCGTTGAGGAATGGAGGGGCTGTGTTATGAATGAGCATAATAAAGGTAAAAAGAAAGAGAGTAAAGTAGATGTATGAAAAGCTCCACCAAAGGGTTGGGTAAAAGTTAATTGTGATGGGGTTTGGTTGCAAGATCAGAAAAGAGGGGCCTTTGGAGTAGTCTTTAGAGACAGTGAAGGAATCTTAATACAGGGAAGTGCAGGTAAGCTTGCTGCAAACTCAACCATAATAGTGGAAGCATGTGCCATTAGACAGGTTTGTTGTATAACCATAGTTGCAGGGTATCCTTCACTAATAGTGGAGTCAGACTCAAAAGCATGTGTTGATGCTTTGAATATTGGTAATAATTTCTTTTTGAGGGGATTGAGACTATCCTGAGGGATATTTGGGAATACATACATTTGATTCTTAAGATTGAAATACAATATGTGAGTAGAAAAAACAATAAGATTACACATTGGGTTGCGAAACAGAAAAGCAAGGATATGCTTTCTCCTGATTAGATGTGGTGGCCTACTGAGGTTTTGGAAAAGATGTGCGAAAAGGAAGCACGTGAGGGAGTAGGATGATTTTGGCTCCTGTGTTTTACTTTACTGTAGGGTGCTTTCTTTTGATCTGTGTTTTTCTGTTAAAGTAGCTTGTAATTGTTTTGATTCCTGTAAACTTCATTCTTTTCAAATAATAGAAATATAATCTGATTGACAAAAAAAAAATGATATAAAGATAAATAACATACAAATAAATCTAAATAATTAACTTTCCATCCGCTTTTTCTTCTAATTTAGAAAAGATAGATTTTAGTGAATGAAAGGAAGACTAATCATTCCTTCTTATCAAATATAATATTTTATCTATCATTTTAACTTTTGTCTATCTTATTACCAAACAAAGCACTAAGGTTAGTGATTCTAATCTCCACGGCAAAGGGTAAATGTATATCTCGTACCTCATGTTCTTCTTTTCTTCTCTTATTTCAATCAGATGATGCATGAATGAATGTAGAATTCATTTGTGGTAAGTAGACATCAAATCAAAAGGAGAGATTATATGAAGCATGAGAATGTTACTGATCTAGACTTTATATACGGCTAGTGGGTTAAAATGAATGCAGAATTTATACACTATCGTTGTTCATGTGGGCCTGTTGGTGAGGAATTAATTTCTCAGTTTTGTTTGCAGTGTCAAGTGGCAGGAGAAAATCATATCAATCCCATCTTTAAGCAGACAAGAATCAAGCAAACAACAGACACTATAAAATACATCTTTGGATGTTTTTTTAAGGAGAGATCATCAAATCTCCTCTTCTTCCTTAATTTATTGATAAACTAGGGGTGCTTCGACATGATACCCATGTGTGTAATTTACAAAAGAGCGAGATATAACAAAATATATATATATATATATATATATATATATATATATATATATTAAGAATGTAAAAAAAAACTTAAAGAAATAAAGGTAGGATGAAGTTATAGATGATTATGGGGAGTTAAGGGATAATATAAATATTTCACGATGAAGACAACAAACCCCTCATCTCTCTTAACTAATACTATACATCTAGGTATATATGTGGGTAGACGTGCTGGAATTTGATCATACATTGCAATAGTAATAGATTAAAATAAAAAATGCAAAGAATAAGAATATCTTAATGCGAAGTTGATGACAAAAATGCAGTAAACACACCAGAGAAACAACTTACACATGTTGAAACATCAAGCTACACACATATAATGTTTCATATATACCAACGAAGTAAAAGTAGTGTCATACTACCTACATAGGTACAGCACCACAACACATTCTGATTATTCAAATTTATTAAGCAAACAGATTAATTAAGAAGACAAAAAGCAGCATAAGCAAAGTAGAATCTGACTTTCCATCAATCGAGACGTTCGGGACCTTCAAAAGCCCAGAAAATCACATATGAGAGGAAAGAGATTCCTTTCCAATCGGAAAATGCCAAAGGATTAAGGTTGCCCTGTCCGCGAGAAACCGATCGAACTGTGTCTCAACCAACTCCACCACCACCCATTGCTCCCATTAGAACCTTTTGAGCCACCTCCCGCCACCATGAACCGCTGTTAGAACCACCCGGCCACTGCCAGTGCCCTGGCAGAATGGAGAGGGATTCATTGGTGCGCTTGGTGGAGTACATATAAGGTTGGTTAATATGTGTGTGTGATGGTCATGTCATGTGAGTGCAATATATGTAAGAGAGAGAGAGAGTGGAATGTGCTAGCTAGCTGCTGATTCCTTCTCCCGTGGGGTTTGCAAAGGACAGCATCTTCCAAAGGATATGCGGCGACCACCTCCATTGCTCCACATTTGATGACAACACCTTTAGTCCTTTTCTTTCATTTTCTTTGCCTGCCTCTATTTCTTTACGAGCAATGCTAGAAGATTTATTTAGAAATTTAATGATATAACTTCAAATGCAACCATTAAATTAGTTATAAGTTTTAATATTAGATAAAGTCCACAATCAATTCAATAGTTGTACATCATTAGACCCTAAATAAGGTTCAAATAGCATTTTCTCTTTCTTTTTATTAGTACAACAACAATCTAATTCATTTGTTTAAATCAGTGGTTGTCATTGGATTAACACTCAATATACCATCTAATATTAACATGGTCCATTACTTATCCAATGATCAGTCACAAGTCATTATAACTTACCTGATCAGATCGTAACTTTTGAAACCATGTCAATAAATTATATTTTTAAACTGAATACTAGTGGCCCTTTGGTCACATGATACTCCTTATCTTATGAAAGAACTGTCTTCTTGAGGTCAAGGGTTCAAAACCCCTTCCCCCTCCCTGCCCCCAAAATTTAATACCGAAAAAACCCCACTCCTATTCTTATAACAACAATTTTGTAATTGCTCTTTTTTCTTTCTTTACTGTTTTTTTTTTCTGTCAGGTCTTCTTCAGTTTGTCTTTGTCAGATAAAATAGAAGGGTATGGAAGATTGCGTAAGGCATTTGAAATAAGATTTGGATATTCTTGAGATGTCATGTAAGTAAAGTCCCTATTTTAAGTTGGAGGATTGCTTTAGGAAAAGGCTCAACAAAGGTCATTTGGGTCAATAATACCTTATTCTAGTAAATCTGAGTTCAGCATTTGATCCCCACTACACATTTTCCAATTTTAATTTAAAGTCATCTGATGTCAAGGTTCAAGAAATCAACCACGGCCAATTAAAAATGGTTCATATTGTTTTTTATTTTGTTTAACAGTTAGAGGTGTTCGGGTCAGATTACGCATACCTCAACTAATTTTATCTCCGATCTGATCAAAGGCAGACTATTCACGCTGGAACTAGAATATTTGTATGAGATAAATCTCTCATATGTGTCCGATTAAAAATATTAGTCGCGATTACACTAAAAGACTTGGTAAAAAATTCAAAGGGAAAAACTTGGGATGCAAAGAAGGAACCATTAAAAGCAAGGAAATAA